>PHFE01000095.1:1394221-1634028 GCA_002796755.1 Paracorniculantispora psalliotae
GGAGGCGGGAATCAGCAAGCCAAAGCGAGATAACAGTTGGCCCCCAAACCCTCTCCCCAAAAAGGGCGTGTATGAGGCTCCGACGGATGGAGGCGTGGAGAGCGGGTGGGACGGCGGGTGGTCGTTGTTTCCATGTGCGTCCCGTCCTGATTCGGTGTATAAGGCTGGCTGGTTGGTTGGATTTCCATGGTTGGTCAGCTGCTGGCTTTCGTACCCTTGGCAGAGAGGCTACAGCCTGGGGGAATGAAAGTGCGCTAGGTATTACCAAGTAAGGGTGATTGATTATTTTTTGCCACGTCTTGGGAAATGACGCTGCTGACGGGCTGAGACGGCTTCATCTCTGGAGGCTCAGATACAGGGCCAGCCTGAAATCAGCCACCAACGAGTGTAACGGCGGAGGACCGGGTGTGGAATGTTTATTGCGGTGTGCTTTGTCATGTATAATGGCAGCAGACGTGGTGACTTGAATCATTCATCAGTCAGCATACAACTTTAAACGAGCAAGATGGCAAATCTCCGTTTTAATAACGACGCATGCCAAATGCCCGTGTCAATACATAATACAGCACATTGACAGCTAAAGTAGCGTCCCACCATGGCACAGGCGGTTGCAGCGGCCGGCCGGCCCCCCTTCTGTGGTAATAGCGGTGACAGGGAGGCCCATGTCGCTGTAATAGAGTCTGGAACGCCACATTTTCGGCTGCGTTTTGCTTTTTCGTTGCTTGAGTGTGTGCGTGTGTGTGGGCTGGCAACAAGGTTAACCTCATGGTTAGATTCTCGCCTTTCTTTGGATGACACAAAGAAGAGGGGTCCTTTTCCTGTTAGGGCGCTGTCAGGGCGCAAGTCAGTCCCCCGCGACACCGCTGTCGGCGGGATAACTGCTGAATTGAACAAGACAAGACCGCTTGTGTGCATGTATGTAGCCGATACGGAATCTTTCCGTCCGCCTCCAAACTCCATTCTGATGCATTATGAGCAAAGCAAAGATACGAAATCAATCCACCATGCATCGGGAATCCACTGCCATGCGGTAGTCCTTCTTGGCCATTTCGTTTCTCCCGCCGCGGACAAATTCAACACAAAACTGCTGTTCCAGAGGCCGCCACCGTCTACGCGTGACCGTGCCAAGAATATGGGCGCTCTAATTCTTTTTTTGCAGCGTTGAGTGTGTTGCGTGATCGGCCACTTTACTAACTTGTGTTTTTGTGCTGCAACCTGCGCCGAGGCTGAAGATGGGTGTGAATGGACATAGCGTACGCCACCCGAAAACATCAAGCCAGCCTGCATGCATGCATGCCGGGTCGCTCGACGGTAGGGCGCAACAGGGCTATCCCGGGAGATGCTGGGAGATGCTGGGAGATGCTGGGAGATGCTGGGAGATGGTCGAGATGCTTTGCAGCATCAGATTCACTTGCCTGATGGGTATTCTCATGGCATTCTGTAGTGGGTGGGCATTCTTGCCATGTACCATGTTTTCAACGGACAGGTTCTCTGCAATGCAACGGCCCTTGTTGTCCGAGGTGCAGTAGTCTTTTCTGCTTCTGCATCTTCGGTAGTGTCGCATCGCAGCCCAATATTAGACTCCGACGTTTCTGCTCCGAATACCGTTGTTCTTGCACTGCCACTAGCGCCGCCGCCAGGCATTCATTGTATTTCGACTTGCGACGGGTGACCCCGGAAAAGCATTGGGGGCTTGACGTCCATCGTCATAAATGCTAATAAGAAAGCCACAGCTGTGAATTTAAAGTTGACGCCCATGAAAATAAGCAGCAGAAAAGAGGCGTCTTCAGCTTTGCGTGTTCCGATGCCGCCGCCCTCACATCACCGCTTTCGCGCTGGGGTTTGTGATGTGGGCTGGCGGCGAGCTAAAAGAGAGTGTGGCTTTTCTGACCTTATTTTTATGCTAGTCGGAGCTAGCGCGTGCCATGTGCCGCAGCTTGACCAGTTCCCAATGTCCAGGACGTCCATGCTTCGCTGGGCTGTAGCCTGTTGTGTCTGTGTGTTTTTTGCCTGGCCGCTGACAATGGGCTTGTTCTTGCTGAACATGCTGCCATTGTCACATCCCCCGCCGCCGCCCACAAATCCCCCTGCAACGCTACGCCGGGTAGCCAACGCGGAGCCGCGGTGGGCGCAGTAAAACGGGCCAGGCATGGATTAAATGGGATGTGTTGCTTGCTTTAGCCCTTGGTGTGTGCGTCAGAGCCCAGTCCCGCCAGCCTGCCTGGAAAGCCAATGGTCATGAATGGGAGGGGTGCATTCCAAGGCGACGAGCGGGAACAGGCGGCGGCGGGACCCCCTTCATCTGTCCGTCGCTCGTTTTTGGCTTGCCGAGCTGGTATTTCGTCCGGCAGAAAGAGAGAGAGAGAGAGGCGGATGTGATCAAGGGAGAGGGTCCGTGTTGATCTCGTCGTAGCTCTAGTCGTGGGTTTTGTGCCAACGTGACTCCAACATCGACACTTGCCGAGCCTTTTGAATCGTGTACATTGCATCACTTTTTATCCACGACGTCCAAAAAAGTCGTTCCTCTTGAGAATCAAGAGAACTCCACAGCTGCAACCACGTGCTGTTTCCCCAAACCAGTTCTTTGTTCGTGTTGGTTAATAAAAGGCGGGCGTTTGTCGAATCTGGGGTCCCCTGCCCACATCCTCAGTCTCGGCGGCCTTGTTAGCAGGCAACACAAAACAACACGGCGTTGGCCTGGACCGGATTGCCACCATCAAGAGAACCCCTCCTTCTACTCGAAGAACATTATTTTGTCCTTTGAGAGAGCCTCGCCACGTCGGCAGAAGCACGAGACAGAGCCCGCCACATGATTCACCACGCTGCGTTTGCTGCTTCCATTGTCCTCTCGCCTCAATAACAACGACTGAACTTACGGAGCCAGTGGCAAATCAAGAAAATAGCCTTTCCTACTCTCAAACACGCCAGCGAGCAAAATCGTTTAACGCTACAACAAGTTGGGTCTGTTCCGATACCACATTCTCCAGGCGGTCCTTGTCCCTGGCCCCCATTCTCCCCATCGCTAGCATTGCAACCTTGCTAGACGCTCGCACCAGCAGCACCAGCAGCCTGGGAAGCAAACACGGCACTTTGGTTCCGAAAAAGCAAGGAAAAAAGAAGACTCGAAAGATTCAAACCACGGCGAACGCCTTGTCTCTGCCCCAGTTCCTCGGCCGCCATCGCCCTGCCCACCCCTCCCATCTGGCAGCGAGTAGCGCCTTGGCTTGCGGTGCCTCGTACGTCTGATTCGCCTGCGCCGCTCAGCTTTTTGTGTGTGTTGCTCCGGTCCATTGCCGAAACAATCCCTCTGTCTCTTTTCCCTCTGTTATCATTTCTTCCTTCTTCTCTATCATCTGCATCTGCATCTGCATCTCACTTCCCACTTTCCCTGCAACAGCCGCAGTCCCGCAACCAGCCCTGGAATCGCCAACGGTTGCACTGAGAGCGCGCCGCACCACCACCACCACCCTGTCACGCCGAGACGAATCGAAGAGCCTCGCAGCACCTCGTGGGCCAGCGAAACCTTGCCAACAGGTTTTTTCTTTCCTTTTTTGACCGACTCTTGTTATCATAATCATCGTATTGCAAATTTTTTCAAATATCCTTTCAGCTTGGCTTGAAAAATTCAGACGCCGGCTGCCGTTCCTCCCTCCCGCCGTCACAGATTAAATACGACGCTCGCCAGGGCCTAAGTCTGTGCTCCACGCGCTGTCGCCTGGACATCAAACCAAGCAATCTCTCTACCAATCCATCCATCCATCCCCCGGTCTCCAAAATCCTCCACATCCGTGTCCGGTTCCCCTTTCTCGGAACCAAGATTCGATTACGTCGCCTTGTTTGTGTTGCATTTTTGTTCCTTCAGAAATTTCCAACAACCCTCCGCTACCAGATTGAGCGACGTGCAGTAACTAGCCGTTCTACGCTTCGCGCCTTATCTCTGTCTCACACACGTCATTGCCACCTACTGTAACCCGAGCCTTTCTCAGAAAACTAAGACCAAAAACGTGTCTTGTTTGTCCAGCGCCGGGCAGATATCTGATACGAGCCGGAAAGAAATCTCAGCAAAACACAGACGGTCTGTGCCTTGGTACCTGTGCTGCCGCTGTCGGCAATTTTGTGCCGAATAAGACGCTGTCGCCAACACCATCTGCAACATTGTCTCGAACCAAGGCCCCGTCCCTTCTTGGCCCATTCTGGGGGGGACCTTGTCCAAATTAGCATCGTGGGCGGAAACAACTTTAAGTGCACCCTGTCCCTCGGGTCGAGATCCGTCTGCATCGATTTTCTTTTCATCGTCGGCAAACATCAACATCTCACACGCAATCACCACCGTCCATGTCGGATACAGTCACCAGCGACACCAGCAGCGACACCACCTTTTCACGACGCCCATCCGCCACGATGCTCAAGATGGTGACGCCGCAGGACGTCGTCCGCAGTCCCGGGCCCGACATGTCGCCCAGGACGCGCGCGCTGCCCGACTATTTTGCCGTCGGGCCTCTCAAGTCGGAGCTGGCTTCGATTCAGGAGCAGGAGGCGCCCTCGTACCAGCTCGACGGCTCCCGCGCCGGTCGTCGCGAGTCGACCATTTCCTTCCAGGATGAGCTGCCGACGCGACGCAGCTCCAACGGCACAGATGGCGGCAACAGCATTTCGCTGGGACGCAAACTATCAGTCTCTTCAGTCTCGTCGCGCCGACCGCGGTATTCAGCATCTTTGCATGGTCTGGAGCTGCAAGAGCACGCTGCTCGCATTCGCGCAAGTTCACCACCTCCCGAAAGGTTCGTCACATTATCTCCTTGTCTTCTTCTGCTTCTTGGCTTTTTCTTCTCTTTTCCCTCATCCTCTTCTTCTTTCTTGCGTGGCAGCCAAGTGGTAGCCAAGTGGTATGCGCGTCCCCTTTCTCCCCGCAGGTGCCCGGCTATGTCTCGGTTTCATTTGCGCAGGAGCACGCCTTTTTAGGGGCGGATTGACGAGACTCGGAAGTACGGCACCGGGATCGACCCGTCTCAGAAGGCTGAGACAATGACATCGACGTTCGAGTACGCAAGCCGATCAACATGTCGAGGTCGTCCATCTCGTTGGTGATGCGCCCCAGTCTGGTTGAAATAAAGTGTCGGGTAAGGGTGGAGATCGTGGAGCGCATTCTGAGTCGGGCGTTCTCCAATGGCGCAGAGTATCCGCAATGCACTGCCCGTTCTTCACCTGCCGACGGACGAGGGAGGCGTCATGCAATTTGCTACTGGGTGCAGCTGCAGGGCACACGATGGTCTTGTGCACACGTGGAGCAGCATTTGTCGCGAGTGTGGCGATGGTGCTGGACGAGGTTGCGACAGCGATTTTTTCTCGGCTGCTAGTGCAGTCGAATGGATTCGTCTTTTTTCTGTATATTTTACAGAAATTATCTCCATGCTGTACCAGTTTTTGTTGTTTGGCAATTCACGCATTCCATGACAAACAGCACCGCCCAGGTTAAGCTTTGCTAGCCCCACGAACCCGCCCCAAAACCTCTACCAACAGTGCCTGGCCACACTTTTGGCCACTTTTGGCTTCCTGCTAGCAGCTCTGGTAGTTGCAATTACCCCGCCGCTGAGGCTGCACTTCGCCTCCCTACACTCTGGAGCCACATCACCGGGCCACCAGTTCGCTTTCGGATGCGCCCGCTCTGCTCTAATCCCTCTTGTCTTCATCATCTTCCCAAACCACGAGCCGATTTTTTGTCATTTTTTGCCCGTTGCGATACGCGAATCTCATTTCGAACCCCGCATTGTCCATCTCGCACCTTGCGACCTCGCGCGACATGTCAACGCTAACCGTGCCACCTGCGGACAGGTTCCAGCACCACGTGGGCTTCGACAACGTGCCCAACGGAGAAGCGACCAAGCACAACACGACTTCGCTGACCCTCAACGTGAGGCATAAGGGCTACCAGGCCAGACGACGATCGCGCATATTCATGGTGGGCGTGGACGAGAATGCCTACTCCGACTACGCCATACAGTGGCTGCTAGACGAGCTGGTTGACGACGGCGACGAGATTGTGTGCGTGCGCGTGCTTGAGGGCACCGTCCGTATGAACGACAAGCAGTACCAGGAAGACGCGCAGCATGTCATGCAAGGAATTCTGGCCAAGAACGCCGCTAACCGGGCAGTGAGCATTGTGCTGGAATACGCCGTGGGCAAGCTGCACGCCACCTTTCAGAAGCTGGTGAGTGCAACAAGTGCTACATTTCCGTGCGCCAAGTCCATACACTAACAGACACAGATTCAAATGTACCAACCGGCCATGCTCATTGTCGGGACCAGAGGTCGCTCGCTGGGCGGCATCCAAGGCCTTGTCAACAACCGCAACTCGTTTTCGAAATACTGCCTACAATATTCGCCGGTACCGGTCGTGGTGGTGCGACCTACGGAGAAGCGCATTAAGAAAAAGGTCAAGCGCGCCAACGACGCGAGCCGGCAGACATACCTGAGCATGCTCTCGGCGACGCTGGGCAAGCACGAGGCCGACAGCGAAACCAGCAGCACATACGAGCTGGAGACGCAAATCTCGGCCGACGAGGAGGCGCATCAGGTGGCCAAGGTGCTGGGGCTACCCGCCAAGTTTGACCCGACCATTAAGCCTATGCATAGTCCTGGCGACTATCCGCGGGCGCGGTCTCCGGCTGCGTCGGTGTTGAGGACGAGCGAGCCGCAGAGCCCCAACCTAGGCGATGTGTCGCCAAGTAGCGCCCTGAACAGCGAGGACGAGGAGGAAGAGGAGGACGGCGAGTTTGAGGTGGTGTCGGGCGTCCAGGCGCTGAACCAGCAGCAGAAGCTGGAACAGCTGCACAAGATGGAGGTGGGCGAAGCGCAGGCGCTCCGGCAGGGCGTGGACGTGGAGGAAGAGGAGGATGAGGGGTCGCCAGACCATAAAGCCTCGCCATAACAGGAAGTTGAGTTGAAGGCAAGGATGTGAAGATTACGGGAAATGGCGGCTGTATATGTAGTGGCCAACCGCCGCGTGCCATTCTGTGCAAAACACGAAAGCATAGCAACTTGGCGCCCCCCAAGCGCAACCAGTTGATGAGAGCGCAAACCAGCGCTGCTGGCCGGGCTGGGTCTTTCTAAAGGTTGCAGTCACGAAAAGGACGCGATGGCATGGCAGAAGGTATTTCTGTATGCGGTCTGGGTCTACGAGCACGACTGGTTGCTGCTTGGGGTTGGCTGAAGCTGTAGATGGAGGCGAAGATGAGGACAAAGAAGACGAAGAAAGCGATTTGATGTATTTATAGCACACTACCCAGCGAAGTCGAAAGACTGGTTTTGTTTATAGCCCAATGGCACATTTTTAATAACAGATACCGTATACGCTGTTACTTGTTGAATCATGCGAATCCTTTCTACGTGTTGGAGGTTGTTGTTGTATGGCTGACTGTGGCGCGATTGATACGAGGCACCAAGTTTGTGGAATACGAGCGTCTGGAAAAGGACACATATAATAGATGAAATGAGATAAACTGATGAACTCAAAAAGGAAAAAAAAAATAAGAAGAAAGAAAAAGACACTTTTGCAAAAGACATCGTGGTAGGTAATGAATCGCAAACGGCGTAATGGCTGGAGGCGCACAAAGTCTATATTCCGCGCCGCCAAGTCATTCACAATGGGCCTGGCACGAGTTCTGCGAGGGGACTGAGACATTGAATTCGTTAGCGGCACCAACTAGCGCCTCGTCCACTGCTTCAGTGTAAAGAAAGGTACCTAGAAAAAGCCGAATCAATAGAAAAGGGCTCGCGTTTCCGTTTAATCAACTTGCATGAAACGGGCGGCGTAATCAAATAGTTTGCGAGAGGGTGTACTTCTGTATATCGCAACAAGGGTCATCTGCCGGCTCAGAGGGCGACGAGAGAAGATTTGACAGACAACGAATCCGGGGCAACAAAGGCCAAGCTTTTCTGTTTTTGCTTGGTTCCTTTGTCCTTTGTCCTTTGCCCAGCGACCCGTTTGCAGTCAAAAATCCACTTTCTATTTTTGCCCGTCTTTGAGCTGATTGCCGTTTTCGCGTCATTGTCACCCGACTTTTTTTTTTTATCAGTTCTCTTCTGGGTTAGATGATACGAGCATCCTAATCTACCCAAACCACTACCAACACATTTAGGCCAGCCAGCCCGTTGTTTTTTCATACAGCCTGGTTCGCCCACACTCAACACCTCTCCCCCCTCTTCTCTCCACGTCTCATTCCTTTTGCGTCGTCATCGGCCTTTTTTTTGTTTCTCCCATACATTCGCTATCCCCTTCTTTTCTTTCTATCCGACTTCTTTTCTCCTCGCGTTTTTTTATTAGTATCTGCTTGCAGATTCATATTCTCCAGGAACACTAAAATACGATTTTCTCGATTGCCATCCACGCTGTGCACACCCTGCGACAGGCTCTCATTGGACGAAACGGCTGAAGCTTCCTCAAGCCCGAACAAATCTACAAACGTCGAGCTCTTCGCCCACCTTTTCCACGATAACCTGTCACCGAATACAATAGGCCCCCGACAACGTTCGACAACCACCGCGCCGTAATGTGGCCATTCTCTGGCTGCGGCGACGACGCCTGCCGTCCGCCCTCGCCCACCACCCTCACCCTCGCCGCTGCCGCCCACGCTGCCCCCTTTGCGCTCGTCGGCCTGCTCGCCACCCTCGCCGCCGTCCGCCGCGGCTTCCCCTACCTCTCCCGCGCCGCCCGCGACGACGCCCGCGACGGCGACGGCCACGTCCTGCCCTCCCACGCGCCCGCCGCCCTGCGCGCCGTGCACGCCGAGCACGGCGCCAAGAGCCTGCGTCGGCGCGTCGTCGCCTGGACGTTTGGCGTCACGATTGGTCTCGCGGCCACGCTCGGCAGTCTGATCCTCGCGGAGATTCTGGAAGTCGGCACTCGGGCGGGCCGCGGGCTCGCGCTGAGAGTGACGGTGCCGGCGCTGCTGTTTCTCTTGGTGGTCATGGTGCCCTGGTTAGAGTGCAAGTCGCTCGTCAACGGCGCCGGATGGAGCCTGGCGCGGACGCCCGAAAGCCGTCGCGTGCCGAAATTCGCCTGGCTCATGCAGGCATCGCTCTTTGCCTGCTGGCTGTTTGCCTTTTGGAAGCTCGGCAGCGCCGTCCCCTCTTCCGCCGTCGAAGATCTCAAGACCGTCAAGGGCAGCAGCAGCAGCGCCGACGACGACGAGGAGGAACTGCTGCAGCTACTCACCCGCGGCTGCCTCGAGCGCATCGGCGTCGTCGGCATCTCCCTCATGGGTCTGCTCGCCGGCTTCGCCTCTGTCTCCGCGCCGTGGCACACCTTTTCCAGCGTCACCGCTCAGCACCGCCACCGCCGCCCCGTCACCGACGCCGACGTCAACCGCAAGCAGACGGGTCTCGACGCCGCCGGCGAGATGCTCCTCACGAAACGCCACAGACTACAAATGCTGGAACGGAAAGTCGCCGACCCGCGCTTCGTCGCCGAGAAGCAGGCCACCGGCCTCATGGGCAAGATGATGGGCTCCCTGCGCGGCAGCCTCTCGGCGGAAGAAACCGAGATTCGCAGCCTGCGCGTCGAGATTACAGGGCTGGAGACCATGGAGGCGAATCTCGCGTCGAATCTCGCCCTCATGCGCGGCCGCCGCGCCGCCGACTCGCGCGCCGCGACGACCTGGGGCCGCGTGTGCCTCGTGCCGTCGTACATCTTTGCCTTGTACTGCGTGTACCGCATCCTCGCGACCACGCTCACCACGTTCCGCCGCGCCCACGCCCCGTCCGCCAGCTTCTCCAGCAGCGACCCCATTAACCGCTTCCTCGGCCTCCTCGCTCTGCACTGGGATCCCAAGCTCGACCAGATTGCCTGGGCGCGCATCATCAGCTTCGCCCTGTCCGGCGTCATTCTGCTCGCCAGCGCCAACAGCGCCCTCCAGACCTTCCACCTGTTCGCCAAGTGGACGCCGGGCCTGCTGCGCCACGCGCAGGCCAATCTCGCGCTCGTCGTTGGGCAAGTCGCCGCGACGTACATGATTAGCGCGAGCTTGCTGATGCGCAGCCAGCTGCCGCGGGCGGCGCGCAGCGCGGTCGGCGGCGTGCTGCAAGGTGCGCTGAGTCCCGTGTTCGTGGACGGCTGGTTCGAGGGCTGGTTCTTGACGGGCAGCGCGGTGACGGTGCTGGGCCTCTGGCTGGGACGGAGGCTGAGCGGTGGGGAGGAGGATTGGGATGATTACGGCGGTGAGGAAATGGGCGCCAAGAGGATGTAAACAAGTAGCATACAGCGTTGGATTTTTGTCTTTCATCTTGTCATTTTTGCACTTTCTAGCATGGAAACCTGGCGTTTGAACCATGTAGAGATGTCATATATATATACAACTATACATCAAATCTAAACTTTTCAAGAATAGCCTCCAATAACTTGTCTTGTCTATTATGTTTGTAAAGTTCCCCTACCTGCCGGCTTCTTCATGCTCATCAGGCTATTACTTGGATATGCTCTGCTTATACACCCGAAAGCCATCCAGAATCGATCTTCGCACACCATCACTCACAAAGTCCATCTTTCTTCTCTCGCCCCCTTCCGGCCCCGGCACCTCCGCCCTGCGCACGTCCTCCTCCGTCACCCACGCCGCCTCCGCATGCTCATCATCCCTCAACACCACCTCCCCATCCCCTTCCTCCACGACCACCAGCACCGCCGGCTTCGCCCAGACCCGTCCCGTCTCGCGAAACGTCACCGCCAGCCCATCCCCGTTCACGCCCAGCTCCTCCTCGGCGGGCTGGAGGCCGAGCCCCGCGCGCACGCGCTCCGGGAGTGCTTCCTCGGGCGAGAGGAGAATGGGCGCGGCCATGTGCGCGGCGGTCAGGCCGGTCTCTTCAAAGAGCTCGCGCGCGACGCCGGCGAGGACGGTGGCGTCGGCGGCGTCGACGCTGCCGCCGGGAATCTCCCACCGGAGAGGGTAGGAGTCGCTGGCGGCGCGCCGGAGGAGAAGCGTTTGCGGCGAGGAGGAGGAGGATGGGGAGGGGGAGGGGCGGAAGACCATGGCGGCGGCCATGAGCCGCGTGATGTGTGGGTTGGCGGCGAGATAGGCGGCCTTGGACATGTTGAGTCCCGCCAGGGACGCGTCAAAGGTGTATTTCGGTGCAGCCATGTTGATGCGCTAAGTTTGAAGAGAGCCGCAAAATGTGCAACTAAATGTATAAGGTATAAAGTTACAGCCACTGTTGCTTGCGGCTGTACGCTGGATATTGTTATACGTTTTGGAATTGAGCTGCCTGGAGCTGAGGTTGAGGAAATGCGGCACATCACGAATGGGGTTCCACGGCGGCCCGGGGTGGAGTCGCAGGCAACAATAATGAAAGGCCGATCATACAACACACGAAGACTTTAGCTTGGTCGTATTCATATCGATTCATATTCAAATATAATTTAATGCGACGAGGGATCAAGTAAAATCAAACAAAGTACATATGCTGGTATAATCATAATATCAAACTAATTTTGCTGCGTATATACCAAATCAACAAACACCTTCATACTTCATTGCGCTCTCGTTTACGGAAAGGTGCCCTTCTCAGGTCCAAAGTAGCCGCGCGACGGAATCGGCAAAACACCCTTGTTGCTGCCGTCGACGCCCGCGCCGCTGACCGTGTTCCCCCACCACTTGAGCGAGTGCGGGTGGTAGCCAATGGCGAAGAACATGATGAGCGCGCTGACGGCGAGACCGGCCGTCAGGGCCGCCGAGAGGACGTAGTTGTACTTGGCCCACCAGGCGAGGCGGTGGCGCGGCAGCCAGTACATGAAGATGAAGGACAGGATGAAGCCCGGCGTCTTGTAGCTCAGGTTGGACGGCGCCCAGTGCTGGATGCCCTGGATGATGAGGACCGGGTTCAGCCACAGCAGCGAGGCCACAAAGGGGAACAGCGTGCGGTCGAGCATGGCAAACGTGTTGGGGCGGAGCTTGGTGCGGAGGCGCTCGCGCACGCCGGGCAGGTACTTGGGGCCGAGGCCCTGCGCAAAGAGGAAGACCATGGCGATGCCGAAGCCCATGAGGAAGCACCACTTGAAGAGGGGGTACAGCGAGCCAAACATGCGCTCCGAGCCGAGCAGACCCCACATGAGCGACGAGGCGTACATGGGGTGGCCGTCGCCCATGCAAGTGAACTGCGAGGGCTGGTGCTCGGTGCAGAGGCCGGGGACGCTGGTGAGGATGAAATTCTGGGTGCCGACGGCGACGAAGCAGGTGATGATGATGGTACCAATCTGCGAGCGGAAGACGGCGCGGGGCGCAATCTTGCAGTAGTGCGCCATCTTCTGGTCCTGCACGTAGTTGTCGCCGTAGCCGGCCAGCGCCCAGGAGCCGAGCGCCTGCGAGAAGAGGAAGGCGTTTGGGTTGTTGGGCAGCAGGTAGCCGGTGATGATCTGAATGAGGGCGCCGAGGCCGAGGTTGGTGCCGGTGGTGGCGGACAGGAAAGACAGCGGGACGGCGAAGACGAGGTTGATGCCGATGAGGAGGAAGACGAGCCAGACGGGGATGCCGAGCGGGTAGATTTCGACCCAGACAATGGACAGCGCAATGGTGACGACGAGGATGACGAGGAACCACCAGTCGGGAACCTCCTTGTACTTGCGCATCTCGCGGTTGTGCACGTCCATGGCGTCGTCGTAGTTGCCCTTGCCATAACGCAGGCCACGGTAAAAGTCGACGTACGCCTTGGACATGGTCTTCCACTGGTTGAACATGATGTAGAAGAAGTAGACGGGGTAAAAAGCAAAGTTGGCGCCGACGGTGAGGACGTAGCCGGCCGAGTAGAACGGCAGAGAGTAGGCCTGCAGCTTCTCATTGTCAAGCTTGTTGTTAACGACGACTTTCTTTACGTCAAAGATGGTGCCGTCGTTGGCGAACGCGGCCGCCGAGTTGATGGGCAGGTACTTCGTGTTGTACATGTTGCTGTAGTAGATGCCGAGGATGATGAGGCCGCCCAGAATGGCGCTGATGTACATAGTGCACGTCGCGAAAAAGGGCTGCGACAGCGCGGCGTACGAAGACGTCGCAACGTTCCAGTCAAACGTCGTGAGGGGGTTGAAGAGGCCGAGGCCGAGGCGCGAGCCCGTCAAGATAGCGAGCGTCAGGTTCTCGGGCGCGATCCACGTCATCCAGTTGAAAGTCGACAGCGCCTGGAAGAGGTAACCCGGGATCCAGTAGTAGAAGAACATGCCGACGGCGCAGACGAAGAAGAAGCGGTAGCGGGAGATGGTCCAGCCGTTGATGTTCTCCTTGGGTTCCGGCTTGGTCAGCGCGCGGTTCATAGCAATGATGGGCAGGAGCGTCGGCCAGAGGGCTTTCACGGGGTAGACGCTGAAGCGGCGCAGGTAGCCGGCGAAACCCATGCCCATGAGCTGGACGAACAGCGTCAGGAGGAGCTGGTAGCCAAAGTCGACAAAGTCCAAGCCGTAAAAGATGGGCGAGCGCTGCACCAGGATCATCGTATAGGCATTCGTAGAGTAGATAGCAATATTGTAGGTAATTGTGCTAAACATTTGTTCTTTAAAGTTCCAGGGCCCGGGGTTGAGGGAGTGGCGCGTGCCGAAAACGGTGAAGCCCCAGTCGGGGAGAACAAATTCGAGGAACTTTGCGCATGGAAATAGAAGGATTTGAATGACCGCACTACCCAAGCCTGTTTCTCTTGTTAGTTGGCTAGTCAAATATCAAAAACATTCAATTGGGCCACTGTGTGGCGCGCAATTGCAGTTTGACGTTGCAAGCTTGCTGGGAGGGTGGGACGTGTGTTGCGGCTGGCGGCGCCACGCCCGCCACCACGGTTGGGAATTTATACACGTACCAATACCAGGGAAGCGACTGTTGAAAAAGGTCGCCATAAAGGTTCCGATGATGGCCCAGCCAATGCCCAGGAAATACGCGCGGATCGTCTCGACCGGCACGTTGGGCTCGTCCACGGGGCTCGCGACGGCGCGCACACCAGGATACGGCGACGAGTACTTCATCATGACGGCGTCGATGCGCAGATCGCGCTCATACCACTCGCCGTACGCCTTTGGCCCCTCCAGGCACTTGCGCATGCGCTCGCGCATGTCGGCGGGGAAATTCCAGTCGTCCGAGTGGAACTCGAGCGACTCCTGGATGATGGCGAGGGCATCATCTTCCGACATGTGGTTGATCTTGTCGCGGATGTAGTCGGCCTCGCCGTTGGGTGCGAGCCCCTCCATCATCTCGTGGGGGATCTGGTCCGCGTAGGGCACGTTGTCGGACGACGTGTAGACGCCATGCTTCTCCGAGTCCGGGGATGGGACCGGCTCGACGGCCTCGTGGACCGAGGTGACCTTGTCCATGGCTGGCGACGGGGGTGGTGACTAGACACCAGCTTTGGTCAAGAAAGAAAAGTTTCTGCTCTGCGAAGCGAAAAGCTGAGGATGAAGAGAAAAGGACACACTTGCGCAGAGAAAAAGAAGAAGAGCACCGGGAAGACGAGAAGCAAGGGAGGGGGCACGGGCTCCTTCTTGTACATAACAGAAACCGTTGGTTCACCACGCACGGCACAAGCTCGTAGCACAGCAAGAGTAGACGAAGCGGGGAGAAAAACGAGGCTAAGACTGGGGACGGGGACACCCCGGCGCTGGCCACTCTGAGAATAGTTGCATTTTTATTACTTTTGGGCTGCTTTTTGTATCCACACGCGGTGGTTTGCCGTCGGGTGTGGTAGGGGTGGAAGCGGGAGAGGGAACGGAGGGGGGGCGACCTGCAATAACACGCGAGCTGGTAGTTAAGAGGCAAAATGTGGCGGGCAACAAGTCGTCTCCAAGAGAGGAAGCCTGTGTATCAAAGGGACCGCAGACCGCAGACAAAAGAATGTCACCGCTGGATGATCAACTACCGAATATCAGGCCCGAAATAATGTTGGCCAGGCGCGCGCCCTGGGTCGACTGGAGACGGCTGGGTTTCCCCAGACTCTCCGCCTTTCTCTTTGCTCAGCTCGTCTTACCCCAGCTTCCTGTAGTTTGCCCTACATGCGTTTGTATTAGCTAGCAACGCAGCATTCACCTCGTCTCATGACCTCGTGAACTTGCATTCGCCTCCCGGGACTGTCCCTGCTCACCTTGCTGCACCTCCCAAATTCGAGGCTGGCAACCTGCAGTTCCTGTGTGGGGAATTCGCCCGTCAGTGATCGAGACCCTGTCCTGCTCGACGAATAGAATCCCGCCCTGCACCCACTTCCATGCAACAGAGACCCCCGCGCCAGTACTAACAAGGAAGTTGGAGATTTTTAGTCTGGGCTGGTGGCTTACAGCACATCCAGCTTAGCGGGCTGATATTCGCCTGTCAATTTTTATTTCGTTCGCCCCATGTCCTTGCAAGCAATGAGGGGAGCATGTCCTTGCAAGAATGAGGGGACGTTACTTGTAAACTGGGCTAGCCTGGTGCTTGGAGTTTTTCTTCTTCGCTTCTCGGTCTGCTATCATGTGGCGCAAATTTGGCCGGCCGGGTTGGTGGCAACGCGGGGATCAACCTGCGGCCCATCGGCTAGAGAAGGCTGCGGATGCCAGCTCACCAGTGCATTGCATACTTAATTGTGTTACCTATGGTTCTTTTTGGGGTTTCCCCTTGTTGAAAGAAACCCTATTGCTACCTGTTCCCCCATTGAAATATTGCAAAATCGCCAATCGTCGCTACTGAGACAAGAGATGCCATGGCTCTGGGCGAAAGCCATCATCTCGGCGCGATCCGCTGTTCCTCTACTAACAGCAATAAAAGCCCAGCCTCCAACCTCGCTGGCTGATCCCGCTTAATCCCATCCCCCCTCTTGGCTTTCAGCGCCCGCTCCAGCGCCGTTCTCTGCGACGCCCGCTCTCTCTCTCTCTCTTTTACGCCACCAAATATCGGCCGCGTGACTCGCCAAAGCGTGGGGGCTTGCCTGTTCTTTTGCCAAGCAGCCCGAACCTCGGACGGCGCGCCACCAAACTTCTCGGGTACGCTTTGCAGTTGGAGAATGGCGCGGCAATTGAAACTGGGTCTTTGGCAACGACAAGGTTAAGGTTCCATCTGCCGACGGCGCTTTCTAGCGAAAGCAGCAGCATTCGCCATTGTGAATTAAAGTGAAACCATGATAACCGCGATACGACGCTGGTAGAACAGCTTTGCGAGGCGAGCTGGCAGGGGAAACAATCATACGCCGCCCGCATTAGTGCCAAGCGTACTGGTGTCGAGCGGATGCTGTCGATCATGTAACCTTGGATGCGAATAGCGGGCGATGCAATTCAGACAATACTCTGGATCATTTTCTCCCATTGAAATGGTTTCGGTTATATCAGAAGCCTTTGGAGTTCTTTTTCTTATTGAACTTATACACGACGTATCGCACGATGTGTAGCACTCGTCATTGACGATTGAGCTGCGAGTCTAGCACAGGCAGTCCATGACACATCGATTCTGTATCTAAAATTTCGTAAAATTGCGTTCTGATAAATGTATTTCGTATTCATATCACGTAGTACTGACATTCTGGTTTAGCTTACTATAGCTCCTCATTGTCAAACGCCATCACGTCCTTCAGCTCCGTTGTCGGCTGAATATGCGGCTTTACCGTCTTGCGCACCGGCGTGAGCTGCTCCAGCGCATACGCCATGCCAATCAGCTTCTCTTCCGAAAAGTAATCTCCCGCGAACCCGAAACCGAACGGGTGATTCGGCCCCATGTCGTTGAGCGTGTCGACCTCGTTGCGGTGGTACGGCGTGTCCGCGCCGGTGCGGCCCAGCGGCACGGAGATGACGGGCGCGCCCTGGACCGCCATCAGGGACGTGACGGGCGAGGGCGCGACGATGGCGTCGAGCGAGTTGTTGCGGAGAGCGCCGATGAGGCCGAGCGCGTTGCTCTGGTGCAGACGCTCCGTGAAGTAGTCCCACCAGATCGGCATCGTGTTGTTGATATTGCGCTTCAGGATCATGTTGAAGGCCATAAAGTCAAACTCGCTGGATTCCGCGGCGGACTGCTCCGTGAAGTCGCGCACATCTGACAGGTCGCGGATGTTGTTCGGGTTGGTCTCCAGGTGCGCGAGATATTTGGGTAGGTCGGTCAAAAAATCAGCGCCGCTCACAAGACTACTTCGATCAGTCTCCTTGACGAGTTCCACGCCAGGTATTTCAACATCCTCGAGCACCACTGCGCCAGCTTCGCGTAAGAGTGCGATGGTAGACTCAAACTTGTCAAACGACGCATCAACCGAAAGAGATGGAAGCATTGTCTTATAGCCCTTGGGCACACCAAGCCGCATGCCCTTCAACGCATCCTTCTTGCAAGCGGCAACATAGTCTGGCAGGGTATTCGGGGCAGCCTCTGTATAGTTGTCTTTGCTGTCATATCCAGCGATGGCCTGTAGCAGGTATGCGGCGTCCTTGACCGTGCGAGCCATGGGTCCCACGGTATCCTGGTGTTCGGACACGGGGATGACAAGAAATCTCGAAGTCAGTCCCACAGTCGGCTTGATGCCCACAATGTTGTTTGCGTGTGATGGGTAGCAGATCGAGCCCAGCGTTTCAGTACCGAGTGATGCCCAGGCCAGCCCAATCGACGAGGCTACGGCGCTGCCAGAGGACGAGCCGCTTGGATCATGTTCAGGAAAATAGGCGCCCATCGTCTGTCCACCATGCGCGGACCATCCGTTGCTGGTCTGCAGACTGCGCGCACCTGCCCATTGCGACAAGTTTGCCTTTCCTAGAATAATTGCCCCTGCTTCGCGGAGCTTCTTGGCGACGGTGCTATCTTCCTTGAGTTTGGATCCCAGCAGCGCTGTCGACCCAGCGGTATTGTTCAACTTATCGGCTGTTCCAATGTTGTTTTTAACAAGCACTGGTATCCCATGCAATGGGTTCAGGGGCTTCGTGGCTTTATTCCTCTCGCGATCCAATTCCGCCGCAATGTTCAGAGCATCTGGGTTGATTTCCGTGACTGCGTGAAGATCATCGTTGACCTCGTTTATGCGCGCAATGTATGCTTTGGTCAGCTCCACGCTGGTAAAGCGCCCAGCGTCAAGGCCTGCCCGCAATTCATCAAGCGTGGCGTCTAGAAGATGTGGAAGATGGGAGTCGCCGTTTGACGCCGCAAAACTGCCTTGTAGCTGGAGCAAGATGTACGTGGCGCCGGCAAACAGCGCGCCACCGTTGAACCGCATGACGAGGGGCTATTTGTCGCTCTGGCGCTGTGCCAGCGATTATTGGTAAGGCAAGGCCAATTATGTCGGTATGACGGTGTCAGAATTGAAGCAGAAGTGTGCTCGTCACTTTTATTTGATGATTGGATTCATGGCAAGTGCCGAATGCACAAAGGCGGGAGTCGAGTATCTGTGCAGCCTAAATGTTATTAGCTCGCCACACCAGGATATCCTTGCTGACGAAGCGAGCAACGTAACCATCCGCAGGCAACAGGTTCGGGACCAAAGTGAGCCCTTGAAATAGGATTCAAAGGGTAACTAAAATTGAAATCACAATTGAAATCGAATCTCAAGATATTATCTGGTGCATAAAAATTCCCCGTTTGAATACTTGCCCGCTGCGATAGCTACAAGAGGTAGCACTGCATAGTAAGTAACATACAAATGCCGCAGAAAACAAATAACTACATGCGTAATCGGAGTACACGCTCAGATGCGCTTTCTCTATTTAGAAATTGTTTCTTTTTCCTTGCTATTTTTATCCCTTCGCCTTCTCTCAATGCATATCGGTGGATCTATTTTTTCTAAACGTGGGTGCTGCACAGCGCTGGTTAATTTCAATCACAAGACAAAACCGCCCAAGTGGGAGTGAAACGACTAATTTTCTACATGCATCAAGCACGGCAAGATTTATCCTAAAATTCACCCTGAGATTATGAAAACATAAAAAAGATAGCAAGAAGGATACCGGCCGCGCGGGTTTTGGCTCTCGGGTGGCAGGTGCCCGCGGGCCCCGTGACCCGCGCGCAACGGTGCCTTCAGCCCTCTTTAGCTGGAGACCCTCACAATTGAAGACAACATCATATATGACTTTCCTATAAAGCTTCTGTTCGCTCTGCAATCATTACTCATGTCAACTTGGTTCAAGCTTTCTAAAATCCCTGTCTTAACACATATTCTTCAACCATTCAGGCGCACATTCACCATGGCGCAGTCACCCCGCCCATCGAATCTGTCATACATCCGCCCATATGAGGCCGGTAAACATCGGTTCATCGCCCTTGCTTGGCCTGGCACGACTGTAAAATATCTGGATGAAGTCGAAGATGGTCGCGCTGCGGTTACAAAGGTAATTTCTGCCGTGGCCGAGGCCGTGGCGCGCTTCGAGCCTGTCCGGATTTTGGTCGACGAAGAGTACCTCGACGAAGCAAAGAAACGCTTCTCGGGCCAGTACAGTCATAAAATTGACGTTTGCACTGTCCATACTGGCTGCCCAGATATGTGGATGAGAGATCTTGCACCTACGTTTACCCTCAGCCGCGACGGCGTCCTACACGGCGTCGATTTTAACTTCAACTGCTGGGGAGCCAAGACGGAAAATGAGGCAAGCGAAAAGCTCGCCAAGTCTCTTCTCTCTGATCTCAACATTCCGCGCGTTGCCTCATCCATCACCGCGGAAGGCGGCGCCATTGAGGTCGACGGCCAAGGCACCCTCATCGCGAGCGAGAGCTCCATCATCAACGACAACCGCAATCCCGGCCAGACACGCGCCCAGATCGAGGCGGAGCTCAGCCGCACGCTCGGCATTGAAAAGTTCCTCTGGGTGCCGGGCGCCGTGAACCTCGACAGCACCGACTTCCACATTGACGCCGTGGCCCGCTTCGCGCGTCCCGGCGTCGTGCTCTTTGCCAGTCCCCGCGAGGGGTCCGGCGACGGAAGCGAGGAGGATAAGAAGTGGCTGGCGGCCCACCGCGAAGCGCGACAGATCCTCGCCGAGGCTACGGACGCCCGTGGACGGAAGATTGAGGTGATTGACGTCTTTGAGCCCAGACTCCAGGCTGTCATGCCAGAGATTGTGGTTCCGGGGTATCGACCAGTATTCAGTTATGCAAACTATCTACTGGTGGAAGGTGGAGTAATACTGTCACAGTTTGGAGATGCAGAAGCGGATGCGGCCGCAGTGAAGACGCTGCAGGACGTGTTTCCTGATAGAGAGATTGTGCCCGTGGAAGCGACTGCTTTGGGTCTGTTCGGCGGCGGCATACACTGCATCTCACAAGAAGTTCCCCTCGTTTAGAATTTCAAGACAGCTCCAAAAAGCTCTCATATCGACATCATTATACTCTACTCCTAATAAACATCTCTACTTTCACCCTGGCCCTTTACGGGTGGCTGCATTGATTAGCTTCGAACTCACAGCCGAATAATGATAAACATGGCCACACAAAGTCCCGAGTTTATATGAAATTGCCAGAGCTTGCCCATACCGCCCAATCTTGATTGTCTTCAATATAAAAGCCGTGCCAACTGCCGCGTTGCCCAACAATGATGCAACGCGGCAAAGGAAACAGTATGGAGGCAGTTTTGAGACGACGGGCCAAAGGAAAAAGGTATAACGAATATGACGAAATTCAACAAACGCATTTAAACAGTAACTTTGACAGATACTAGATGTCCCTTTGTAGCGATACAGCTCCCGAGCGGCTTGCCGGGACGCTGCTTGAAAGCAACGCTAACATGGGACGGCGCCGGACGCCGACGACCCTTCGACCCCGCCTGCTCGGCAGGCAAGGCCGGCACGTCTGCTGCGGCACGGCTCGACGAAAACATCACAGGGCAAATTAATTACATCTAGGCGGCGGCAAGCCAAGAAAGTGGTGTGTTGCACATTTATGGCTGCCTGACGTAGGCAGTCGCGTGAGCTGGTCTTGTGTCAACGGGCCGCTAAGACGGCGGAATCCAGCGAGTCTCCGCACGCCGGTCTTACCCCTGATTTTAAGCCGGGGAGAGCGGGCAAGGAAGCTACAATTCGCAGCGCTCCCCCGCGCCGAGCCCGAAACGGCTTCTGAAGCGACGCGCGCCCGTACTCGTAAAAATGACAAAAAGTGGTTTGCTCGTGGCACCCACCGCCCCCTCGGCTACCCTAGGCTGGCCGGAGCCTCTTGTTGGTGGACAAAATCCGGCAGCCAAGGTTCCACGTAAATTACATAGGTGATGGGTTTCCGCCCTGGGGCGCTCGGAATGCGAGCCCTCGCAATCGGCATTGCCGCGGTTCTTCGGTCAACAAGGCGGAAGTGCGTTGAGATTCCAATGAAAGGTTCGGTAGGAGGCTATATATGCCAAACCAGCGTCGCAGATTGTCAGCGCATCGCAGGTGCACACCGATGACCAGATTGGGCACCTGGATCTCGGAATCGGAGCACAGTCAGATGTGGCCTTTGTCCGTTGCGGCTGGTGGGCGTGGAATGGCGTGGCTTCCGCTGCTCATCTTAGTGCAGTCGCCGGCGCCATGTAGAAGGCGATGGAAGCCGCACAATCACATGTTGCATGGACCACCAGATCGGCGAGCGGTGGTTAGTTTTGGCGTACTCGTAAAATATACTGGTGAAATAACGGCGATGGGCTTAGTCGAGGATGGCGAGCTGAAAAGGACGGTTCTTGCCTCAGCGGACGGCCAGCAGCGTAACATATACCCATTTCGAGCAGAACCGGGGATTCAAGCCTCTTCTGGCACTCGTCAGCGCAGTCCGTGTACAGGCGGCCCAGTAATCACGCCCAAGGGCTCACCCAACCAACGTCTCAGCGCTACCCGGGTACACCGGCAGGGCTGGCCAAGTAGCGGCTTTTCCGGCGGCATGTCGCAGTTGCCTGTACGTACGGATACAGTCCAACGCACACAGCGTAATATTAAGTGTGCAGTCTGCAGCCCTGAGGCGGAAGAGGCGCTGGTTACGGATTGAGACGAGGGTCGCCGTTGCGCAAGGTCCCATCGACTGCGTATTCTCCCCATCGAGCCACAGCCAAAATCCGGGGAATTGAATGCCGAAAAGAAACTTTGGGTTTGCGACGAAGCGGTTATCCGGGGCGTTGACAGAGTTTCTGGTGACTGACGTAGTCTAGCCGTTCCAGTACCGTCGGCGGTGTTCCTTGACTAGCGCTCCGGCCGGGCCCTGGATATTTTTTTTCTCGCGCGCATCAGCCTGCTCCACCTGGCCTCTTCGGGAATCAGCCCAGCATCGACAACTCCGCCTGTTGAAAAGTCCTCCACTCCCTGATCTGACCAGAGGGAAATAGTAACCCGGTGCCCGGCGTCTCCATATTCGACTTCTCACTGCCTCGACCCCTTGTTCCTCTTTTCTCTTGCTTCCACATCGCGAATTGTCAACACACGCCCACACAGGAGGTCACAGCCGCCGCACTCGGAGAGCCTGAATAGTTTCGCCGCAGCCTCTCCTTTCCGTCCCCTCCCCCGCCGCCGCCTCTTCGTCTCCTGCCGTACCGTACCCCTCGTCACCATGGCCGAGCTCGATACCCTCGATCTCATTGTCCTGGGAGCCATCCTCCTGGGCACCATCGCCTACTTCACCAAGGGCTCGCTCTGGGGCGTCGTCAAGGACCCCTATGCCAGTTCCTTTGCGGCCAGCGCCGGCCAAAAGGCGGGCCGCACCAGGAACTTTATCGAGAAGATGGACGAGACCGACAAGAACTGCATCGTGTTTTACGGCTCCCAGACTGGTACCGCCGAAGACTACGCCTCGCGTCTCGCCAAGGAGGGCAAGAGCCGTTTCGGTCTCAACACCATGGTCGCCGATCTCGAAGACTACGACTTTGAGAACCTCGACGAGGTCCCCTCGGACAAGATTGTCATGTTCGTTCTCGCCACTTACGGCGAGGGTGAACCCACTGACAACGCCGTCGAGTTCTACGAGCACATCCGCGGCGACGACGTCACCTTCTCCAACGGCAGCACCCTCGACAACCTCAAGTACGTCACCTTCGGTCTCGGCAACAACACCTACGAGCACTACAACGCCATTGTCCGCCGCGTCGACGAGACCCTCACCAAGCTCGGTGCTACCCGCATCGGCACTGCTGGTGAAGGTGACGACGGTGCCGGTACCATGGAAGAAGATTTCCTCGCCTGGAAGGATCCCATGTGGGCGGCTCTCGCCGAAAGCATGGGTCTCGAGGAGCGCGAAGCCGTCTACGAGCCTACGTTTGCCATTGTCGATCGCGATACCCTGACTGCCGAATCCGAAGAAGTCTACCTCGGTGAGCCCAACAAGGGCTACCTCCAAGGCACGCCCAAAGGACCTTACAACGCCCAGAATCCCTACACCGCCGAGGTCGCCGAGTCGCGCGAGCTGTTCAAGTCCAAGGACCGTAGCTGCATTCACATGGAAATCGATGTTTCTGGCTCCAACCTGTCCTACCAGACCGGTGACCACATTGCCGTCTGGCCCTCCAACGCCGGCTTCCAGGTCGATCTCTTCCTCAAGGTTCTCGGTCTCTCTGGCAAGCGCAGCAGTGTCATCAGCATCAAGGCTCTCGAGCCCACTGCCAAGGTCCCCTTCCCTACGCCCACCACCTACGACGCCATCGCCCGCTACCACATGGAAATCGGTGCTCCCGTTTCTCGCCAGATGATTTCGACTCTTGCGCCTTTTGCTCCCTCCGATGCGATCAAGGCCGAGATGACGCGCCTCGGAAGCGACAAGGACTACTTCCACGAGAAGACCGGCAACTCGTTCTACAACATTGCGCAGTTCCTCGAGGTTCTCGGCAAGGGCGAGACGTGGGACAAGATCCCCTTCTCTGCTTTTATTGAAGGCCTCAACAAGCTCCAGCCTCGCTACTACTCCATCTCGTCCTCGTCCCTCGTCCAGCCCAAGAAGGTGGCCATCACCGCCGTCGTCGAGACCCAGGTCCTCCCCGCCTCGAAGACGCCGTTCCGCGGCGTTGCCACCCACTTCATCGCTGCCCTGGCCGACAAGCAGAACAACAACGCCAAATCCGACGCCTACGATCTCACCTACCAGATTGCCGGTCCCCGCGAGCGTCACACCGGCACCCACTTGCCCGTGCACATCCGCCACTCCAACTTCAAGCTCCCCTCGGACCCCAGCCGCCCCATCATCATGATTGGTCCCGGCACTGGTGTTGCGCCCTTCCGCGCGTTCGTCCAGGAGCGCGCCAAGCAGGCCAAGGACGGCGTGCCCGTCGGCAAGACGCTGCTCTTCTTTGGCAGCCGCAACTCCAAGGAGGATTACCTCTACGAGAGCGAGTGGGCCGAGTACAAAGAGGCGCTCGGCGACCAGTTTGAGCTGGTCACGGCCTTTTCCCGCGAGACGGCCAAGAAGGTCTACGTCCAGCACCGCCTCAAGGAGAAGAGCAAGGAGGTCAATGAGCTTCTGCTGAAGAAAGCGCTCTTCTACGTCTGCGGTGACGCCGCCCGCATGGCCCGCGAGGTCAACACCACGCTGGGCCAGATCATTGCCGAGAACCGCAATATTCCTGCCGCCAAGGCCGACGAGATTGTCAAGTCGATGAGAGCCGCCAACCAGTACCAGGTACGTTTTAAAATTTCACCCCAGTCCCTGTCCTCTGTTATATTTCTTCTTCTCTCCTCGTATTTTCTCCCTGTCGCTATTTCGTGTCTCGCACGCGATCAACAGCGACTCACCCCCGCCTCCCTCGGCAGAGAATAATGCGCCTCCCTAAATCAAAAACCGCATGTACTTTTATGTGGACGAATGACGACGCTAACGGATGACCCCTTTGTCACTTTTCATAGGAGGATGTTTGGTCTTAGATGCGATAGATTTCGACGATAGACCCTTGTTTCTCCCCGAGCCATTGGGGTGGAAACAGTTGGAGAAAATACACACGACCATATATAATGAGGGATTACGGTTCGAGAAAGGACATGATGAGGGATGCTGATAGACTTCATTTTCGTTTCAAAATTAGTTATTTGTTTGTCATATCTCAAGTAGATGCTAATATGCTTTTTTTTTCTCTGCTTTGATTCGTTCATGCATACTCCCGATGGGTTCACCTCTTTCTTCCACTGGTTTCGTCTGCTAGGGTATGGCTTGGAGACATTTCAGTCGGAAACAAAGGACTCGAGAAAAAACTCGGAGATCGGCACGCAAAGCTATTCTCTGTTGAGGACTGCAGCGCCCGGGAGAGGCTGTTCCGGTCTGCTCCAGGCACGCGACAGCTTTGAACCGAGAAGCCGGGTGATCTGCGAAACAAATCAAAACAAAACAAGCGCCCGAGAAGAAGAAGAAGAAATAAAAAAGGAAACAGGGCGAAACTCCGGATTCTCAGGAAGATTGTTCCGGAAATAGTCCTTTTTACAAAGGGGGGGGATGGGTTTTGACTAGGACATTGAAGGGAGCGTGTGGCCTAATTTCGTCGCATTTCTGGCAAAGGAAAGTAGATTGACGGCCAGTGGAGAAGAGACAACAACAAGTATGTATATTTCTCAAACAGGCGGCTCGTCTCCCCCGGCCGATTGTAGCAGCAAATACAGCCTTACTATATCTCTTTGAATCAAGAGCCTGATGAACGGGCACACGGGCTCTTTGGCGCTCATGAGTGGACGTTGGCTCCCTTTGGGTCTATTCCTCCGAATACTTGGAGCCGACAAAACATTCGTGGCCATTTCTCGAAAACTGTCATATTTTGCCGCGTCACACTGCGCATTTCATTACATTTCATCCACACTAGTAATGTCAGGAATGAAACATGGGCTGACCCTACTTGCACTAACCCCAAATCGCCCAAGTGAAATTGCGACCAGAGCAAAACGTCGCTGGCAAGCAATTTAAGAGAAGTTCGATCGCCTGTGTGCTCGAAAAGGTATTCCAGGTTTCACGATGTCATGCATTCACCGTTCTGGATGGTAAATGGTCAAGTACATACAGTCTAAGGGATTACATTGCCCCCTATTGTTACTAGTTGTCGACTGCGGAATGATGGCTCAAAATAAAGGTGCAGTGTTTTTCTTCTTCTTAAAAGTGCAAATGTTGGTTGATACGATATCCCCCGCAAAAGCAGGGGCACGGCCCGCGATGTGCGGGTGGCGTCCCGCGACAGCTAGGATGATGACCTACAGCGCCCAGGTTGGGATCCGATTAGACACACCACTGCTTCCTCTACATGTAATTTCCAAGATGCTTTAGAGATCATGGCAGTATTTTGAGAAACAGCAAAATGTATGCGAAAATAAAGGCCGACATACGGCGCGTCACACCTTGACGATATAGCGTCATCAAAGTGCGCTGCCAACAGAGGTTTGTAGTGACAAAACTTCGAATCCAGTCTCCTATGTGCCTTCTCTCCTCAGTAAAATTTCAGCAGAGGGCGAAAATTTGCCCGAATTCCAGATGGCCACTGGTCCAGGGGTCTCACAGGGCGTACTATGCAAGCGGGAGTCCAGTGGGAAAGGTGAGTGAGGCTGCCTTTTTATCCTCTGGCACTCTGCGACACAGGGCCCCCTTGTTTCATCAGATCCAACAGTGAAGAGACGTATTCGTGTCTCTCCCAGTGGAAACAAAGAGGCACTATGCTTGCTTTTTCGAGGGGTCGTCGTCGGCCCACTGGCCCAGGTAAGGACGCAAAGTCGGCCTACTACGGCGGCAGCTAGCGGGCTAGCGTAGCTGCCTGCCAACGAGGACGTCGTCCATGCCCAGCAAAAGCAAGCAACGTCTTTTGGGTCGCTCTATTGCCCCGGACAAAGAAATATACACTGGGGCCTGACAATGATGAGCGTTTACTGTTTTCTTTTTTCTTGCAATTATGTTCCGTAATGGCAGAGCTGCAAAAAGAGCCATTGTTGTTTCTGACGTGAAGGCGATTCGCAGGTGGCGACAGACCGATGTTGAGCAGCGTGCGAGCCTGCGAATCCAGCGTCGACATAGGCTATCTATGATCGCGGATGTCGCATCATCGGGCAAAACCCATGTCGCAGCATTCTTCCGTAAGATACATTGCGGCATGTACCTTGTCTTGTCTGTGGGGAGGCGGCGTGTCGGCGCCTTGACCTTTGCAAGGGATGAATCGCGACTTTGGCCAAGTGTCTGAGAACCAGAGAAAAAGGAACGATTGTGAGCAGCCCACCTGTAGCACTGCAGGTGGCTGGACGGCTATTTGGTCTGAGTCGTTCAAATAAAATGCCCCGGTGTATAAACAAGGAATACCCCAATTGCATTGTTTCTTGATTGGCACTGTCGTCCTTTCGCTTCGTCGTTCCTGTACTCATTACACATCTGCCCCGCGTTGTTAGTATCCATTGCCGTGATCCGTTTGGATATTTGATCGTCGAACAGCTTACTTACGATAATATTCAGAAATATTTGTATCCGCGCACGATCACCTTCGCTCCTTATCCTTCTCTCCTCTTGTACAAGCCGTCACTCGCACAAACTTGTGTTGTACGTCCCCTCTCGCACACAGAGCGATAGTACACGGTTTCGCGATCGCGCGTTTGTCGAATTTATTCTCATTTGTCTTCCTTCGATAAAATTATTATATTCTTCGGCTGACTGAAGAATTCATCGTTATCTTCTTGCCGCCGACGTCGTCTGGACCGTTTGCGTCGCGTCGATCGTTTTCGCGATCTCGTCGTTGCCCTGCCGGAAGGCCAGCTGCAAAATCAGTGAAACGTCTGTTACACCGATACTGCACAGACCTTTTAATTCTCTCATATTGAATATTTCTGGAAATAATTCAGCGTCGAATTGTTGGTTTCGGTCTTCTACTGCCCGACTCTGTTGCAGAAGAAAAGTCGACTTTGCGTGGGCAAGCGTCAGCACCACTCAAACGCCTGGCAGCTGTCACGACCGCCGATTCATAACCGCCCTGCAAACGATCACACTTTTTCTTAACGAGATCTCGGTTAGCCGTGTTCAATCCTTCCCACCGCTTCTGCTCTTCTTTGCTGCCGCCATCCTTATTCTACGCAAGCAAGACCTCTCTTGCTTTTCTATCCTCAACGCTTGCCACCTCGGAGAGCGAGTGTCGTAACTACCTACCTCGAGGCCGTCGCCATTTCATCTTTAGGTAAGCCGTCTCGCTTGCAGTCCTACAGTCGTCTTTTACTTTCGCCCTCTCTTCCTTTTCCCATTTCCTCTTCCTCTTCCTCTCCTCCCCATAGCATCACCAGACATTGGCCGTCAGTCAACTTTCTACGCCATTTCAGATTTCCATCCACCTTGCTTGATAGCTTCTTCCTCTTATCCAGCTTTGCAGTTATCTCTGCAAGCTCTCATTTCGGACATTTCCGGCTACAATACGACTTTTCCTTCGCCTCCAGGAAAAGGTGCTTTCGCGCATTCATTTCCCTTTCCCCTGTTGTTTCAGCCTACCATCGGCGTCGTACACTGCCTTTTCCTATCATATCATCGTTTCTCGTTTTCTGCTCTCCTTCCTGGCTCGTTGCTAACCATCGTCTTCCGAGCAGGTCTTCGCTGCATTTGCGGCCACTTGCTCAGTTATTAAGTGTTAAAAGTAAACTTGTTGCTTCCGAGGTATGTTTGCCACGCTCTCTACATCCTTTCCATCCCTTGCGATACTTCGATCGTATCGCATCTCGATCATGCAGCAAGTTTTGCCAGATTTGAGACGCTAATTTGAATTGTGTTCATCTAGTGATCGTATGTCTTACTATCGCCAGACGCTGCACGATACCGGCATGGACGCAAACTCTGCAGTTGCTGCTTCGTATCTACCAAACCACGGACGCGGTGCTCACCCTTCCCACCTCTCTGCTCACGGAGCTGATCCCAACACCTTGATCAACCAATTCGCCAACATGGGCCTCGGCGGAATGAACATGCCTAGCGGTGCTGGTCCTGTTCCCATGGGGCCTGGCCATGCTTTCATGATGGGATCTGATGGACAGTTTGTTCTTGCCCCTATGCACAGCGCTGGTCAGCATCTCGGCATGGGCCACAACGGCGACGGACACTACCAAGGCTTTTCGATGCCCCCTGGTGGTTACGCTGCACCATACGTTGGCGTCCCACTTCCCCTCATGCCTTATACTCCTGGACGCTCCAACGCTCACCCTCGTGTGGATAGAGGTCACTCAGATGTGCCCGGCCTCGAGAACCGTCGTGGCTCGTACTCTACCACCGAGTCGACTCCTGCTACTCCGTTCTACGGCGCTGTATCTCACCGGGACAACGGGCCCCGTGTCGCCAGCCTGGACCGCTCTGCCTATACTACCCCTTCGCCTCAGCAAATTGGTCTGCCTAGCTTGCACACTGATGCTCCCAAGGTGACTTTCTCTGCCGTTTCTGAGGCTGCCCTTGACGAACTTCTCAAGCAAGAGCCAGCTATTCCCAAGGCTGTTCCGGCGGTTTTTACTCCACAAAACCAGATGAAGTCTATTGAACAAAGTCTTGACAATAGAATTCCTGGCAACCGCAATGTCTACATTCGCGGTCTTCATCCCACCACGGATGACGAGCTTTTGTTCCATTTCGCCTCCCGCTTCGGTGGTGTCGAGACTTCCAAGGCTATCATTGACACAGGCACCGGCGCTTGTAAAGGGTAAGCTGTCTCCTGTCCTCTGTATATCAGTGCTTTCTCTGGATACTAACATTCGCTAGATTTGGATTCGCCAAGTTTTGCACAGTCGAGGACTCTGAAATGTGCATTCGAGGTTTCCACAAGCTCGGATACGAAGTGGGATTCGCCAGAGTATGTAGCCTTGGATTGGTCTAACCTTGAAATTATGCTGACTCGCTATACAGGAGTCGTTCAATTCTCGCCTCAAGGCCGAAGGTGATGAGGGTTCTACCAACTTGTACATCTCGAACCTGCCCAAGACCTTGACCGAAGTAGTACGATACATCCTATCTTCTCTGCTATGAGGACGCCATTGCTGATCACGTCACAGGAACTTGGAACCATCTTTCTTGGCTACACCATTCTTTCCAGCAAGATTCTACGAGACAGTATGGGTAACAGTCGCGGCGTCGGTTTCGCTCGGTAAGATATTTCAACTCCAGTATCATTCTGTCTCTTATTCTAAGACTCAATCTTAGCTTCGAGACACGCGACGTCTGCGATGAAATCATTAGAAAGTTCAACGGCGTCGGTATCGGCGAAGAGGGTTTGCTGATGAATATTCGTTATGCCGACACACCTTCACAAAAAGAGCTCAAGCGAGTGACTGCTGAGCGCCGTCAATTTCGCACCAACGAATACAATATCGGTGCTTACGGTACCCCCCTTGTTGGTTTGAACCCAACCCTATACAACCAGCAGTCGCAGTGGCGCCGCTCGATTCCGCAGTCCCGAAGGTAAATTGGTTTGCCCCTTGACTCTCATCGCTGGCTAACATTTGTCCTAGCGGCTTGTCCGCATCCTCAAACAGTGACAGCAGTGCCATGAGACCCTCGGTTGCCGCACGCGGTCCTTCCGAGTATGCATCAGGGCAAACTGTTTTGTCGGCTTTCTAACTTTCTTTATAGGGCGGCCACAAGCTCGAGCACTGACGCTGCTATCTCGACCCCCACGACTTCTGAGTTCGATGAGGGCACGACGATTCAAGCCGATCCTGCCGCGGCCGCTGTTATAAAGAAAGAGAACGTTCCGACTTCGCCATCCCTCGTGAAGAAGGATCCCGTTCACTAAGCAAATGACGAATAATTCTAATGTTGCAGTTGATTTTTTGGAGTGCCCTTGTGCACATGATATATTTCCTATACACGGATGTCTTGCTCTCAGGTAGTTGCATCACTATATCTGCCGTTTTTTTTGGTGACAGCTTTTACACGTGCGATGAGCATGATATGTTCTATTATCAAATGGTTGGTACGCTTGCAGGATTGTGTTAATATTGTGTTTCATTTTCTTTGTCATGGCTGTCGATGTCCTGTATTCTAGATTTATTAAAATTGGTGGAGCGGCGAAGCAATACATCTATCATTGTCGCTGAACGAAATTTTCTAATGCAAATCGTGATGGCCTTGCCTCTACCGCCACTCCTAAGGCAACATTATCATGTATTTATTGGCACTATACTTTTAGGTCAGCCATGCTATCATTGACTTCTTCCGATGCATCCGTCGCATCCGTCGCTTCAACTCCGCCAATGACAATAGGTTCAGATTCGTCGCCCGAGGCAGCTTCATCACTTTCTTCTTCATCCTCCTCCTCGTCATCGTCTTCATCATCCGAGTTCTGGTCGGTTCTTGTCTCGCCCTTTTCTCTAACGGCTGCTTCCAAGTCTTTCAACATCTTTTTCGTAAACCCCGAGGCTTCCACTGAAGCATCTAGTCGCTTCTTTCCACTCTTGGCCATGCGCTTTTTGGCGTCCTTGAAGAAAGGGCCCGGCTGCGTGGCAGTGAAATGAAAGCGGCGCTGGAAGAATCGCTTAATGCAATTTACGTCACGGTCAAAATACATCTCCGCATTTTGATGCTCCATTGAAACCATTTGTGGAAAGTCAATGACAACCGGCTCTAGGGTAATCGTCTCCTCCCCGGCTTCGTTTGTTGATATATTTTCCTTTATCAGAATGTTGAATTCGTTAAAGTCACCGTGGATAAGGCCGTGTTCGGCAAGGCGCAGAATGAGGGAAATGAGTTCCGCGTACAGTGTCGCAGGTTCGGGCACTTCGGATATTTGTCGTAGAGGGTGGGCGTCGATCAAGGTCATAACGATGGTGTGGCGCGACTGAGCAAGTGGCTGCGGGACAGGGAACCCCTCCTCACGCAAGGCCGTCATAAAAGCGAACTCCTTCATGGCTGCAAGTCTGGACAAATACATCCATGACCCAGACTGTTTGTTGCGGAGGTAATCGCGGTTCGATTTAACGGTTCGGAACGAAATTCGACCAAGACGGTGGATCTTGAGGACCTGCTGCGTGCCGGTGTGGTCGGCAACAACCATGATATCGCTTTCTTTGCCGACACCGATTCTTGTTCCAACGCTGTATACGACCTTCTTGCTAGAGTGAGTATGCAAGGCGAGATAGTCGAGACCACCGTATGTCAGGCGATAACCATCGTATTTGGCTTCTTTGACTCGGGCAATAAGGCCAACTTTTGCGAGCGCAGAAATACTCTTGTGGACGCCACTTGCACCACCTCGGAGTCGCGCGATTCGTTCGATGAGTGCTGTTGGTACGATTTCGTGGTTTTTGGTGCCCAATTCCACCTGCAGACACCGTATTAGACTTCATCATGGGCAATGTTTGCGACAAGTATTTTGCTTACAGCCGTAAGAACTCGCCAGTCCTCAGCCGCCAAGTGGCGCAGCGCTCTGGTATCCAACTTCATGGCAGCTGGTAAATATGCACCGTATATTGATATTTGAAACTACAAGATTTCTTTCTCGTCTATGTTCTCGTTGCGCATGCATCTTGGTGGGGTGAAAGAAATTTGGCGCCCAAAGAGGTTCTGGGCTTATCGATAGTGGACTGCCAACTGATGGCTTATTCATCCACCACCGAGACATAGCTACACGTGACTCTTATGCTGGGGCGACGCCAGCCCGCCGTAGGCGGCAGCGCCTCGCGTAACCCGGGAGCTCAGAGTTGCTACGCCAGTCCGATAGCTTTGCTGACAAGGCTCCATTACCTTCCATCGTTCAACTCCAACTTACCAACGACCTGCACTCGCCCAAGTGTTGCGCTTGCGCAAGTGTTTTCAATTTGTATACTATCACCTGCAGCCACCGTCCCGACCCTTTTACTGCTTGAGAGGACGACTCCCTCGAGCTTCACCACGAGAGCCCGCCACATCTAAATCGCCGTCAACATGGCTCAAGACGCCGATCTGCCCAAGGCGGCCGACAAGGGAAAGGGAAAGGCCGTTGATGACCCTAAGAACGAGAATGCTGCTGTCAACGGCAAGAAGGAGGGCGATGACAAAGATGGTATGTGACGCACTGGCGATGTTGCGCCGCCTCTCAAAGCACCATGCTCACGCAGCTATAGGCACGGCCGAAGAAGAGCTCAATGAAGAAGACCAGCAGCTCAAGGGCGAGCTCGATATGATGGTTGAACGATTAACTGTGCGCATTGACCCAAATTCACGTGCTGGCGATGCGCAAACTGACAGTCGCTAGGAATCAAACAAGGAGCTCTACAAGACCGCCCTCGAGGCCATGAAGACTTCGATAAAGACTTCCACATCTTCGATGACGGCCGTACCGAAGCCTCTGAAATTCTTAAGACCGCACTACGAAACCTTGACGAAGTTGTACGAAGAGTGGCCTGCTGGCGACGACAGGACATCTCTTGCCGATGTTCTGTCCGTCATTGGTATGACCTTTTCTGACGAGGACCGACAAGACACACTCAAGTTCCGCCTGCTTGCGCCCACATCCGACATTGGTTCTTGGGGCCATGAATACGTCCGCCACCTGGCTCTGGAGATTGGTGAGGTCTACGTCAAGCGCATCACAGCGGATGAGCCGACCAAGGACCTGCTCGATCTTGCGCTGACCCTGGTTCCTCTTTTTATCCAGAGCAACCAGGAAGCCGACGCTGTCGATCTCATGAGTGAACTCGAGATTATCGAGCAGATTCCGAAATACGTTGACGAAAACACATACACCAGAGTCTGTCTGTACATGGTTAGCATGGTCAACCTCCTCACCTATCCCGACAACGAGCAGTTCTTGCGCACTGCTCACAAAATCTATCTCGAATACAAGCAGTATGCTCGCGCTATGGTTCTGGCCATCAGACTCAACGACCTCGACTTGATCCGATCCGATTTCGTGGCGGCGGAAGACCCCGCTCTGAAGAAGCAGCTGGCTTTTCTCATTGCTCGCCAAAGAATAGCACTCGAGCTGCCTGGTGACGACGACGAGGAGCTGAACAACTGTCTATCGAACTTGAAGCTTGCGGAGCACTTCAAGGCTCTGGCCAAGGAGCTTAACATTCTCGAGCCCAAGACCACAGAAGATATCTACAAGAGCCATCTAGAGAGCAGCCGTGTCGCTGGTATGACCAACCTTGACTCGGCTAGACACAATCTGGCTGCTGCCTTTGTGAACGCTTTCGTCAACGCCGGATTTGGTAATGACAAGATGATGCTTGTTGATGGTGAGAAGGAGACATGGGTCTGGAAGACAAAGGGCGACGGTATGATGTCAACCGTGGCTTCCATGGGTACCCTGTTGATGTGGGACATCGAGAATGGTCTCGATAAGATTGATCGCTACACATACTCCAGCGAGAACGAGATCTCCGCGGGTGCCATGCTTGCGATTGGTATCATGAACTCTGGAGTTCGCGTCGAATCGGAGCCCGCTCTGGCCCTGCTGGCTGATGCAGACAAGCTCCAGGGACCTAACCCTCTGGTACGCACTGCTTGCATTATGGGTCTCGGACTGTCCTACGCCGGTTCCAATAAAGAGGAGCTCCTCGAGCTTCTTTTGCCGATCATCAGTGATTCCTCGCAAGAGATGCAAATCTCCGCCATGGCTGCTCTAGCTTGTGGTATGGTCTTTGTTGGATCTTCTCATCCCGAAGTTAGCGAGGCCATTGTAACCACTCTCATGGATGAAGACCGCAAGAACCAGCTGACCGACAAGTGGACTCGTTTCCTCGGCCTTGGTCTTGGTCTGCTGTTCTTTGGCCGCCAGGAAGAGGTCGATGTTATTCTCGAGACCCTCAAGGCTGTCGAGCACCCCATGGCCAAACCTACCGCCGTTCTGGCCGAGATCTGCGCTTGGGCTGGCACCGGTGCGGTGCTCAAGATCCAGGAGCTGCTACACATCTGCAACGAGCACAAGGAGGAGTCCGACGATAAGAAGGGCGATGAACTTCTCCAGGCATATGCCGTCATCGGTATCGCTCTTGTTGCCATGGGCGAGGATGTCGGCCAAGAAATGGTCCTGCGCCAGTTCGGCCACTTGATGCACTATGGTGAGGCCAACATCCGCAAGGCTGTTCCTCTCGCTATGGGTCTTATCAGCCCCAGCAACCCTCAGATGAAGGTCTACGACACGCTGTCACGATACAGCCACGACACCGACCCCGAGGTCGCCATCAACGCCATTTTTGCCATGGGTATGCTCGGTGCCGGTACCAACAACGCCCGTCTGGCGCAGCTGCTGCGCCAGCTGGCCAGCTACTACCACCGCGACCAGGATGCCCTCTTCATGGTCCGCATTGCGCAGGGCCTGCTGCACATGGGCAAGGGAACCATGTCTATCAACCCCTTCCACACTGATCGTCAGGTCCTGTCGCGCGTTGCCGCCGCCGGTCTGCTGTCCACTATGGTGGCACTGATCGACCCTAAGGAGTTCATCACGTCCAACTCGCACTACCTGCTGTACTTCCTCGTTACTGCCATGCACCCGCGTTTCCTGGTAACGCTGGACGAAGACCTCAAGCCGCTCAAGGTTAACGTCCGCGTCGGTCAGGCTGTTGATGTTGTGGGACAGGCTGGCCGCCCGAAGACCATTACTGGCTGGCAGACACAGAGCACACCAGTCCTTCTGGCGTACGGCGACAGAGCAGAGCTGGAGGATGAGCAGTACATTAGCCTGAACAGCACACTCGAAGGCTTGGTGATTTTGCGCAAGGTAAGGATTGCCCTCTGATTTTCCCCACTCATATATGATGATGCTAACATGAACGATAGAACCCTGACTGGGAAGCAGAGCAATAAATAGACTATGATAAACCGGTATACGAGTGTGGTTGAGTGCAGGCCAGACTAGGAGATGTTTTTCCTGGTGTCTTTTTTTCTTTTGGACTGGTTACGGATTAGGCGAGAAGGGAGCTAGCAACTCAATGTATAGTAATTTCTACTGTGTTGTGTATGTTTTTCAAAAGCAGGCGCTGCGGATGCAAACAAAGACCAAGAAAGAAAAAAAAGACACCAAGACGCGACGAGAACAACTAAAAGGATTTAACGTATTTGATATATAAACAACGCGACTAGTGACATTGTGCTGTGAAGGTTGTGAAGAAGTCATGATTCTATTTTCAAAATACTATATCTGATATATGGTGGGAGATTCAATGCTAAACATAAAATAACCAACTCCAGTAATAATGCATATGCCAAAACAAAGGACTGAAATTACTCGTCCATTACATCTTCATCATAAGGAGCGAACATCTATCCATCATCACCAGTCGGGCGGCCCGAATTGCTCGCCGTCAGGCACGTTTCTGTACGAGCACGCCTGCCAGTCACAGCCTTGCTTGTAGACCTCTGTGCCCCACCAGTGGAAGTCGGCCATCCAGCCAGGGTAGATGAAGCCGAAGAAGACGACGACGATGCCGAACGCGAGCCCGGAGTCGAGGGCGGCGCTGAGAGTCATGGTGTACTTGGCCCACCAGGCGCCGGCGCGGCGCTTGATGACGTAGTTGAAGACGTAGCAGACGAGGGCCCAGACGGAGAAGTTGAGCCCCGTGGCGGGGGGGATCCAGGACATGGCGCCAAAGATGACGGGGAGGTTGACCTTGCGGAGGACACTGCCGCGGCGGCGGCGGCTGTAGAGCCAGAGCGGGATGGGCAGCAGCGCGCCGAGCGGGAAGCACCAAACGAGGGCGCGGTAGATGGCGCCGGGGCCAAAGAACTCGCCGGGCCCGACGACGCCCCAGAGGATGGAGCCGTTGAAGTGGACGCGCGCAATGGGGCAGGTGAAGCCGTTGACGGCGTCGGCAGTGCAGAGGCCGCGGACGTTGACAAACATCCAGTTGAGGACGCCGATTTGCGTGACGGACGAGACGAGCGTGGCAAGGACCTGCACGACAAACATGATGCGCGGGGGGATCTTCATGTAGTGGCCGAGCTTGAGGTCGGCGGCAAACTTGATGCCCTGCGCGGAGGAGATGTAGCCGTAGGTGACAAAGACCATGTTGGCGATGGGGCGGCCAGGGAAGACGACGCCGCAGATGAGCTGGCAGATGAGGTAGATGCTGCTGTGCTGGTTGGTGACGGCCATGATGATGCCGTTGGGGATGAAGAAGAGGGCGCCGAGGGCGAGCGCGAGGAGAAGGCCGTACCAGGGGAGGTGGATGGGGTAGTACTCGACGATGAAGATGCCGACGGCTGTCATGGACAGGCACGTCATGATGTACCAGCTGAGCGGCGCGTCCTTGTAGCGCTTCATGAGCCGGCTGTGGATGTCCTCCCGGCTGAGGAGGTCGTCGAAGCCAGAGTGCGCGGAGCGGTTGCCCTGGCTGTCGTGTCGCATGAGCCGATCCGGCGGGCCGTCCTCGCCGTCGTCGGTCGGCGTGCCGGACAGCGGCTCGTAGGCGACCTTGTTAGCCTCGCGCGCTTCCGCGAGCGCACGCTTCCAGGTATGCCAGATGTCGCGGCCGTGCCAGCAGACGGTGTGCGTGAGCAGCGCGGCGAGACCGGCAAACTGGACGCCGTAGCTGAGCATGTACGTCACGGGCAGGAAGACGCGGCTGTAGCTTTTATATGCGTCGCGGTCAAAGAGGAATTCGGGCGTGAGGATGCGGCTGACGTCGTAGACTTTGCCCGTGTTGTCAAAGACGGCCGTCGACAGGATCGGCATGTACGACGAGTAGAGCACGTTGGTGTAGTAGCAGAGCGGTGCGATGATCCACATGACAATGACGAGCCCGCCGACAACGTTGACGGCAGCCCAGAAAGGCACCAGCAGAGGGGAACCGACGTATGTGATTTGGGCCCAGTCAAAGGTCATGGGGAAGAGCCCGAGGCCAGAGGTGACGCCAAAGAGGTTGGCGACGACGACGTTTTTGGGCGCAAACCAGGTGATTACGCTAAAGTAGCTGAGGGCGGGCATCAGCAGTCCGGGCAAAAAGTAAAACGCAAAGGCGCATATCCAGACAATGTAGAAAAAGTTCCAGCGGCTGATGGTCCAGCCGTTGGCGGGCTTGTTCTCCTGCTTGTGGAGGGTCGAGAACATGGCGGCCGACATTAAAGTGCCCGGCCAGATCATGCCACTCGGGCGAACGAGAAACCGCCGGGCCATGCCCGCAAAGCCGTAGCCCAAGATTTGGGTCGAGATGGTGAGCAGCAGTTGGTAGGCAATCGGTGCCGACTGGTTATAAAATTGCGTCTGCTCAACAATGACGTCGGTCGCAAACGCGAAGCCAAAGGCAACATTGCTGCTCACGTAGACGCACGTATGCTCTTTTTCGTTCCAACGACCCTGGGCGAACCATTGTCGCCACGATCGAAGCGTCTTGCCTCGTCGTGCGGGCGGCTCATGCTCGTTGGGGATGACGGAGGTGAGTACACCGTCGACAAAGGTTTCTTCGGGGTCGTAAGACCGCTTTAGAGCCACATCCCAGAACAAGCCGAGAGGGTGCACAAGAAGCAGTGCAATGACGGGTGTGATGGCAACCGAAGGGTATCGCAGCGAGAAGAACAAATTCGTCGATGAGCCCAATATCGAAAACAGCACGGACAAGAGCCACATGCGCGGTGTGTTGATGGACAGGGTCGTATCGTCGGTGGGCGGCACCGAGGCTCGGACGGCTTCGTGGGGAGAGTTTTCCTCTTCCGGGTCGATTGTGGAAGTGTCATCGTGGACAGAGAAGTTATTCTCCTCGTCCGTGTCCAGGTCAGTGGCCTTGCCGCTGCTGAACGTGTCCACGAGCGGCGTCTCGGCCAGGCCAAAGCGGCCTTCGACGCCGGAGACGAGAATGGCACCGTCGAGGTCCTCGGAGACTCTCGAGGACGACTGCGAAATGCCTGATCGCTGGCTGCGGCTGGTATCGCGCGCATAGCTGGGACGGCGTCTGTATTCTTCGGAGTCGGCTTCGGAGGGCGATTGGCTCTGCTCGGGCGAGAGGTGGACGGCGCCGTACGTTGTCGTCTCCGGTCGCGACGTGCGCCCGTCGAGGCGGAAAGACTTCTTCTTCTTGACCATGTCAAAGTCGGCGAGCTCCAGCTCAGACCCGGAATCAGGGTCGGCTACAGCTATGGACTCTGCAGGCCAGACTGTGCGAGCATGTTGCGAGGGCGAAGACAGACCATCGACGGAGCGGCGGACAGGAAGAGGCGGCGGCGAGGGCGACGGCTCGTCTCGGCTCGGCGACCGGTGGTGGGAGGATGATGATGCGACGGTGGATTGGTGTGGGAGTGCGGCGGTCGCGGTCGCCGGGGTCCCAAGGGCAACGGCTTGTGTGAGGCTGGCGTCGCGCTGATCTTGAGCAGCCGCAGTGTCTTTGCCCGAGACAAGGGCAGGTGGTGGTGTGGTTGCGCTGGCGGATTTGGTTTCGGAAGCGTCTTCTGGCGGCGGAGGTCGAGCTTCTTTCATAGCGGGCCGCCGAAGAACTGTGTGGAGGGGTTGCTGCCCACCGCTAATACCTTGCCTCTAGCGAAGCCGGCGGGCCTGGGACGAGAAAAAAAACGACGGCCGGAACCACTTGCTGCAAGGGAGGATCCAGCTCCAGCCGGCGGTCCTCTTTAGGCACCTGAGCGTGGAAACGGGCCTGTCAGAGTTGGCCGTCAATTCTGGAGATGCCAAAAAGCTCCCTGCAGCGAGCCAATGGGTAAATCGCAATGGTCCACAGAAGATGGCAACTGTGGGCGACGACAAAGTCGGTGGGATGTCTGCGCGGGTTAGCCTCAGTGGGCCTGTGGATTGAAATGGCAGGGTGGTCGGAAGCCAAGAGAGGTAGTCGTATTCGAGTAAAACTGATATATAGCGACAGTTGAAGTTGGCGATGTTGCTTTCGGTATAGACCAGGCTACATAGGTAGGTAGGATGACGTTTGTGTCGTGGGCAGAGATGCAGAGAGGACTGCCGTGACGGCGTGAGTCAAAGCAGGTCAATGCAGCAGATTCGGGAGCTGGGCTGAGTTGTGGCGCCTGCAGCTCAGCCAAACAACGCCAAGTGACTTTTGTTCACGCAACTTTCGCTGCAGGTAATATAAGAGAACCCCGGAAAAGGGCTGAAAGCAAGCGAATGAGATGTGACGACGTTGTGCTGCGGGATGCCTGCTAGCGGCTGCACGATGCAGCTAACAAGGCTGTTGGGTACGGAGAGTGGCCTGTTACACGGTATGCACGTCGGCAGCCCGGGTTTTTCGGATATGCTCGGGGTATCGGCGCAAGGGAATTGTTTCTTGAGGCTTGCAGGTCGTGGTTTGACGTGCAGAGATGTGGTTTTGGAAGAAGAGGAAGACGCGCAAACAGGAGAGCATGAAATGGCGTCGCCAGCTGGCAGCGGCCGAGAAGTCCGGCGCAGAGGCTTCGACGGAACCGGTCACAGCGCGCAAGCCACAGACCAAACTCTACTCATGCAAGGTACAGCAAAGTCAATTCAACAATGCCAAAGGCGACTGATGCTATACGAAAGAATGGGATTTGCTTACAGTTTCCGCCTTGTCACTTGTCTAGTAATGTTAATTGCTACTTAGGGTCCGGAGAGGACGGTGAGGCACATCATCGTCCTTTGATGGATACATAGGACCAGTGCTGGATGAATCGAAACTCTCTTTCAACGCTGCATTTTTTCATCTTTTAAAAGAGAAGCTTTAGAATTTATTTTCAACATTTACCTTGCATTTTAACCCTAGATTGCTGTTGGATTCTTGGCCATTACGTATTAGACCGCGGGGGACTCTGCTCTTACACAGGCCATGCTGACCAGCCTGCTATCTTCACAATATAACATTTTAGGATATTTACATAATATTTTCTCTCAGATTTTTCCTGCGAGTATATCATTTTTAGCCTTTTCTGTTTCCGTTTTATTTCAAATTTGAACTAATGCTGCTTGATTGGCTCGGCTGGCCCTGTTTAGCTAAATTGTCGGCACTTGGCCCACTGATGATTGGCGGCCGATGCCGCAGCAATTTGTTACGGCATCGTTTAGTATTGCTGGCGCTGCGCTCCTTTCATCAGTAACACAGCTTCAACATCCAGCACCATGGCGACACCTGTGGCTGCCGCAAAGCAACAGCTTAGAGGCTTGATAAAGAAGCGTCTCGCCAATCTCTCGCACGATGCTGTCCAAACTCAAAGTAAGCAAATTCAACCTCACGACTACAGCTGCCCGAAGCTCACACGCAACTAGGTCATGCCATCTTTGAGGCTCTCCAATCTTCAAAACAATACAAGGATGCCAAGCGCATAAGCATCTACCTCGCCATGCCAGCTGCTGAGGCGCAGACCGATGCCATTGTTCGTCATGCCTTGGACGCCGGGAAGCAAGTCTTTGTGCCGTACCTTCACAAGTCCACCTTGACGGAGCCCGACACGCCCACCCGCATCATGGATATGGTGCACCTGCGCAGTATTCAGGATTACGAGTCTCTGGGTCGCGATAAATGGGGCATTCCCAGCGTGGATGATGCCGCTGTTGCTGGACGTGAGCGCATCTTGGGCGACTCCTCGGGCACCTTTGGGCCATCGCCGGCTACCCTGGATCTCATGCTTGTTCCGGGTGTCGCCTTCAATGCAGACCCAGAATCTGGGATCCGGCGGCTTGGTCACGGTAAGGGGTTCTACGACTTTTTCTTGAATCGCTACTTTGCCAGAGCAGCGGAGCATGACGGTCATGGATCGTCCTTGCAGCTGATAGGCTTGGCTTTGAAAGAGCAGTGGTTAAACGCCGAGGACGGAGAGGTGCCAATGGGTATGTACGATAGACGACTGGATAGCTTAATACTTGGCAGCGGTGACACCAAACAGTAATAATAATTAAGATTTAAGTAAAATATTCCACCTGAATTGGCCTGCTCGATTGTGCTTCATGACAACTATACGTATGACTCGGCGTTGGACAAGCTTGCACCCCCACCTATCAGTCTTCGCCGCAGAAGATGGCCGATTCTTCGCACCAGGAGAGTCGCAATGAAAAATACAATAAAATGATAAAATGGAACAAGGAAACACAACAGTTTCACTTCATCACACACCCTAAATTAATTTCCTGCGTGCATCATCCCGAACCCTGTCTCCCGCAACTGACGTTGGGTCGGAGCGGAAAAACTCGCCACCTTGGTTCCTCCTGCAACTGCGATTGCCCCGCCAAAGACCACTTCAACCCCATGTCATTATTATTATTGCCAGACTCAAGCTCGAGGTGGGCTCTCTGCTTTTTATCGCTCTGGCCTGTCGCCATTCTCTCACGACACCAAGACTGACTCTTCTACTCTTGCGACCCTGTCATTTTCAAGACGACGGCCTGCCCACGTCGCATCCATTCCCTTCCGTTTCTTCGCCGTTTCTTTGAGCGCCGCCCCGCACCTCTTGCTTGCTGTCGCCCGCAGACAACGTACATCGATTTGCGCACCACGCCCGCACCCCCATGCGCCACTGCCGCTCGAGCGATCCTAGACACTGAAAGCCTGCTGCCAAAGCAAACAAAACTCATACCAACGCCTTTTCAGACGACCCCTCACCATGGCTGCCAACGGTGCGCAGGACAACTTCTCCCCGTCCGATGTCTTGGCCGCCGTCATGACGATGCGGAGCGGGGAGCAGGAGGCCAAGAAGAAGGCCCATGTCTACCTCGAGAGCTTCCAAAAATCTGTTCGTGGCCGATTTATCTGTGATACAACTGTCTGTATGCTAACATCGGCAGAAAACATCATGGGGCACTATCATTGGTATCCTGCAGTCCAAGGCCGAACCGGAAGCAACCCTGTTTGCCGCCATCACACTCCGTGGAAAGGTACCCTCCCCCGTCTTGGAGCTAAAAACCCGACGACAAACTCACCAGTTCTAGATTACCTACGACCTTGCCACACAAGTCCCGGCTACCGAACTACCCGCCCTCCGAAACCAGATTCTCATGCTCCTCAAGGAGTTTGCTGTTGGACCCAAGCCCATACGTGTGCAACTCTGTGTCTGCCTCGCCATCCTGGCCATCCAGATGAAGGACTGGAACGACGTCCTCCCATCCGTGGTTCAGTCTCTCGGCGACAGCCCCGAGAGCCACGCCTGCATTCTCGACTTCTTGCGCGTACTCCCCGAAGAGGTGACCGAAGGCCGCAAGATTACCTTGTCTGTATGTGGATAATGCGACTCGACTCCATCGCCAACCCCGACGACGTTCAATCGACCGAATGGCGTCTACCGCGGAGCTTTATTCTAATTAATTTGCTTGGAAACAGGAAGATGATCTGGCGGAACGTTCCAAGGTGCTGCTGGCTGACAACACAGACCGAGTTGTGCAGCTTCTGATCAACTATTCACAATCTTCACGTTCGTACCATGTCACGCGAAAATCCCGAAATAACATTGCTGATAATATTTAGCTGTTGCTGCTCGCAACCCGCAACTCATGGAATGCATCACCTCCTGGCTGAGAGAGGTACCTGTTGCTAGCATCGTCAACTCCCCGCTCTTGGATGTTGTCTTCAATGGAGTCACGGCCGATGAATGCAGCGAACAAGCTTCCGAGTGCTTGTGTGTCATGCTGCGAGAAACCCGGGATGTCGACGAAAGCCAAGAAAACATCCAACTGCTTTTCCCTCGCATTGTTGGTCTCCAGCCGCGCATCGCCACGGTCGCCGAGGAGGAAGACACCGAGGGGCTAAAGGCATTGACAAAAGTGCTTGCCACTGCGGGAGAGAGTTGGGCAGTCGCCATTGCTCGTCAGCCTTCCCATTTTAGACCGTTGGTACAGGCTGTTCTTGAGTGCGCCGCTCGCGACAAAGACCAGGATGTTATCGAACACACATTCTACTTCTGGTACGAGCTCAAGCAGTATCTGGTACTCGAGCGTTATATCCAGAGCAGGGTCGAGCTCATTGATGTATACTCCAAACTTGTCGACATTCTTCTCAAGCACCTCCAATACCCGCGACCGGAATCTGGAAATGAAACCGACCTGTTCGATGGCGATCGCGAGCAAGAAGAGAAGTTCAGAGAATTCCGCCATCAAATGGGTGACACACTCAAGGATTCCTGCGAAGTCATGGGCGTCACCGAGTGCCTGACCAAAGTCTTGAACGCAATCCAGCTCTGGATGCAGAGCCACGCGAGCCAGGTTACCGATACCAACGTTCCGAATTGGCAAGAACTTGAGGCGCCCCTGTTTGCGATGCGCGCACTCGGCCGTATAGTTGATCGGGACGAGGAGATTGTGCTCCCGCAGCTTATGCCGTTGCTGGTTCAGATCCCCAACCACGAGAAGCTCAAGTTTGCCACCATCATGGTCCTTGGCCGCTATACCGAATGGACAGCTGTGCACCCCGAATACCTGGAGCCTCAGTTCAACTACATTGTCAACTCTTTCCAGGCCGACTCTAAGGAGATTGTTCGGGCTGCTGCTCTAGCCATTAAGTTCTTTTGTACCGACTGTAGAAACCTGCTTAGCGGCCAAGTCCTGCAGCTTCAAACGTTCTACGACCAGGTGCTCGACAAACTGCCGAACCAGAGTAAGGAAGAGGTGACAGACGGTGTCTCCAGCGTGGTTGCGGTGCAGCCGGCGGATCAGACATACACGTTGCTGAAGACCTACTGCGATCCTCTCATCCAGCGTCTGATGACTATGGCGAATCAGGCTACGGATAAAGATAGCAAGATTGCTATGGCTGGTGAGTCGAACTCATTATTTTCTTGAATAACCATACTAATATTTTATAGACCATCTGCAGTTGATCACAATCTTTGTTCAAAATGTCACGCCTGCAGTCAACCCCGGCGAGGCTAACCCGGCTGTCAAATACTGGCAGGAAGTCTTCCCTATCTTGTCGACTGTCCTCGAAAACTTTATGGATTTTAGCCCTATTTGCGAGAGAATCTGCCGCTGCTGGAGAAACATGATTGTGGCGTACCGCACCGCGATGGCGCCCCTGCTACCGGAAATGGCCAACAAGCTGGCCAATGGTTTCACGGCTTCTCACGAAGGTTGCTTCCTATGGGTTACCGGGACCATTCTGCGAGAATTCTCCGAGGACCGCGACAACGTGGACCAAGCAACTACGGAGAACATTTATAGCTTTTTCGAGGCACAGGCAACGAATTTCTTGCGCGTCATGACCGAACTTCAGCCTGCGGATCTACCGGATGCCATCGACGACTTCTTCCGACTCATGATTGATGCTCTGCTCTATTACCCTCAGAAGCTCATTCCGTCGACGCTCCTGTTGCCAATCTTTGAAGCAGCCATCTATGCGCTGACTCTTGAGCAGAGAGACCCGCTCGTATCGACACTGCACTATGTTCGTGACCTGTTATCGTACGGCGGCAACAACCCAGCTAGCAGTGAGGGACTTCCAGAGCCCGCGGCTCAGCAAATCAAAGGGATCATCCACGCTATGCTGCAAAGCCACGGACTGGGCCTAGTTAAGCAGGTCATGGCAGGCATGATGCTTACTTTCCCTCGCGATTGCTTCGCTGACGGAAGCGGCGTACTGTTGGCGCTCTTCGAAATGACTCCTGGACAAACAACTGAATGGGTTGCGCAGACGATCCAGCTGCTGCCCGAGGGCACAGTGAACCCTGTCGAGGCCAACAGACTGATGACCAAGATCAAGGAGAGGCTTTCGACGGACGACGCCAGCAACATGCGCCACGTGCGTGTCCTGCTGCAAGACTTTACCAACTCGTACAGGCGCCGAAATGTGGCACCCAGGGATGGCCTGGGGCAACTGGAAGCCACCCGATTCCAGTTCTCAGGTTGATTGACCAGATATGGCAGATGTCAGCAGGGACATTAGATAGTGACTAGGAGAAAATACAGACGGCGGACGGATTAATTGGCATTTACAGGAGTGAGGTAGTTTATACCAGGGAAAGTAAAAGGAAAAGGATTTGGGAGCAACTGATTCAATTGTTGATATAGCATCTAAAGCGTAGATTCATGTGAGGAAAAAGGTGACTGGGATATGTTATCCGTGGGATAATGAATGGAGACCTACAGCGGAAGAATTACATATACATAGAATGAAACGTCTCGGCCTATCTTGGCTTATGAGGTTCTTCACGCCGACCTGTTCTATGGGAGTGTGACATTTGTGCTTCGATACTGCAGCGCTTCTTGGTCAATGCTCGAAAGGTATAACCAGTGTAGCAGTCGATCTCAAAGCCGTCGTTCTTCAGAGAAATTGTCAAGGCTGATTAGCGTATTGAGCAGTCTTGCTGGCGGTCAGATGGAGATGCAAAACTGGGGGCGTGTTAGTCACCGGGAGCGCCACCCGAATTCACGCTCTTAAACGTGCACGTTAATAAAATAAACGCACATAATACGTGACTTTCATTTTGCGAGATACTTCTTCTCTCGCACCTCATCTCAGTTCAATTTCAATTTCGCAGCAATGGGGAGCCACGCCACCGCCGAGATTGCGCTCATCCCGTGGGATCCAGCCAGCGACGTCCACGCCGACCGCATGACGGCGCAGCGGCACGCATGCGGCTGGGACGCCGACCAGGTGCCCTACTGGCGCAAAAAAGTCGCCGCCGGCGACAAGCTCCTGTTTTGGATCGTGCTGTCTGATGATCCCGCGGATCTGTTAGCCAAGCATGTGGCGGCCTGCGCCGACGAGACGGAGCCGCTCCGAGACACGGCGGCGCGCGTGGGCAGGACGGAAAGAGCACCGATGGGGGAGGAGTTTCTCCCGATAGGACATATTGCGCTCGATGAGTATGCGCCGCGCAACGTGCTGTTTGGGCTGCCGGCGGCGACGCTCTGGATCAAGTCGTTTTACATTTCCAAGTGCGTATCTTTCCTGCATCTGAGCATCGTGACTTGAGAATCTTGAATGGAAGCTAACACAGGCGGTGATGGGAATAGGGTCATTCAGGCCGGCGGTCTGGGGCGCAAAGCCATGGCGCAGGCCGAAGCCATGGCGGCGGCCGCACCGTTTCGCAGCGCCGCGCTCGCGCTGGACACGACGACGCAGGCATTTCAGCGGCGCATGATCAGCAAGCAGCTGTACGGGACCGATGAGCCGCCGGCAGACGCGCCCGCGATCCGGACGAACCAGGAGTGGTACAGAAGGCAGGCGTATGCGGACATGGAGCTGCCGACGACGGAGGCGGCGTGTGCAAAGCTGGAAGGGAGGGAGTCGCTTGCGTATTACGCGTGGACGGACCCGGAGACGGGCAAATTTCACAAGATACCGACGGCGTACATGTATAAAATGATTGATCAGGAATAATTGGAGTACAGCAATTAGAATATAGACTAGAATATTTTCCTTCGTGCCATTAGAAGGCCTCGCTGGGGCATAGCGAACAGGTTTACACCTCATGAATGACAAATAACGGGCTGGACCATGCTATACACTGTTTAACAGTTATATAATACAATAGTGTGCTCAAAAAGTACTTGATGGACCAGTCTAGGGGTATGATTTTCGACCCGCATCGTTCTGGCATTCAGCCAAGAAAAATAAGTTATTAAAGGTCCGGGGTCCATCCCCGTAGGTCCATTATTATCAATCTCACTTTTTTGGTCAGACTCAATCGGTGATAAAAATAAATATACACTCCCTGGCACTCTCTAGCGCTCTCGTAAGTAATAGCTCCCCGAACAAGTATCAAATGGGCTTCCTGTGTGGAGGTGCGCTAACGATCGGTAAAGCAACGCATTTACATCACAATGGGGCAAATCTCAGATGAAACTTAAACATGTTTATTAGCGCTAATGCATCTCTAAAGACTATCCATCATATCGTCGTTTTCTGCCAGTGTCGGTGACTGGGTCGCGCTCTATTTGGTAGGGACGGCATCGACGGTGACGGTGACGGTCGAGGTCTGCGACAATTTGTTAGCAAGCTGCCCGGTATCAGCAGTCAAAGGAATAGGAATTATTCATTTCTTACAGGAGTAATGGTGACGGTCGTGCCCTTGATACCCCAGCAGGAGCAGGCGCTGGAGTAGTGGTTGTCATGGCAGGCAGTGGCATACCAGGGAGGCATGACGGTGGCAGTGACGGTGCTTTTTGGGCGCATGTTAGTCAAACTCGTTTCTTGGCGCGCGCGCGCAGAAAGAATAATGCCATGGACTTACACAGCGGGGGCGGTGGAGGTGGCATCCATGAACTTGCTGCAGTCGCCCTGGGCCATGGTCACGAAAGCATCGCCGCGACGGGTGCCGGTGACGGCGCGGGCGCAGTTGTCGGGCTCGCACTCGTTGGCGAGAACGGCGGGCACAAAGGCCAGAGCGAGTCCGAGGAAGGTGTTCATGATGACGGAGATAGATGGTTTGGAGTTGCTGTAGTGTGAGGGAGTTGGAATTTGGTACCGAAGAGGAGTGTGTGGTGTTCTGGAAGTTCCAATCGTATTCAAATGGGGGAAAGCTTGTCTTTATTTATACAACGCTCGAGTCAATTGAACCTCCGCCCGGCATTCACGCCATCACTTACACGAGCCGGCTCATGGTTTGGCGAGACACCGTACGCGAGGCCCAATTCGTATTGGCTTGCTTGCATTAACCCCGGCAAATTCACTAGTTGGGCCTGCGCCCCTCCTCCATGAAAAAAAAAACCTATGTTCTTATCGGGCTACTCTAATTTACCTCTTTGTTTTTTTTATTTGTGACGTTCAGCTGCAACGCCATGTCCGCATTGTTGCCCAAACACGTGGCGCTGTCAGGTACTCTGCGCAAGTCTAGAACGGGCGAAAGAAAAGAGCAAAGGGGGGCTTTTAGCTGTCCAGCTAGGCTGGCGACGCCGCGACTCCGCGAGGCTTCTCAGCCGGCAGGGGAGGGCCTGGGCCACGAACTCGGGGCGACTAGTGCCTTCAATAGTTTTACGCCTGAGACTCAGCCGGTCGGTGGGTGGCGGGCGTTCCATGCAATCAAAATCCCACATGGCTGGCGCAGCAAACCATACGTTGACAGCCCATGGTGGTAATTTGACGGTCAAAGCATAGTGCCAGATTGAGGCAACCTACCCGTTGCCAGCAACCCTGCACCATTGAACAGGCGACCCAGGTCGCAATGGTCGTGGGCAGCCTTGCTCTCGGTATTGACCCGCCGACCACCCGCCATCGCGGCGCCATCTCGCTGAACCTGGACCAGTCGACCGGGGTGCATGTGTGAAAGCTGTGATAATTTGGCCTGGCTCATGCCATGACTCTCGCCTAACCAGGGTGTCTTTCACGGTCCGCTCGACCTGGGATTGGCTCAAAAAAAAAAGCGGCAGATGAACTATGTGCGTTCGAATTCTAAAAAACAAAGACTCTCTTTGCATTGGACCAGTTTTGCAATAAAGGCGCAAACTGTTTGCCCAATACGAGCTGCACAGACCTGATCCATAATGCCGTTTGCTCCTCAGGTCGGATTGGGCATATCGGACATTCATCTTGACAGCGGTGAGATGTGTGAGGGCGCGCTCCGGAGAGTTTTTGCCCAACCTAGGCAAATCCATATTTTCTCAGCCTCAATATCCGATTCAACCGTCGATGGCTTTTGACCCTTTTTGACCAATGTCTGCTCGTGAAAGCAACCATTTGCAGCCCGAGCGAGAATGATACGAGTCACTGTCCTTGCGCGGTGAACGCAGAGAAGGACACGGAAAGTGGCGTGGGCGGGCCTATTGGTCAGGCCAACGCCATTTGGCACCCGCGCGCCCGCATTGCCCTAATACGAATCTGTGCATGTTTTGTGCGACCATGGCTGGCTCAATTAATATACAACATTAAGCCTCAAACGGCAGCGTTGACGCGAAAGCGCGAACATTTTCGGCGTGGCCGGTGACGAGAACAGAGACGACAAGCCTCCGAAGGTCAGCTCATATCCAGATGTCTTAATGTTATCGTTGCTTTCTGCTTCGTGATTGGCTTATCGGACAGTCTTAAATGACAATATTGGCAACCTGATTCACATTTTTGTCTTGTTCTTGATACCGAGCGGAGCGAGTGAGCTGGCAAGACATGTCGGCGACCGCCAGCCTTGAATGCGCCACCACGCTTGGCTACGAGGTGAGTAATTTATGCAGGTGATCAGTAAGCTTCATCCAGAGTACGTCACTAAGAAGCGGTTTTTGTTGTTATTTGCGCAATAACAAAGATGCACAATGCCGATGCCGGCCTATGGCTGCAAATTTCCTGCAAAGGAGCATCCTACAAGGTCAACCGAGTCTGATAAAGAATCAAGAAATGGTCACAAATATCGTGAGAGAAATGGTCTAATTTCAGTCTAAATTATATACTATACTTTAACAAAGATCTTCTTGTTGACGCGCAGTCTTGCAATCAGCACCAAAATGGCCGAAAAAAGACTGAGCGAGCCGCCATACAACATGGCAGGTCGATATGCTGTGAGACCCTTCTCTGCGCCACCGAACGCTTCTAGAAGATAGCCAGCAATAGGAGCACCCTAAATCATGAATTAGAAACCTCATTAATACGAAATATTTCATTTGCATACCATGAGATACCCCCCGATCCAGCCGGTGATGATCATGCTCATGACGACACCGACTCTCGCGCTGCCAAAGACGTTGCTCGCCACCGTCGGCATGGTGCAGAAGAAGCCACCGTTGGACAGACCATTGATGACCACAAACAGCGTCAGGGGCCCTAGCGTCGTCGATGCCGGCCAAATGGCCAGCATGCTCAGGGCGGTCAGGATGAGCGACGTGAAGAGCACGTTGATGGCGCCCATCATGTCGCACAGGTAGCCGCAGATGATGCGACCGGCCGCGGACGATAATGTGAAGCCGGCGACGAGACCGGCGCCGGTGGCCGAAGAGAAACCGAGCGAGTTGGCGTAGAGAGGCAGGAAAAAGGGAGGCACGTAGAGCGGAAAGGTGCCGATAGCAGTGGCGGCGCAGATTAGGACAAAGTTGGCCGACTTGAACATTTTCCTGAAAATGGTCAGCAGATGGCTTTCATATATAAAAAAAAGAGGGTAGTTTACCATTCAATGAATTTGCGGCGAGGAATGCTTGTCCGTTCTTTCATGATCCAGGCCGCGGGCAGGCCTGTGGCGAGAGTCGTGATGCCGAGCACGCGGTATGCCATGGCGAGACCAACCTTCTCAATGAGGGGATCTAGCGCAAAGCTGATTGCCGCACCACCAAGACCGCTGCCCGCGAAAATGAGGCCATTTGCGAAACCTCTCTTTTTGTTGAAGTACTGCGAGGGGATGGTAGTAATGACCTGTATCATAGTTGTTAGATGGAGAACTGTGTGATTGCGCGGCACACTTACACAAAAGACAAAGCTATACGTCCGGGTCAGTAGAATCCCATTCAGGTAGAAAACAATGAACTCACCTAGATCCAAGGCCAAACAAAACACCAGACGTGATGAATAATCCAGCTAGGTTATGCGTCGTAAAGCTGCTCAGAATCTCACAACCGCCCAGCAGAGCCACTCCCGTCAGCGCGGTGCGCCGCGGCCCCAGATACTGCAGCAGCCAGGCATTTGACGTCGCGCACAGCGAAACCATGGCCGCCTGCAGCGAGCCAATAAACGACACCACGGCCGGGCCGGCCAGCCCGTCGCGGACGAGCGTGCTCTGGATGACGCCCCAGGCGTACGTCGTGCCGACACCCCACCACATGAGCACGCAGCCGCTCACGACAATCGCCCAGCCGTAGCCGCCGTCGGGCACGGCCGAGTCGGCCTCGCGGGACGCGGCGAGCACTTCATCGTCGGTGCGGCCTGGCGCGGACTTGGTTCTGTTGGTGGTGGCGTTGGGCCGGCTGGAGGTCCAGCCGACGGTGTCGGTCAGCTGTATGGAGGTTGTCGTTGTCGACATTTTTTTTTAGAGGCTGTGAACTGAGACAACGCGAGTTTCAATGTTTGAATTGGCGTGGATGGCCTCTTTTTAAAAATGGACATGAGTCACGGATAAATTTGTTGGAAGCCGGTTACGGCTGATGCTAAAAGTGTCGACAAGCCAAAGGGCGTAAAATCGACCCACCAACATGTCATCACATTTGAAAGCAACATATACTTGACACTGCGCTTTGAAAGCAACACCAACAGTTGATTTGATTTCTAATACGCTAACTAACTAAGATCTTCCGAGATTTCCATAGTATCATAATTCCGTTGCTGTCCTGTTCCGATGCGTTGTTTCCGGCGAATGCCTCAACACAGACAATCCAAATTTCTCCCAACACTATTTGTGTTTCCTTATCACTGAATCTTGCTACTTGCTATGCTGAACAACCTGGTTCAGGAACTCGATAGCATCGTCCATGCCAGCGGGCGCGTTGAACCAATGCCCCCCATTGGGGTATTCTTTCCAGACAACCTGGGATCCAAACGAAGTAAGAACATCACGTAGGCCACGACCATTCTGGACGAGAACAAGAGGGTCATCGATGCAGTGCTCGAGCAGGATCGGTGTGCTCGCCAAGACCTTGTTATGAACAGGCACCCCAGACAAGCCCAGAACCTCTCTCATGCCCGCCAGCGACCGTCCGGAAAACGGGCAGCGGCACGAGAATCCCATAAACGCGCCCAGCCGGCCTTCAGGCGTCGGGACATCCAGGTTGAACAGCGTATGAATGCTCGTCGCCGCGCCCATGCTGATACCCGCGAGAATGACCCTGTCCCAGCGACCACCCAGCTTCGCCGCCTCATCGGCCAGCATCTGCCGAATTTCAGGCACCACCTCCTTGAGCCCCTCAGCCTGCAGCTCCTCGTTGGACGCAAAGTCGCGCGTGTCCCAGACGTCGAACCACTGCGGCCAGGTCTCGGGCACGCTGGCACATTTGCGCATGGGAGCCTGGGGGAAGACCCATCGGAAGCCTGGAAATGCGTCGGCGAGAGTCTGCCCGCGCGAGCTGCGAGAGCGGTCGAGGGCGGCGATGAAGTTGCGCGTGTTGTCGCCGCGGCCGTGCAGGAAGACCACGGTGTGGGTGTGAGTGTGGGCAGCAGCGGGCGAAAGCGCCGTGACTTCAATCTTGGCCATTTTGTTATTTGAAGCAAAGAACCTCTCGTTTTAATGTAAATAACAGAGGACTATGAAAAAGAAAGGAAAAACAAGAGGAAAAAATGAGAAAAAGTTGAGCTGATAAATGCGCCAGGCAACATGGACAGGCGGCTGCCTGTGTTGGGTGGCAGCGGGCGGTGATGCAGAAACAAGCCACTAACAAGCCGCCATTTGCCGCCAGCTCCCAACGTCACGCTACAGAAGACACTACCAACTAACAATGAATTTCAATATTATGCAGAAATCCTCATAAACTTTGTTTCTTCCATTCAAGAGTCCTCTGCTTGTTGTCAAAAATGGAGACTCGAGAGCTCTCGATTGACGACACGCTGTGGCAAGTTGAGGGGCTTCCGCTGCCTCATCCCGCCGGCGCGCTTCTCCGGTCGTTTATCGTTGAAGCGGTCAACTCCCAGGTTGCCGCGACGTACGTACTGTCGAGAATTACCTCTACGGAAGAGGCGGATCGCCTCGTTTCCGATTGGCTCCATATTGTCGAGTCGAGTAAGTCGCACGCTTCAGCCCCTGAGGAGACGCTCAACTAACCTCAGATGTTGTGCAGTCTCACGCCGCGCGGTTCTACCGCCGGCGCCCACCGCCGCGGTGAGTAAATCAATTGCCAGACGCGATGGACATGCCTGCTGCGTGACCGGGATGCGAGGCAGTTATTCGGATCGGTTGGAGGTGTCCCCCGTCTTGCCCATCCCCGTGGACTGGCTCAGAGACCAGGCAAGTACACAGCAACCAACCGCCACCGACTCGTGTCTTCGCTAGTCTGACCGCGAAATTATGTAGGAGCGCACCCGGCCGCTGTTGGACGCATTCTTTGGAGTGTCATACGCGCAGTGGTGGCTAGATTACATTGAGAGGTTCAAGTTTAAGGACCCCGAGGTGAATCATTGGCTCGTTCGTCGCAGCGCCGCCAAAGCGATTCTTTCTGGGCATGTAAGACTCGACAGGCAGATGCAATCAATGACAGAAGTAAAAAATCCACGCTGAATAAGCCCACATTCTCAACTTGATTGAAACTAATCAAACTGTGCTACGCAGTACGAAGTCAGTCCCGTTCTTGTCGGTGGTGAGAAGCCAATCAAAATCCAAGGTACGTTGGCTTTGCTCGGCGATCGTTCCAGGTCTGGTATCTCAAAGATCGAACCATGCTTGATTGGCACTCATGCGAGGCTCAGTAAGAGCATACAGCTTGCCAACATGGTGAGAGACATGGCGCCCAGTCTCCTGGAGCCGGACGGCTGTTCCCAGCCACTGTCCCCTATTTTGACAGGCACAGCCACAACGCCCTGGGTCAAGCAGCGTCTGCCTACATTCATCATCACGGAGATTATTCTATTTATTTGGCTATTGTTCCCCCAGTTTCTTCGTTTAGTGGCCTACCAGGGGCTAAAGCGTGCTGGCGAATACTGCTACGGTCAGACGGCCGGAACTGCCTACGTGCAAAAGCTACCATTCGGTCTGTATCTCAAGTACAATGCCACCCCTGGATGCCCTCCAAACGAACTCTGCGCTTTGCGAATAGTCAAACATCATACCACGATACCAGTGCCTCGTGGTATTGATCTGGTATTTAAAAGAGGTCAAGGTAAAAGTGCCGAGGGTGATGGCTTGGAGTGTGACCCTTTTCTTCTCATCTCCGAGCTTCCTGGCGTGCCGCTATCGCAATGCGTGGACGCCATTTCCGACGGCGACTACGCGCGCATCGAACTGCAGCTTATCAATGTCGCCTCGCAACTGCGCAACATTCCCAAAGATGTGAACCCCAGCGCGGCGATTTGCAACACGCTGGGCAAAGCCTGCCAAGAGCCGCGCATCCGCGACTTTACTCCCATCGGCCCCTTTGCCGACGAAGCGGCCTTTAGCCAGGAGATGCGCTTCCCCGATGAGCCCAGCCGACGCGGCCACAAAATCGTCTTTACGCACGCAGACCTGAACCCCCGCAACATCCTCGTCTGTCAGGTGAAGGGCGGCGACGGAAGAAATCACTGGGAGGTTTCTGGCATTGTGGACTGGGAGACGGCGGGCTGGTATCCCGAGTACTGGGACTGCACCAAGTCGCTGTATGAAGGGTTCCGCTGGCCGCGGCGGCACAATGACATGATGAGGAGGGTGTTTGCGGCGTTTGGGGATTATACCGCCGAGATGGACGTGGAACGGCGCAGCTGGGAGATGGGCGATGGTCTGTGAGAGGCAGAACTCTGGAGATGGGACCGAGCAGTGTCTTGTTAGGAAACTTTTCACTCTTTGAGAGCAGGCGAAGAAGGATTGGATTGTCTGTGTGAATTGGAGAGCGCGTGAATGTGGCATCACCTACATGTAGCATGTCTTTCTTTGTTGTCAAGTCTTTTGTAGCCTTGCTCATTTATCAATATATAAATAACATTTTATAATACGGTACAGGTTCCGGCACAGACCACAATTACGATCTTCTGGGGTGGCTGAGACAGCGGTAAAGACTTGACTGTGATTGGCGGGGAAGCCGGATGACACTGTTTCGAGACAATGCTGATCGTCCATCAACCAGCCTGCTTGGACACGTCCCTGAAAGCAGAAGGCAATGCTGACCATTCATACCCATGTATTTGGGTCATTCCTGACAAACAAACCCCATTCGCTCGCTTTTCCTCCGAAACGCAGTGATGGCCCAATATGCTGCCTAACACAGGAGCGCCGCTTGCCAATTGGACCCAGTTCCCCAGCTCATCGTATGGTGCTTACTAAAAAGGCGTATCGATACGGTGTTTCAGTACAGTCATCTAGGCTAGGCGACTGTTGATGTGTTAGCCACTCTATGAAGCCTACCAAGGTAGCCAGATCACCTAAAGTTATGTTGAGAATAATATTACCTAGAATAGATATTAGAATGCACATTCTCGGGATTAATTCAGTCTATTATGAGTCGGCTATAACATTGCTCGTCAATGGACAAGTCGTTGTAGTGGCCGAAGAGGAACGTTTTTCTAGAATCATGTATACAAAACTAGTGAGAGTTAACAATGCCAATAAGCTACCTCTCAAAAGCATTTGGTATTACCTTAAATACGTTACTATTAGGCTAGAGGATATTAACGCTATTGCCTATTCCTTTGACCTAGAGCTGTAGGCCTATGAGTTCATCTAGATGACAAAACCAAGGCTAGGGATTAGGATATAGAGCAAGGTAAGAAGACTTTCCTTTCCTATCTTTATTTAGTACCTAACGCATTAGCTACCTAATTTAGCCAAGTTAAATAGTGCTTAGCCTTTACCTTATATTATATCTCTTATATAGTATCTAGCTTCTACCTATTGCGGTTTGAAGATACTATTATCCTTATTACGGTCGGTCTGCCAACAGTAAACTTGAGTGAAAAGGCTGCTTTCTCCATTGCAGATTTCTTTCGTCATTCATACATCTGAATTGACCTTGTTCGCATTCGTTGGCTTCTTGCGTCTTGGACACGGGCAATTCCTTGGCTAGCGATGAGCACCTGCCGACATCTGCTGCAAGCAGCAATGTACGGCAATTGGCGGTTAAAGGTCTTTCATAAAGACAAGAATTCCACTCCAATATAAAAATTAATTTCAACTGTGCCAAGTGAAGTACCTGAGAGTTGGCGCGGTTGGTGTATGGACGGCGGATTTGCGGAGCGCCAGGTGTGGATTTGCGGAGCAGTCGGACGACTTAGTCCAGCCAGTCCCGTAGTTGCGGAATAGTATTTGCTCATCCGGCATACTTCTAAATCAGGCTTCGTCCGTAAATACTAATGAGATATTATATCCCCTGTCAATAAGATATGAGTCATCAACTTTCATTGTTAGATGACTGCGGACACTAAGTTACACCGTTACGGAATACCGAAGGTCCGACACCATGTACTACATCCGGTAAATGGAATGGCAAGTCGTCACGTAGACAACTATATAGCTGGGCTGCTCGGCCCCTAAAACCCTAAAGTAGTAACAGCAAAGACTTCTCGACTTTTACTTTTGCCTCCTACTTGCCATCCAAAATGTACAAGATTCTTACGGTGTTTGGTGCAACAGGCAACCAAGGCGGATCAGTCATTGCCGCTGTGCTTCAAGACCCTGTCCTCTCCAAGACGTTCAAAATCAGGGCTGTAACCCGAGACGTTAGCAAACCAGCTGCAAAGGAACTTACTGCAAAGGGAGTCGAGGTTGTTTCGGTACGTTGCCATGGCCTACACACGCTGGCTTCCATGGGCTCTGGGATAGACAGAGGGGGCCTGCTTCTCAACTAACATTGTGCTAACTGCTATTACAAGGCCGACCTTTCAAAGCCCGAAACCCTTGATGCAGTGTTGGACGGCGCTCATAGCGTCTTTCTCATGACCAACTTCTGGGAGTCACTATCCGAGGACCTGGAGGTTTCTCAGGGAAAAGCTGTGGCAGACGCAAGCAAGAAGGCTGGCGTTAAGCACCTCATCTTCTCCTCGCTCCTGAATATTACCGAGGCCAGCGGCGGCAAACTCCGCCACGTTAAGCACTTTGACAGCAAGGCCAAGATCGAACAGCATATTCGAGATATTGGCGTTCCAGCGACTTTCTATCTTCCAGGTGCATTCATGTCCAACTACTTCCAAATCATTACGAAGAGCGATGACGGTACTTACACGCTCGCCGTGCCCGTCAGCATTGACAGCACACGGGTACCACTAATTGATATTCAAAGTGACACCGGTACGTATCTTAAGATGGAACACACTGTTACTCCACTGATCAGTAACTGCAGGCAAGTACATCAGCGCCATTCTCAAAACTTATCCCGAAGGGAGCGGCAAGAGGATTTATGCGGCGGACAAGTTGGTCACGCCAAAAGCTATGATGGAAGAGTTTTCACGATCTGTCGGACAACCTGCCAAGGCTATTCACATTGATGATGAGACTTTTAAATCGTTCCTCCCGCCAGTCTTTGCTCAAGAGCTGTTGGAAACCTGGAAGCTTATGGAAAGCCCCGGCTATTTCGTCGGCGCTGACCTTGGCCCTGACCAGCGGATGCTGGAGGGCAAGACGACTTCGTGGAGTCAATTCCTCGCTGCTAACAAGGAGAAGTGGCAGTAGAGTATCCCCCTGGATTACAAGTAACAACCTAGTTATATCGTGAAACACTTGAGTTATCAATCAATGGCACTGTTTAGTACGTTTGCCAACTACTGGTGGAACTTTTATCCTGGTCTGAGTGGAAATTTTCGCGTGAGTACAGGAACTAACTAGTACAAGAACTAACTAGTACTGTACATGTCGTTTCCATTCTCGCCTAACATCTTTCGATTAAAATTTTATTGATAAGGCATTTTCACCGTTTGACGGTGAGGTCGCGTAAATTCAGCAGGGCGAGACAATTGAGGGGCGCGGCTGCAGGGCTCTATGGCCACTGCAAACGCTATTGCCAGGGGCAAGAATGCTTAAATCCCACCAATCTTGGCGCCATTTGCCACTGATTTAGCGGATCTCAGCTGAGATCAGATCTAGCGCTCGGAGGGGATGTAAAGAGTAAATGCCAGTTGGGGGCCTCGTCTGCGACGCTTTTGAGGCCATACAATCTTGTCAAATAGGCGAGCGCAACACGTATCGTAGCGATTTGAACCGAACTGAAAAAAGTAACAGCCAGAAGTGGCTTTTTGTCCTGTTGCTCAAAGAATGACCAAAGGTACTTCCGCAGGGCCAGGAGGTACATGGAAGGTTCCTGGGTGGGGGCCAGAGCAGCTCCACAGTAACTGGTCACAACAGGCTCCCGCTATTATCCTTATTTAACAAAAGAGGGACACTTGAAACGCCTTTCTCTGTACATGGGCATTTTATCATAGGCATTTTATAATAGGCATTGTCTTTCTTAGTTGGACAGTCCTTTGGCTGCCGTCTTTCACCACCTCTCGCTGACCTTGTTGCCTCACAAAGAGCTTTCCGAGGCATTCACTTACACCACCACTCAAGGATTCTTTGTCTGCCTCTTTTTAGCCTTAGTATCATCACCTCCCACAGTAACCCATCACGGATTCATTCACTGCAGAATAAAAATATCCCATTTCATAGAATAGATGTAAATATAAATACGCAATCCTCTCCGCTCGCAATGCCCATTTTTACGACTTTTGTGCAGTTCCATCAAACCTTCCGTTTTTGACACAGTAAAAATACTACCCAAGTACTTTTTCACAACTATTTTATTTCACTATTGAAGCAAATCAACATGGCTCCCCGTCGTCCAACTGGTGGCAAGGGCCTCAAGAAGCCAGATGTGCGGCGCTCATCGCGCATCGCCAAAAGGCCAACGTCCACCATGCCCTCCGCCATGCCTACCATCGACGAAGTCGCATCCGCGAAGCCTACAGCGCCTCTCCTCCAAGTCCCCGGCACCACTGCCATTGCAATGCCTCCTCCTCCTCCTCCTAAACGACTTGCGTCCGCCTCAAGACCAAGAAACCCAAAACCCTCCTCTTCTTCTTCGTCCGCCGCCGCCGCCGCCCCCAGGGGCCGTCGTAGGAAGGACGACCCGCCTTCTTCTCCTTCTCCACCACCACCGCGACGCGGCAGGCGGGCCGGACAACGGCGCATCTGCCGCTTCTGCAGCGACAACCCCGTCGGGATCGGTATGCACGCCTCGCGGCCGTGCGACTGGCAGGATGGCGTGTACCCGATCGAGTGCACCAACTGCGCCGACCACCGCGCGCTCAACCCCGTCTCCGCCGCGTCGCACATCTGCTTCACACCGCGCGTCGGCAAACGCGGCCGCACCGAGGGCGCCTATCGCAAGTATTCCGTTCACAATCCAGCGCGGTACGAGGACGCCATCGATACCGCGACGGGCCAGGCACTCACGGCGGCCGGCGCTGTCTGCGTGGGCTGCGCGTCGACCGGGCGAGCACTCTCGTGCGACGTCGATCCCATCCTGGGCTATAATTGCTCGCTGTGCAAGGCGGGGCATGATTGCGTCCTGCCGAACGGTCGAGTCATGGAAACCAAACCCAACGTAAGGCAGGGCGTCGTGAAGTGGTTCCGGCACGCGTGTGACGGCTGCGCGGCTATCATGCCCAGGCGCCCCGAGGGGTCGCGGACGGAGCCGGCGCAGCAATGCAGCTGGCTGGCGGACCGGACGACGTGGGACGGGCCCTGCGACCGCTGCCGCGACAACAACCTCGCGTGCCTGAGCTCGGCGATGATCACGGCGCTGCCGCCAGCCATCATCGCACCAGACAGCTGGGCGCCGCGCAGTTTTCTCGCGGTGGGCTGGACGGAGATGCGGCGCAACACCGTCTGGCGAAAGTATTGCGCCAACTGCCGGCGCGACAACAGCCACTGCCGCGCGTCCATGGCCAGCCCGTATTCCGCGTGCAACCGCTGCACTGCCATGGGCCTCAATTGTGTCGGCATCGACGGTATCGCGTATCCAATCTTTGACCTGTCCCAGCCAGGCTTTGGCTACTTTATGCCGTTCACGCAGTGTCGTCGTTGCGCGACAATGGGGCGTAATTGCGACCGCCAGCGACCCTGCGACTCCTGCACCAACGCGGGCGAGGCACATCTCTGCGACAACGCCTTTCTCAAGACCGACGCCGGGAAGCGCCGCATGTCCAACTGCATCCGCGGCCGTCTGGACCCGCCACCCGGTCCGCTTTACTACCTCGCTCTCGGCTACGGCGCGGGCGGTGTTGACGACGTCAAAGACGGGTCGCAACTGGAGCACTGGATCGGCCCCTATATCGAGACGTACGCCATGAGCCGTGTGACCTTTTACGAGCGGACCTTAGTCAGGGCCGTGGCGCGCGACCGCGAGTATCGCATACCGGAGTCGCGGCCGCCGCACGCCGCGCCGGGCACACCTCTGGCGACGATCCCGGGACATCAGCTCACGGCGGCGCAGCTGGCGGGCATGATTCAGCAGGTGTGGCCGGAAGCCGTGCCGATAAATACGATGCCCAGGTTTGCCATAGATCGAGCGCGTGCGATCCAGGAAAAGCCGACATACACATTCCCAACTCCGCCCGGCACCGATAATCCTCCTACAGCAGCAGAGATTGCGGCGGTCGTGAATCCGAACCCGAACCCGGCGCCTGTGCTGATTGTCAGCATGGCTACCGCCCTGCCGGTGGTGGATGTGTCACCTGGGCTCGCTAACAGAGTCACGGAGTTAAACGACGATGACGAAGACGACCAAGACGACCAAGACGACCAAGACGACCAAGACGATGAAGACGAAGATGCCGAAGCCTCTGAGAACAGTGCCGATGAGGAGGAGCCGACATCTTCGCAAGGGGCGCAGCAGCCACAGGCGGCAAATCAGCAGTTAGTACCAGCTTCGCAGTTGCAACAAGTTCCTGCGCAACATTCACTGATGTTTCCACAATCGCAGCTACTAACGGCAGTTAACCACCATTCACTGACAACGCAGCAGCCACAGGCGGCAAATCAGCAGTTAGTACCAGCTTCGCAGTTGCAACAAGTTCCTGCGCAACAGTCACTGATGTTTCCACAATCGCAGCTGATAACGGCATTTGACAACCATTCACTGACAACGCAAACGCCAGTACCAGCACTCATTGGCGGGGACGCGGTGCGGTTTCCGCGCGCCGCGGCGGTGATTGACGCATACAACCAGTTGTTCTATCAGCAAGCGGCATCAGCGCACTCTGCAACGCAGCTTATGATCGACCATACCATGGACATCGACAGACGTAATGACGGCATCCCGATCGATCCCGCCCTGCAGCCGAGCTCCCCTCCGCCAGCGCCGACGTTGCCGTATAACCCGTTTAGCCCTCCGCCACCGATATCCCTCGACACGGTGACGATGCCCGGCCACGCCATGATGATGCCGGCAGTTCCGCCTCAGATATCCGTCGATCTGCCAGCCGTGTACAACACGGATCTGTTGGACGCCGGCCTGACGGCGTTGCTCAACGAAGCACAGGGCCTCGATGAATCATACGCGGACCTCAGCTGGTTACAGCCAGGTAACACCGACCCTTCGGGCCAGCAGACATTCGGGGTGAGTCCGTTTGACGCGTTGCCACTTGCCGTTGAACAGCAGCAGCAGCAGCAGCAGCAAAATACGACATCGAGCGCTTTGCAAAGCAGCGACCAGGCGACCGACCGGCCTCGATGGCGATATCTGAACCCGATGCACGATTTCACAGATACGCTACTTGGCCAGCGCGACAAGTCGGGCGCGGTGCTGTTGCGAAAGCCTTTTACGCTGTCGGTATCGCATCTGGTAGCGTCGTGCGCCGTCAGGGACAAGCTGCACGATATTCCGGAGCCGGCACCCGAAGATCCCAACAAAGTGGTTGACATGCAGGAGCGGATGCACATGAGCGACGACAACGGCCGGCGCTGCGAGGAGAGCGGCTTCGACGTGGACGGCGACGGCAGCGGCATGTTCCTGGCGTGCGGTGATCCGACGCACGAGTCCGACCGGTGCGCCAGCGCTGACCACCGCGCGGACTTGCCCAGCATGGTCTGCGACGGGTGCGCACAGCAGAGCACGCAGATCCTCGTGGATCCGCGCTTCCAGCCGCTGACGGCGGCTGAGGTGCTCAGCATGCGCGCGTACCTGTGCCGGTCGTGCGCGGCGTCGTCGGGCGCCAGCGTGGGGGCGATGCTGCTCATGTGCGAGGCTGGCATCAACAAGGTGTACGGCATGTGTCCTCCGGATGCCGCCGCCGCGGTAGGCAGCAGCAGCAGTAGTAGTATCAACGCAGACGGCAGCGTAGACGTGACGGCGACCGACGGTCAGCCCATAGCGTTTTACAAAGAGGCGCGGCCGATGACAGGCTGCTCGTGCGGCATCAAAATGTTCAAGACGCGGCAGTGCCAGTTTCACCGCATCGACCACGCCGAGGCGCTGCTGCAGCAGGTGGCCGCGGTGCAGGAGTGGCGCATTCAGACGGGGCAGCAGGGCAAGTGCGCGGGTTGCTTCGAGATCCGATCGGCGGCGGATATGGCGGCGGCAGAGCATGATGCGCAGCAACTTCAGGGCAGCATGTCGGCGCAAGCGCTGAGTTCGTGGGTGTGCCTCGCGTGCGGAGGGTGGGTGATGAACCAGCAGGCTAACAATACTGGCAAAGCCGGGCTGGTGGCTGGCTGGAGGTCGTGGTTTAGACAGCTGCCGGCGTCGCTGACGACGGTTTATGAAGAGAGCGATGGTGACGACATGAGAATGATGGGTGTATAGGAGCGACCGGGAAACGAGACAGGATTCTGTGTCGTTGAAGGTGCAAAGAAGCTGGTAGACAGTTGTATAGCGACTGTCGTTAAAGGACCGAGCACGACGATTTGGGTTCGTGCATAGAAACTGACGTGATAAAGGCCAGGTCGCTCAAGAAGCGAGCATGATGATTTCGTATTACCAGAATAGTAATTAACTCATTAAGAAAGCTAGAAATTGTCGCATGAGTGTGTGGATGCCTGCATAGACGCTGAGTCGCTCAAGAAGCGAGCATGATGATTCGTATTGTCAGCGTAGTAATTGACCCGCCAAAGAAGCGCGCAGAGTACCTGGATTACCAGTCGAGTACCCGTTAGAGAAGCGACCATGGCTTGCATGGCTTGCATGGCTTGCATACTTGCTTGGTAGTTTGGGCTGCCGATTCGCACAAGATTTTGCCTGCATAAATGCGAATGCCAATGGGAAAAGAGATGACTTTGTATGCCTGCGTCTGGGTTAAGGTAGCCTAAAAGGTAAGATTTTCGTCTGTCAGACCGCGTGGTGTGTCGTCTCATGCAATCTGCACCCACAAAGCATATATAAAGACACACAATGTTTACTTATTGTCATTTTTAGTCTCGAGAACCGCAAAGTCACATTTGGGGTTTCTTTCGAACAAAAGAAACGAAAGAGCAGGAAGAAAAAAAAAGGACAAAATTTTTGGTAAGATAACAATCAAATTACAACAGCCATTTTTGGAAATATATGGATATAATGAACAATAAAACACAAAAAAAGTCGACCCACATTGATATTCCGAGAAAAAAGAACAAAAAAGGGAGAAAATGAGAGAGAGAAACAGGGCAAGAAAAACATGTACTAGAGAAAAATGAAAATCGGGTATGGGGGAAACTCGAGGTCTGGTGATACCTCTTGCGAGGAAGTGGTGCAAGTAAAAGATTGGCCAAGATTGCAGTCTAAAAAGTCGCCCATTCTTTGTATATTTCTCTCAAAATTTGGTAGGTCGAGCACAGAAAAGGTCGGCCTGGTCGTTTCTTTGTCCTCGTAGCTTTTGATAAATTCCCGATTGCCTGATGCGAGTCGTGTCAAATCCTTGGGAAGGTGATGCGTTTCTGCAAGTCGAAAATCAGACGGGTGGGCTCCATGATGAGCGTATCTGAGATGAGGACGAATGTGCCGTGTGCGAGCGCGCTTGTTCAAAAACTGGGAAGCAGAAAAGAAACCGGAAATAATAACAGAAAAAAAAAAGGAGGCCAGGTTTTGGCCAAGGCAAGAGTCCGACTCCCCATCCGATGCTAATGAATCGCTGTGTTCGTGGTCCAACCACCCATCATTGCCACCTAGCATAGCCGATCGCGGTTGTTGTGAGCGTGTGGCGTTGTTGCAATAATCTTGTCTCCTTGTTCCATCCCTCCATCTGACGGCTGTGAGACGTCTCGTTATCGAAGTCGTGTCGTGCAGTATCCTCACGTCAACCCTCGCTCGTAGATGCGTGTGGTTGGCTCACATGATGACGCACTTGGCGCAGCAGCCAGCCTCCTTCTCGCCGCCGTCCATGTCCATCTGCTTGGAGGGGCCGTTGAGGCCAGAGCCACCTCCAGAGCCGGTAGAATAGCCCTGCATTTCGCGGTTGAAGCGGCGAATCTCGCGGACAATGTCGTAAAAGGCCTGGTCGACGTTGATTCTCGACTTGGCGGATGTCTCGATGAACTTGCAGTTGAAGGATCTAGCCAGGGCCTCGCCCTCTGTGACGGGTTAGCAAGTGTTGGGCATGATAAGATGGCAAATTGGGGACGTACCATGTCTGAAAACTTCGCGCTCGCCTTCCAAATCGCACTTGTTGCCGACAACGACCATGGGGAAGTAGTCCTTGTCCTTGACTCTCAGGATTTGTTGCTGGAATGTGGTGATTTCCTCGAAGCTCTGGCGGGAGGTGATGGAGTAGACGAGCAGGAAACCCTCGCCTGTGCGCATGTACTGCTCGCGCATGGCGCTGTACTCTTCTTGGCCAGCGGTATCGAGGACATCGAGAAGGGCGACCTCGTCGTCAATGACACACTGCTTGCGGTAGGAATCTGCGGGGAAGGACGGGCTGTGTTAGCGCGACGATACTTTTAGGGTGGAAAAGGGCGAGTAGGCGGGGATGCTTACCTTCGATGGTAGGATCGTACTCGTCGACAAAGTGGCTCTGAATCAATTGAATGGTGAGGCAAGATTTACCGACGCCACCGCCACCAACAACGACGAGCTTGTACTCGCGCATGAACTAGAGGGGGGCAAGAGGTTAGCAACGGGCGCTGAGATGTTTTGGCTACCAGCCAACGACAACGACGCCAACGGCGACGAGGTCATCGCAGCCGGCCAAGGGGGTGGGCATCGCGGCGCCACAAGATGGGACGCTGGCATCGCAAACGCCAGGCCTCGGCCGCAGGGGGAAGGGCGTAATTCGCACCTTTGTAGAGGTAGCCATTGCAGCGACTGTGAATCCGATTGGCGAGCAAAGTCGTTTCTCGGGAGAAGGAAGATAGAGCTGGTGCGGGTCGCGAATGATCGTGGGGTCGTCGACTGGAAAAATTGACGCGCGCTTTTAGGGGTTCGAAAAGAGTTCGAGAGGGAGAAAAAAACGGCCGTGAGCCAAGATTTGGTAGCCGGTAGCGCGCTTCGTTCGATTCAGGGGTGGGGAGGGGGAGGCCGGACCGACGATGCAATTCGAAGAGGCGTGGTGAGAAAAGGTAAAGGCGACGACAATGGGTGAAGGGGAGGAGAGGAAGAGAAAATAAAGAGAGGGACAGGTGATATGGGATTGAAATGGCGCTTGATGGGGAACGGACTGGGGGGGGTGGTGGGTTGGATGGTGGTGTGTGTAGTAGAAGAAGGAAAAAAAGAGGGCAAAACAAGGAGAGTGAGGTGGTGGTGGACTTTGGTGGTGGAAGGATTGGGACGGACAGGAGGAGAGGAAGCTAGTAGACCGAGGAGGGGGAAAGTACCGAATAGGTGGTTACAGGGCGATTCAGGGAGGGAGAGGTACATGCAAGACGCTAACGTTCTGGTATAGCGGAGTAGCTCCAGCGCTCGCGGGCGGGAACGGTGCGCTGGAGGGCCCTGAGATGTCCCGATGAAAGGGGTCCTCTCACCAAAGCCACGACTCAGGTTGGCAGCAGCCCAACTGTGCTCAGTTGTTTTCTTGTTGCATTGTCCTCTCTTTACCGGTGATATCCACTGTATTAGGCCAAGGTGAAAGAGTGGGTTGAAAGCTCTAGCTCGGCCAGGTTGGTCTGCTGGGCCGGCGACAGACTGCACTGTTTCCGCCTTTGGGGCGTTTATGCACTCTGCGATGTTTTGCTGTATTGATTATAATAATCATAAAATCCAGCATATCTCGTTTAATCAGATACTAGTTATATCTACAGTAGTATTTTCCTTCTCACCGGTTGTTCCGCTCCCCGCGAACCTCAGTCCAGCTATCACAACTCCCATGCTGTATTTTTTTATATCATTCTCGTTATTATCTCGAAAAATCTAATATATGTCTTTGAATTACCCATGTGTCAAATTCTCTTATATTGACCCTTTTTCCTTTTCTCCTTATTCCGTTTCCTCTTCTTGCCGTCCATACCCAACAGCCACCCGGCCGGAGCATGTGCATCTCCGCGGGCCTTCCGGCGCCATCTCTTCCACCACTCGCAGCCACGTCGGTGAACATTACCAACATATGCTGTGTAATGCAGCCCAAGCTATTCACGTTCATCAACATATTCAAACCCGCAGAATCAAATCAACCCAACATGCAAACTTCTTCCGCGCCACCTCTTCTCTTCCAGGTCCGCCGGCGGTGGGGCCGTCCAAAAGATACCAGGCGCTGCGCCTGGACCACCGCGCTTTGCCAGGTACCTTGCCGACATCTACTGATACACTGCCGTGTTCCCCTGCTTCATAGTCTCTTGATTAGTCTACCATGCATTGCATTGCATAATTCGTTCTTACAACCACTATTACCTATTCCATGCCCTTCTCGTCTCCCGCGCATCATCGCCCAACATCATCCTACGGCTAACAATAGCACTCAGCCAGATCGGCGCCCACCCCCTTTTAGGCAAAACCTCCTCTCTTCCCACCCTCCACTTCCCCTCCAAGCTAACAACTGCAGATTGGGCCGAAGAACGCGCGGGCTTGCTTCTAGTCCATTGTTCAATGCGTGGCTCCCCTTCTTTTCCCACCACTCTTTGCGCATTGTTGTTGTGTGCTGTCACCTTGTGGCGGGTGACAACAATTACGACGTCGCCCGTCACACACACGACTTCATTTACACCACTCATCATATCACTACAACTCTTCTTGCCGCTGCCACCTCTTTGCTGTCCTGCTCCGGGCCGACAACTGCAGTGTCGTGCCATCCCCGGGGCCAATCTGCTTGAATGTTACCAAAAGACCTCATGGGCGCACCCCCTGCTTCTTCACAACTGCCTGTTCTCCCCCGAAAGCTGAACAGAAACCCTTATCCCCTCATCGTCCTGTCTTTGTTAACACTTCCCGCCCTAGTTGTACGGTTTCTGTTTTCTTGTTGTCGAATCATAACTACTGCTCTCCTTACCAACCCGATGCAGATGTGCCCAACGGCCAGCATTCTTCGGACACGACATTCCGTCCCGTCCCAGAGCTGGCTTGTCTTGTGTCATTCATAAACCAGCAGCCTAGGGTGGCCCTTGTAACCAGCCGCCCCGTCCAATCCACCAAGAAACCAGCAATCTCTGGGGGACGGTCAGCCTTGAGCCACCAGGGCCACCACAGTGCGGCCGGCCCTCTTGCTATTCGCTGGCCAAGCATCTCGTTCGGTCGCGATGCTTGTCTACTCCAACGTCTCTGCCCTTCCTGTACCCGTCACTCGGTATTACGCCGATGCCCAACATTCTCTGCAGCGAGACAAGCTTCGCTGCGTATCCCTTGGCGCCACTGTCTCTCTTTTCCATATTCCATACCCAGTTTTCCTTTTCCATCGTGCTCCCTTTCTTCTCTCATCACAACTCATCATCATGCAAGAAAAAAAAGTAGTTTGCAGCGTAGCGCGCCACCAGAGAGAGTTTGCTTCTTTTGTGTCAAGTAAGCCAGCATTGCCCGGGCGCGTGCGACCATTTGCAGAAGCAAAACGGAACGGAAAAAGAAACCCAGCCATCCTGCTTCACCCCGTCACAAGCCTGTCGTCGCTGGGTGCCACAACGCCTCGACAGATGAGTCTTGTCTCTGCCGCCAACTCGTCTCTTGTCGCAAGACAGAGTTATTGTCTCTTTTTGCCATGGCTGGGACGAAAGCCACATGGGGTGCGACAAGAGTGATATCCCGAATGTCTTGGCCAATTGACACCCTAAAACGTTCTTTTTTGTTGCGGCAATCATTTCTCTGCTACTCTCAGCAGCCACCAGTCTGTGTTTCCTTGCTGGCGGCTTTGGCCTGCACGTCATCGTATAAGCAGCTGGGCAGCACAGCAGCCAAGCAACATGCACGTTCGCCAAACTAGAGTCGCACAGGTTCGGGCCCGACGAACTGGGGTAACGACACGCTGCAGCGTTGCGCTTTTTCCGCGTTACGATTTCTGGGCCTGTGAAGGCCTTCTCGCTCTCATCTCCTTGGGTTGTTCCCCTAATCCTGTGAGCCAGGGTCCTGGTCCCAACTTGGGAGGGAGACCCGTCGGCGGCCAGGAACACAGGGCATCAACGGCCCATAGCTTTTTTTCGACAACGCCATTGCCGTCGCCATCCAATTTTAAACATCCATCCTTCCTTGGCTCCTAGCTTTCTCCACACCTAGCGAGCAGAGCACGACGGCCGGCGCGACAGCCACCAGGCAGGCAACCGTTGCGTTGGGTTGAACAGCTATTTTCGTAGCAGAAAATAAAATAGTTGCAGTTTTAGCTCCTAAATAGTGTCGGATTTTGCCCAGGGTCCCCCCTCTCACGCATCGGCCTCGCTGTGCTCATGGCGTCCGTCACGCGCCCAGGATATGGTTCTTTCATCGCATTATTTGACCCGTGCGAACCTGGTGTTGATGAAGAACCATCGGTCGGCCGAGATGGCCCGCCTCCAAACTAAGGAGAACTACACCTCTACATATTCCAATATATCCGAGGCGCGTTTATCATACTGACACGCATTTTGTCTGAATTTGAGCCACCACTAGTCAATATGCAACAACCCTGGCAGACTATCTAGACGACGCCAAGCTTCGTGCAAGCGTCGTGCAGGGATGCATGAGAGTATTTCTGCAGGTAATAAAGCGCCTGCAGGATGCATGCCATCTGGTGGTGTGGGCTGACCGGCAAACCCGGGCATGACAGTTGCAGAACAAGGCCGAAAAAATAAAGAGGGCACAAACCCGCCGCTGCACGATCTCGGGCAGCGATTCAGTTGGTCCTTGCCAAAACGGTGATCGCGCGCTCCTTTTCTTTTACGCTATGATGCATCTCTGACTCTGTCCCCCGCCGTTCTATGCCTTTGCTAATGACGGATAAGAGACCACCTTGGGATATCATTTGTTCACAATATCACACAATGCAACCGTCCACAACCACTGGGCACGCTTTCATTCTTCAAAGACACCCCTGCACCACCCAACCATGGTAGTTGGTGGCTCCTCCTCCACCCCTGGACCCAATGGGAAAGATCGGTGACCCAAAACTGCTCCTGAGTCCGGAAATTTGATGCTACACAAGAAAAAAACAGGAGCGAAATTATTCTAGAATTTCGTTGCTGAGGCGGGTCACAACCAGGGGGTGTGCCCACGGACCCTGGAAGCTGGCCAACCTAGTCTCGGAAGCTGCCCCCCAGTCAGTGGGCAACCATGGTTGGTATTCCGGGGTGCGCGTGCAAAGAGAAACGGGGCATTGTGCTGGTTTTCGCGTGGCGTGAACTGGTGATTTGATGTCGCACGCGGCGAGTCGACTCTCATCTTGTCCGCAGAAACCAAATTGCTACGAGCAGCGCAAATAACGAGGATGCATCGCTACAACGTCGACTGCTGTGGAGTACTGAGTTGAAGAAATCAAAAAGGTCAATGGGCCATAACTACCGAGATAGGCTCAGCACCAACCAATTCGGACAGTGCACGGCCTATCGGTATCTCGTAGATCAGCATTGGTGATTGCACTCGTCGGCCACAGTCGATCAGTCGCTTTACTAACGCCCGATGACCAATTTCACCCTGACATCGGCTCTTTACTCCGTAACAAGGCTCGGTCAACGGCAGGATCAGCACCGCGCCTTTGAGTGGCAGGCTGTCATATGACTGCCACCACCTAGACTTCGTCCTGGCCCAAACCATAACCGTATAAATTCACCAGCCTAGCTGATCGCCCTGCCGTACAGCAGTCATTAAGCCGCTAGTATCGTTCCGTACCGAGAAGAATGATGCAATAATAGTCACCTGCTTTTGCTGCATGTCAGCCTTATTAGGCCGGCAACCACACGATAATATACTTGGCCGTACCTAGATCATCTTTTTCGGCAACGAGCCTAGCAAATGGGAGATGAAATACAAAAGGATCCGAGGCATGTCTTGCATAATGAAGAGAGCGGTATGGGAGCAAAACACTACTCGGCGCTGTTCCGGAGGCGCTGGCGGCCTGAATGTAACCACATGGGGTCACAACGCTGCTCAGGTACTAAAAGCAGCCTTCACAGCCAACGGCCCTCGGAAGAGTGCATCCAGCCAATGAGAGACGTATGCGCGGCGCTCGAGAGCGAACATGCACGCCTCGTCACATCCATCACACTAAGCTGTATCTTGCGGGCGGCAGAGTTTTTCGCCACTTTGGCCGTATACGGAATGAATATCCGAGATGCACAAGTATGATTCAATTTCCCTCTTTCAGGCTTCAAGGCCGCTATCTGAATCGGATCGGAGCGCTCGCTTTCTACGCCTTGCTCTCCCGCAGAGGTCCGCCTTCCATGTCCTCGGGCTTGTGCACCCGCTTTCCGTCCACGTTCTTCACCACCTCGTCCACCAGGCTCTCCAGGAAGGCTTGGTCCCTATCGTATTTTGTCAGAGGCGCTGTTTTTGTCTCCAAGTCATCGAAAAGCTGGGGATTACTTACTTTCCGACCAGGGTCACGGTGTTGTACTTTCGGTCCCAGTGAGGGTAGCTGCCCACCTTGACGCCCTTGGGCTCGACGCGGCCGGCGAGGTCGGTGAGGTAGGCCGCGACCTTGCTCTCGGCAAACGGCGTCTGGATGACGACTCTGTAGCTTCCTTTGCCTTCGGGGTCGACGAGTCGGGAGTGGATGTGCGGCTTGATTCCCTCGAGTAGTGTCGTGACTGTGTGTCCAACTGTCAGCATACGGATATCTCGCTAATTGTTTTTTGTGAATTACGAAATCAACATACAGAGACGGGGAATTCCTGGTAAGATGTGAATGTTGCCGTTGACGACCGAGACTGGCACCCACAGCTCCTCGCTAGTAAAGAGAAACTGGTCCTTCAACGGCCGCGACTCGTCTGTAGGGAGGTACACCATGCGCAGCTTGGCGCGCAGATCAGGTGAGTCCTCTTCCCAGCTAAAGTTGGGCTGCGAAGGGTGCGGCTTGGAGAGACGTTTCATCTTCTCAAACGCCTCATCGTGGAGCTTGAGAGGCAGGTCAAAGGCCTTGGCAATGGACTGGTAGGTGATGTCATCGTGGCTGGGTGAGTTAGATATGTAACAACGCTGACCAAGATTTTTCAGAACTTACGTAGGTCCGATACCACCACTAGATACAGGTTAGATTCAATTGTCCAGGATTCTGAGGAAAGTCACTTGCCTGGTGACGACAAAGTCATAGTTGGTGCTGAGTCGGCGGATGGCATCAATGATATCAGCTTCGTCGTCCTCAACAACTTCAATCTTTTTCAGACGCTGCCACAAAGTTAGTTGACCGGAAACTGAATACTTTCACTTTACGTTCACATACAAGTCCGAGCTGAAAACACCATTTGGCCAGGTATGCCGAGTTTGACTATCAAGGTGTAAGCGAGTGGCATGTGTATTTGCAGCCAAAGAACATACGTCTACGGTCTGCAATGTTTCATGTCAGTCCAATATTCAATCACGGTAATAAAACCGTCCAAGGTCGTCAAACAATCGCACCTTTCCGCCCAGCACCTCATCACCAATGATGAGGCACGCGGCCGTCTGAATCGTGCGGCGCTGGCGCTCCGCGGCGGAAGCCATGGCTGCAATGCTACGTAGGTGAGGGCGCGCGTTGAAGGTCAAAATCGGAGCCGAGGCGATCGAGGTCGGAGCTGCTGCGAGGTGTCTGGCCACCTGCGATATGCGCGAAATCATGAGGTGGTTTTCCTTGGCCCGAATGCGGAGAGGCAGCTCGGTAGTGGCGGCGGCGGGACTGTGGCGGGGCGGCGACGGTGCTGTGCCAAAGAGAGAGAAGCAAGGGCAGAAAAAAGGTAATGACGAGCGCTGGTTAGAATGGGCGGATCGCGCAGTTCTTCTTTTTGCGACGCTGCGACTGGCTCGGGGGCGGGAGACGGGCGGAGACGAGATGATGCAAACCAGGACCCGCGATTGCTGCTACCCTTGAGCCTGGTGGAGCTGGCAGCTTCCCGACCAAGGCACGAGATCTATGCGGCGACTGTGTAGAGGAAGGCGAAGCTAGTTGCGGAAATGACGAGTTGGGGCCAGAAACTATTATGGTTGATGATGGGAATGGTTAGTAATGGAAGATGGTGTAGATGCAGAGTCCGAATGGCGCTGAGACACTGCGGCTCGCCGCTGCAGCTAGCGGTGCATTCACATGCTCATCAGATTAACACATGCCTAGGAGCATACAGAACTAGCTGACCGAAAATACCGATGACAAGGAAAACGAGAGCTAGAGACGAGAATTCACGAAAAAAACCCCGACATGCATTGCATTGCACTATTCTGGCATAGTACAGATCTCTGCGTGTATCGCATCTACCTGGTTGAAGGATCACCATCGCACCGCCACACTGCCAAGGATGGCAAAGTCAAGCATTACATCTACATTCAGTGGGCATGGTTCTTGCAGAAGACAGAAGAATATGGGAGAGCATGCCATCTAATCTGCCGTCAAAATCTGCTACCTTTCCCCACGACTCATTGCCGGTGATGCATCGTCAACGTCATATCTTCTCCACGTTCTCCAGTATACCGAGGAGACACCAGCACCAGACCCAAGCACGGCGGCCGCTGGACCAAATGCTCAATTCAGCAGATCACAAATTAAAAAGGCATTTATACCAACCATTCTTTATCCAGTGTTGGCATGCTGCTTCACCAATCAGGAGACCGTTGTTGTGACGTAGAAAGTCCTGGCAAAAACCAGCGCCACCCGTTGAGGCGTCAAGCGCTTGGCTCTAAACTTTAAACTTTCATCCGCCACCACGCCAAGATCTTGACCCAGTTCTCTGGCACCCCGAGTAAGAACCAAATCTGGCGAGATTGGGCGGCACTTGGAGACATACCTGCGACGTTCTCCACACAATGACGATGGTACCATGCTTGCGCTTGCGTTAACTGTGGTAGCTTTGGCAATAGTGCAAGGGTTTCGCTCTTGGCACTGAAGTTTCTTCGATTCCAACTGAGGCAGAGTACGTATATAAAGGTGCTTTACGTCCCCTTCTTCAAACACATCCAAATCAATTCACGCTTTTACAACACAGCACTCATCAAAGACACTCTCAATCTTACTACCAGTATAATTTCAACCACTTTATCAAAATGTCTTCCAACCAGACTTTCGACAACTCCAAGCTTGCTGCCACTTCTGCGCAGACAAACCAGACTCAGCAGCGCCAGGGCAGCAACTCTCCCACAAACAGGTAAGCACGCACACGATTCAGTTTCACCCCTTCTTGTGAGTTATCCTCTAACAAGTATCCAAAGTGCCGAAATCAGCGCCCACAACCTCGCTCCCAGCCAGATGCGCGAGCACGTCGGACCTCCCGAGATCACCCATGACTACCCCGAGGACAGCACCCACCGCCGTCACTCTTCAGTCACCCACCAGCAGGCTCACTACATGAAATAAGCACTGGGCTTCACGGGTACACAGAAGTGCGTCCTGCACAGGACGTATAATAATGAATTGATGCATCGTCTATGAGCGCGGCACATGATGCCGAATGATTGGATATACAAGGGTCTGGACTGTTTGGGTTATACTATATGTTTTCAATTAATACAAATCAAGTAATCGATCACGAGACCCATCGTCTCTCGAGTGACGTCTACACTATGTGACAATATCTTCCATTACAGAGAGCTCTTCCAAACCTTTCTGTAAGCTGGCGTTCTTCCAGGTTCATCTCTCGCCGCCACAGCTGCCTTGAAACCCTTGTTCGCCGCAAGACCCTGAAAAGCAACTCCCTCGGGTGAGTTCCTCGTGATACCGTCAAACACCGTCGCCAGGCGCTGACTCGCCGCCACCTGCGCTTCAAACGTGCTGTTGATCATCTGCTTCTGCATCCAAAGCTGATTCACCGGCACTGCGGCAATGCGGTCCGCCAGCAGGCGCACCGCGCTCTCCAGCTCCGCCGCCGGCACCGACCGCAGCACCAATCCCATAGCCGCCGCCTCTTTTCCGTCGACCAGATCGCCCGTGAAGAGCATGCGCTTCGCCTTTTCCATGCCCACACGGTGCGCCCACATGGCCGTTGTCGGGCACCCCCAGACGCGCGTGGGCGGGTAGCCGATGCGCGCGTCGTCGGCCATGACGACCAGGTCGCAGCTCAGCGCAATGTCGGAGCCGCCCGCCGCCGCGGCCCCGTGCACCTGCGCAATCGTGGGTTTGTAGCTGTGGAACAGCTCCGAATAGCAGTTGGTGCACTCCTTCATCATGCGGTAGTCGCGGAACGGCTCGTAGCCCTGCGCCAGGTCCTGGCTGCCCTCGGTCTCGCCGCGCATCGCCGCCTCGGCGTAGATGCCTAGGTCGTAGCCGCCGCAGAAGCCGGCGCCGCTACCTTTGAGGACTATGCAGTGCACGGCGTCGTCGTCGTTGGCCTGGCGCACCGCGGCGCGGATTTCGATGGGCATATGGGGATCAATAGCATTGAGATGCTTTGGCCGGTTCAGCGTAATGTACGCAACCTTGCCATCGGCAGACTTGTCGTAGAGAATAGACTGGAATTCGGATTCGGCCATGTTTTAGACAGTGGATGATGATATTTTGAATAAACTGTTTTAAACCTGGCTCGTACATGTATGAATCTTGATTAAGCAGTTGCCATATAAGTCGTCCCGGCAGCCGGCTATGTTGTGTTCGATGGAGCTAGCCGAGGCTGGCTTTCGCGGGGTCTGCGTTGCCGACGGATCTCAAAACTGTCCGGCTCAGCACCCAAAAATTAATTAACTGGCAATCAGCATCATGTCCTCAAAAGTTTTGCACTGGAAAGACTAGGGATAAGTCAGGTCATATTTTACAACTCCGCCATCGCATTCATGGGCATGAACCTAACAGCACAACACATCTTTGCGGACACAAGACCGCCCAGTCACCCCGCACGCGACGCAGCGATAGACCTGCAGGGTCCGCCCCAGCCTGTCGATATTATAATCTACGCGGAGGTGATGCAAACGTCACAGATGGCTGGCTCCTGGTGTCCAAGATTCACACGATGCTATTGGTGCGCATCAACAGCTCCGCAGAATACTAGTAATGCGGGGCGTGGAAACCACGACGACGCGCACTGTGGCGATGTCGCAGCTGGATATCACAAAAGATCTTGTCGTCGGAAAAATCAAGAAAATCGCGTTTGATATCTCTTTCATTTTCAACAACGGTTGAAACGGCGGCGAAGTCTGAAGAATAGCACAAACCTCAGAATCTTGCCTATACCAACTTGGAGAAGCTCCGAACCAGAAATCTACAATCATCTCCCCAACATGGCGACTCAAACCTTGAACAAGGAGAGCCTCAGCGTCAGTTCGAATCGCTATTTATCAAAGCGGAAAAATACTGACATCTAGCCAGAATCTGTCCTTCATCCTCAACAAGCCATTTGATGTAGCCTATGTTGAGCAGCCCAAGCCCACCATTGAGGATCCTCACAATGTGCTGGTAGCCGTCAACTACACAGGCATCTGCGGCAGTGATGTGCACTACTACGTGCACGGCGCCATCGGCCATTTCGTCGTCAAGGAGCCCATGGTCCTCGGCCATGAGTCGTCCGGCACCGTCGTCGAGGTCGGCTCCGCCGTCACGGACCTCAAGCCCGGCGACCGCGTCGCGCTCGAGCCTGGCTACGGCTGCCGCCGCTGCAAGCACTGCCGCGGGGGCAAGTACAACCTCTGCGACAAGATGATCTTTGCCGCCACGCCGCCGCATCACGGCACCCTGACCGGCCTGTGGTCTTCGCCGTCCGATTTCTGCTACAAGCTCCCCGAGCAGGTCTCGCTCCAGGAAGGCGCCATGATTGAGCCGCTGGCCGTCGCCGTGCACATTGTCAAGCAGGGCGAGGTGAAGCCGGGCAACTCGGTCGTCGTCATGGGCGCCGGTCCCGTCGGCCTTCTCTGCGCCGCCGTCGCCAAGGCCTACGGCGCGACCAAGGTCGTCAGCGTCGACATTGTCCAGTCCAAGCTCGACCTCGCCAAGTCGTTCAGCTCTACGCACACATTCATGTCGCAGAAAGTCTCGGCTGAAGAGAACGCTGCGGCGCTCAAAAAGGCGTGCGACCTGGGCGACGGCGCCGACGTGGTGATTGATGCCAGCGGCGCGGAGCCCTCGATCCAGACCAGCATCCATACCGTGCGCATGGGCGGCACCTATGTCCAAGGAGGCATGGGCAAGGCCGACATCACGTTCCCCATCATGGCCATGTGCCTGAAGGAAGTGACTGCAAAGGGTTCATTCCGATATGGTCCCGGTGACTATGAGCTGGCCATCGAGCTTGTGGCGAGTGGCAAGGTCGATGTCAAGAAGTTGGTCTCTGAAGAAGTTAAGTTCGACCAGGCCGAAGAAGCGTTCAAGAAGGTCAAGGAAGGACAAGTGATCAAAATTTTGATTGGTGGACCTAACCAGTAAAGAAACTGGGTATAGATTGAAAGGAAGTAAGGGAAATCGTTGCGTTGAGTATTTCAATTAACACATACTATATTTGGGAGCCCATCCGGGTGCCTGGCTCATGCGACCACTGAACGGGCATGTTTGTATTCCCGATATGATGGAAAACTGCATTTATAACCAAGTAAACAAATACATTGAAAACTTTGTCATATACTTTTCTGTCTCTGCTATCGCTAATGCACCCTTGCGCAGGTAAAATATAGCTCACGGGCCGCGGCAGTCCGCATACCCTCCTACAGTCTGTTCATATCTAGTGGCTGCTGCCGCCATGAAGAGTCGGGCTCCATGGCGAGCACATTTCGCATGCGTCGTGCTTACATGCGCCGAGGAAGCACTGCTTGCGGCCTTTGCTGTTCTGCTGCTTACACTGACAGCAGCGCCAGCCAAACCTCTGCTGCAGCATCACGTTGATCCAGCATTCGGCAGTTTGACAGACAGCGTTGGGGTAATCGTGGACGACGTCAACCCTGGCACATCGAATAACACTTTTGCCGCGAGGGGTGGCTGCTCTTGCTCGAGCACACTCCTCTGCATTCTCAGGTTCATACCGGAACACCCATTCGAGCGGATGCCCACACAATCCCTGTGGCTGAATATGGCGACACATGGTTGTCTTTGTTTTCGCGTATATCGTTGAGACGAGAAAGGCTTTCTGAAGCAGAAAATCGATGAAGCTATTTCCTGTTCCTCCGATGCCAGACCACATCTTTTTTTCGTCCGATATATATGAGTAGCTGCATCGTCACACAATCACAGACCGACGTGCGCCATTGCTGCCAAATCACTCATTGCCATTGCCCAACTGTGTTGCACAAAGATGACTGTACACTGCCGTTCATCACGTCACCTCCATCACTGCTCTGTGATGATACGAAGTCATGCCAGCGGTTGCGCCGCATCTTGCAGCGGCTTGAAGAGGGGGCCATTCCGTGGTTTATGTGTGTAGATTTTTTCCCCAGTAGCTGTGAAGCAATGCCATCACGAAGCTGCAATAATGCCGCCAAAATGAAGACAACAGAAAAATAATTGCGGCTGAGAGTCAAGTCTAATTTAATGGGCAGCATTGAGACAGCTCCACCAGCAGGAACAGAAAAGGGCAAGGAGCCCGAGAAAAAGATCGGCGACAGTTTCAAGTACCAGAAGTTACCCCAAATATCGAAAAACAAAAAAGCATGCAAAGGAATGCATGGTCTCGAGAACGAGGCATGGCATCGACTGGAAATAGCGGCCTCCGACGCCGACATGTCCGTTTCATAATCATGCAGCCACCTGCGCCCGTCGCTGCCGCATCGTGGACACAGCCCTCTGCCGCTTCGGCACTGGCAAGGCTTACAACAGTGACTAGCGCAGCCACGAAATTGGCCAAATTGCCTGATTCATTCAAAAGACGATACGCCAAGCTGAGAGGTGATTCGGTTGCCCGTGTGGGTCAAAGCAGAGCTACGAGTAACCTGCCGTATCATTTGATTCTGAATCTGCTGTTGTGAGGACGGAAGCTCCCCGTCAGTCGCTAGTTTCGGGCGGCGATGCAAGCCAAGAGAACAACCACTGCTTGGAAGGCATGCCACCACACCACGTTCTTGTGTTTTGTCTTTAAATGAATACAGCACTCCCTGAATGTGGCTTTTAATGATTTACTTATCACGGGCCATCTGTCAGGTCACAGCAAATGAGCTTCCTAACTCTGCAGATCGTCTCCTGCCTCCGACTTACATCTCTCTGAAGGATGCCCACAAGGCTGTCTAGCGTCCATGTAAATTAAGTTTAAATGTAGAATACTCGAATATCTCCTTCTGACAGAAAATTTTGCGATCTCAATCTAGTCACGCGTCCACTTACAAGCGCTATATCCTAAAACATGTGTCGGACAGCGCCTTCTACCCACCGGCTCGCATACATCTTAGCGACATTTGCTGCGGACGGGCCTACAGAGTGTCTCAGCGATGAACCAAATTAGCTGCAATTTTCTCTTCTGACAATCCCTGCCGGCCGAATGATGCGATGTGCGAGCGACCCAAAATGGCACTAGCCCTGCTCAAGCATCCGACACCGCCAGCAAATTTAGCTGAAGAGTTAGCGCCCATCATGACTCCCTGACCACCTCTGGCCTCAGTAAAATGCAGCGCAAAGCCCCCACCAATGGAAAGAAGCTTTTCTTGTGGCCCAGCTGGGCCACGCCCCAGTGCGGCTGAATGGGGCTACTCGTAGGGGTTCTCTCACATCGGAGAGGGCGCTGTTGCGAGCTAACGCTACGAGGCGTGGATCCCTGTCGGTAACCGCTTGCCGGCCTGTAACTGCCAGTCGGGAGAAATTCAGCCTTGGGCTTACACGGAGGCTTGAGCAGATGAGAGACATGGGGGCAGCTTGCTGGCAAGCTCCGCCCCTCGCACAGGGTTTTTCTCTCTGCTCTTTGGCATGACAGACTACGGGAACGAGCTTGGCGGACCTGTTAATATAAGTAGATCTTCAGCTCCCAGGTTCCAGCTGCTTTCTTTCCACTATCAACACATTCACACTCGACAGCTCTTTCTTTTCCGCTTCATTCCCTACGATACCCAGCTTACACAAGCACACATCATCTTAACCGAACACCAACACTTCTCTAATATTTCTTTTTCGTCAACTGTTGCTCAATCACTGCAATGGATAGCCGCGCCATCAACCACCAAAAGACCTTGGTCACCCCTATGTGGGTGTTGGGCATCCGCATTGCTCAGGTCGTTCTGTCCGTTGTGATTCTGGGCATGTCTGCTGCCTGGTCTACCTACAGCCTTTTCGATGGTCCTAGCATCGCTATTGCCGCCGTACGTTACTGTGGAACGTTGATCCCCAACCTGAACGCAGTCACTAACATACCGAACAGGCCGTCTTCACTTGGCTCATTGTTGCCTACTCTGTCGTTACCGAAAAGATCCCTGCCGCCAACGCTTTCTACACCGTTTATGCCGTCATCATCCTCGATGCTTACATGTGCATCATCTGGCTGTCTACTTGGGCCCTGAATGCCGCTCGTCGTGCCGCTTTTGGAAGCCTGGATGGCCTCGGCGGCAGCACCGGTCATGGCCAATACTGCTACAACGGTGTCTGCTATGATTACAAGAAGCGATCCACCATCGAGCGCCGCGGTATGACCTGGAAGACTCTCTACGGTCTCCTGGCTGCTGTTGCTGCTCTAGGTGCTCTCGTCTGGTAAGCTTTCTGCATTCATATTACAAGAAAATCATACTAACCTTTTATAACAGGGTTTCTTTCATTGTCACTCTCGCTTGGACTATCATCAACTTCCTCAAGGGACGCAAGGATGGCCGCTTCACCTTTGGCTCTTCGCGCACTGTCACCGCCGACCACAACATGGAGGAGCAGAAGGTCCAGGGCCAGCAGCCTCAGCAGCCTCAACAATATGCCCAGCCTCAGCAGCCTCAGCAATATGCCCAGCCTCAGCAGCCTCAGCAATATGCCCAGCCCCAGGCCTACCCCCAGTACCCTGCTCAGAACCCCCAGGTTGGCGCTCAGTACGCCCATGATCCTAACCAGATTACCCCCCACCAGCAGCAGTAAAGCTTTTTCGCTTAAACTGCCGGAGAATCAACTCATCCACCGAGGCCATCTCTTGGCGGTTAGTTGAATTCGATCTTGGGAGTTTTTGGAGTCGGGAGTGCGACATTATGACATAGACTGGGACTGCTCTGACGAGCCGGGAGCGACAATTATTTTGATACCACCTCGCAAGCTGCAAATGCGCTGTTATTAATATTCAGAATACTAGTTCAAACAGTAGCATTTTTTTTCTTTTTGCATAGGAAATCTCCAAATTGATAATTCTGCGATTTTAATACTATTATTGCTAGCGCGATGCTCATGGAGTGCTGCTTCAGCTGAAGCATTCAAGCCTCGCGCCTCATGATGGGCGCCAAGAGGATGGCGGTTCAGCCTCGGCCATGTGACTGCAGCCACTTTGGCCATTATCAAAAATGAATACATACAGCTCAAGTTTGAAAATCAAGCCACCATCGTCGTTTCGTACTCGTGTAAGTCCCCCGTTATACAGTGTCCGGGCGTGGTGCAAATACGGCAGGCGGTGTGGAAATTACTGCCGCCCAACCTCGCATGTTGCAGTCAAAGCTCCCTGTACCTCGTCCCGTCCCAGCGAGCGGCGAAGCAGCCAACGACGAATTCCCTGTCGCGACAGTATATTTCTACAGTATAAATCCTCTTCCGGTGCAAAGATCGCCAGCCAATTGAATCCGCTTCGGTCGTTGGCAACCCCGACATCAATTCGCACGGCCGAGCCTCCGAATCGGCGAAATCGACTGAGCTTGACAAGATCCGACACCGTCTTGGAATATTATTAGCGTATGGCCGCAGTCATGGCTGGCCAAGCATCAGATCTACCAACACCTCCTCCCGAGCGGCTGGGAGTTCCGTCGCGTAACCCGCTCCCGCTGTCTGCCTCGCAGGAGTCGCAGGTGCGGGACATTTACTATGCGCGCGTCCGCAAGCAATGCGCCGACGAGATCAAAGGTTAGTCACCTACGTGTGTCCTGTGGACTGCGAATTCTCATACTAATCTATTTTCCTGCGTAGCATTCGCCGCCTGTGCCCTCGGACGTACATTCACCGTTTCCTTTGCATGCCGCACCGAACACCGCGCAATGAACGGCTGCATGAAGCTGCACGCCAACCAGGCCGAGCACGACGCCGCGCGCGAAGAGTGGTTCGCGATGCGACTGGAGCGCCAGCGCCAGCGCGAGGCCAAGACCAAGGTCGCGGTCGCGCAGGAGGAGTTTATGCACGACTGGTGGGGGCTGCCCGAGGACGTGCGACTCTCGCGGCAAAAGGACGCCGAGAAGAAGGGCGTGAAGCTGCAAGAGAGAATTGGCGGCATGCCGGCAAAGGACCGTCCGCTCGATGGCAACCGATGATGATTGGGGACCCGCGGAGGATTGAGCAGAGTCTGGCGGACTCTCTGAGGGCAACAACTGTATTTGTACATGTATGATGGGAACGAAGATGAGAGTGGGCACTTCGCATTTGTCTGGCGTTTGATTCTGATTTCGGTACACTGTTCTGCTCTAATGTAGAATGATGTTACGTATCTGCCGCAGTATTGGCATATACATACAGCTTTACCAAAAAAAAACTACTCCACCTGTACAAAATATAAAAGAATTACGCTGTTTCACTCCGCTGCAGTAGGTAACAGAACTACTATGCTACATAGTAGCTCATGATTCCATGAGTTTCAGTACTGCCTCTGCCACCCCCCACGAGAGCTCATAGCCTCTTCCTCCCAGTCCATAGGCGTGTATCACACGGCAATCACTACTGAGCATTTCTTTCTCCAGCCTCATGCCTCCCTTGCGCGTCGGACGCCGGCCCACGATATCGCGCAGAACATGTGGTGTTTTTCCGTTGGTAAACATGCGAGGATAAGTCTTCGAAAAAGAATCTAGGAGCTTTTTACGAATCTCGGGGTCTGCATCCAGAGACCAGTCATCTGGCTGCTTGGTACCACCGATGACAGTACCGCCTGCGCAAGGCCGAGGAACGCAAAACGTCCAGGTTCCGTCGCCATTTTGGCGAGTTATAGTAGCAGGGCAGTTTTCTGCTACCAGCACCGTTTGTCCTGGGATTTAATTAGTGAGGATTGCAGATTAGTCTACGTGCCATTTACCTCTGGTGGGAAACACCGCCGGGTCTCCGAATCCAATGCCTGTACAGTTTATGACTGTAGTTGTAGTCAAATCAGACAACGTAAAGACTTCTTCCAAAGCTCTCAGTTCCATCTTGCGAATTTTCCCTCCAAGGAGACATATTCTCCGCAACAGAAACATACAATACACCATCGGATTCACGCACCAAGAGCGGTACTCACAGCCCCAGGCGACACCGTCTGGTAACTCTGCATGGTCAATAAGGCGGAAGTCTTGAATTCCCAATTCTTTGTTCGCTTTGTCTTCCGTCAAGCTTTGGTACACGGCTGCAACTGGAGCTTCGAGATACTCCACGCCTGGTGTGAATGCAATGCCAGTCTCAGAGCCGTATGAAGAGAGCAAGTCCTCCATGTGCGCAAAGGTTTTCAGGGCGAATCCATGATCGCGTTTCCCGTCTACATCCTGGTCATCAGCGGGGAGTACCCAGCGGTTATGTGCACCAGCCCACAGGGATGTATAGTTGATTTGTGTTCGGGCTTCTGTCGTCTCAAACGGCTGCGGGAAATCCCGAGCAACAATTGTGACGCGGTAACCTGCAAGCGCAAGGCGATACGCTGCGCTCAGTCCAATAACGCCCGCTCTGGATACATTTGTTAGTTATATTTTAGGGAAAATAAAAGGTGGTATATTTCCGGTAATAATTTACCCCACAACTACAACGGGAGGCCTGTCCTCAAGATTTTCGGATAGTTTGGGGTTCAATTCAGACTCCATGGTGATATGAATGTGCATTGTTCTCAACTGTGAAGTGGTGCGATACGAAATCTCTGGGCCAATTATTGCGCCGTCTTATGTACTCAGAGGCTGCTATTCGTCGCCGTCGGTTTACGACTACAAGCGAGCTGGGGCGGCCGCTTGCCTATCTGGGGCAAAAGCACCCACTGACATTACAAATGGATTTACATTGAACTCCTAGGCAACTTTTATTACACAGCCAGAAAACTTCCCTGATATTGGAATTTGTTGATTATTGCGACGTTTCTATAATTTCTGTAGTATTATACAAGCAACGGTGCGACGACAAAGACGAGATGACCTGGTCTTTGCTGAAGCACATCTGCGCGAGTGCGTAGACGCAATTCGCTCGCCTTTCCTGGTCGCAGATTTACATCTACCGCTACTACCCGATGATTGCTGCATATATACTTGTCCGGTACACAGCTAACCAGACAACCGCAGTCTGGCTGTCCGATCTTGATCATTGCCCACCCGCTCTCTTCTACCGCGATGATGGTCTCTTGGATCTGGGTCGGGGAATAGTCTTCCTCCATAGAGAGAAGTCGCACCATGCTGAGCTGCGGCTTGAGCAAGTCGACCACTCGCCGGCGAAGCTGCGGGTGGCGACATACTCTGGCCATGAAATGCAACGATTTTGCAAGCATCGGAGTGAAGATGGGTTTTTTGTTGCTTTTCGTTCCCATAACCAAAACAGATTCAGCGAGAAGAATCGCACGCTCAAACTCGTCATTAAAATCGTCCCAGCTTGTTTCTAAGCGACCAATGTTGACATGCAAAAGGATGTAAACGAGGGCCTTCCGAACGAGCAAAATGGTAATCCGTACTTGATCTGTCTTCAGGATGTGCGGCTGTTTGTGAAGAACGTCGAATTTAGAGCTCCATGTAGAGAGATTCAGCCGAAATTTGGCTTGGGCATCGTACGCTCTTGTCACTTGTTTTATGCGGGGCTGCACGGGAAGTTCTTCGATGATTGCACGGGCGCCCGTCCAAATCATTTCCATCTCAAGGCATGCATCGGTACAGGACAAGAACGGTTGATCTTGAATTACGGCCAGACCCTCCTCCCATTGCCAGGGTGAATGGCCGGTCGTCAGGAGAGACTGGTATAAGAACCTCCCCATCTTTGAGAAGAAAAGAACGACCAAATTAATCGGCACCGGCGTGGGTGAAGTTTCGTAATTCCACATTCGCCAATGGTGTATCAGTTGTACACTGCTGGCGACAATTGCTTCTCCAGCCCTGGCATCGCCACGATTCATGCAGCAGCGCAGGAACAGTAGATTGGCAATCAAAATCGAAGTTTTGTCGGCCATGGAGAGTATTGGCTTGCGTGTAATTTGAATGACGCTCTTTAGCGCGGATGAATATTGTCGCAAACTTGCTTCATTCATTTGTTGCTTGAACACCGTATCGCTGCTTGATTTGGCCATCTGCGAGCGCCATAATGCCGCAGAGGCGATGCTAGCATGCCAAACTGGCGCCTGACTCTGCGATGCCAGAGGGATGTGCACCTGCCATAAATCTTGATTAAATTCATCTGAGCTGCTCAAGGTGAGCTTTGTTCGAAACAAATAGTTTAGCTCCCGTTCTTCGGCGGTCGGCTGAATTTGCAGCGGCGACACCGATAGCGTCAGGCTCGGGGTCAGATTGGCTTGCGGACACCGATCAACAAACTCACAAGCAAGGCGTGCTATACTGCAGCGCTTGCATATGGGCTTGGTTTCATCGCACTTGATGTGCCGTGACCTGTTGATAAACTTAGTCTCCGTCTGCGTATGCCAAAGTTCGCTGCTTCATACCGACAGTTTGCGCAACCAGTCTTCACTTTAGCTGACCATTGCCTCTTTCGCAACTTTATTTTCGGGTTATATGGGTCTCGTCTGTCGCTACTATCTTGTGCTTCTTCTTTATGCATATCGAGCGTTGCCGTTGCTCAGCTGAGCCTGGAGCTGCTGGGGCGCCTGGAGCTGCTCGAGCCACTAGGGACGACGAATTACATTCTGAAGGATTTACTAGGGCGAAGATAGTACAATGGCTACAGCCGGCCTGCATCACGTGTCCCGCATGGGCATTATATAATCTATTTCGCTTATTATCAGACGAGGAACTTTTAAAATTATGATCCAAATGCTTTCCATAAGAATCAGTTGTATCTGGAGACTCTCTTCAGTCGGATAACAGTATTTTATCAATGGCGTCTAGTATCACAAGGATCACAGATTCGTTAGATCCTGCTAAACATAGGACGGGTGGATAGCATATACTTAATAGCCGGAAATTTAAATGCCGGCCTCTTTATACCCCTGTACTTAAGTCAAGACCTATTAATATTGTGACTTGGAATGATTATTCCTCAATTGTGGTAGATTGTCATGCGAACCCAGTAGCCATTGGCTGAAGCAATCAGTATTGGTTAATAATAGGTTTGCCGTCAACGCTGATCGTCCTGGAAAGTGAGGATTATATATGTGCTTGAGCTCACATTTGTGGCAAGTTGAGTACGCCTCTCCTTGACAGACGCAATCGCATCCCTTGTCTTTCTAACCCATAAGTCGCTTGCAGCTTTACATGACAGTTTTCATTTGTTCCCGCCTATTAAGTGCTGTCACGGCGGCGCGGGCACTACCGAATTCGTTATCCACAGTATAAACTATGAACTCTTGCCAACTTTCATTTTTTTTTACCAACCAGCACGGAGAATGTCAAAAATAGTGCCGTCCCGGCATACACAAATGCATTCATTATGGACCGTCGCCGATTATTAGTGAGCCCCAATGTGACCGAGCTTCCCCTCTTGACCCAATAGCGCTGCCGTCCCGGCCCAAGTCCAGGGTTGCAGTCTGCCAGCCACATGGCCGGGCGCTAGCAGGGCCGTCGCGATTGGTTACACGGGACTCAGAATCGTCAGCGATGGCGTCCTTCTCCACCGGCACCGCTGCAGCACAATGGGAGGCTGGCCCGCATTGTTGTCACCCCCAGATGCGAGGACCTGAGTGGCCCAGGCCGGCCCCATCCTTGGATCGCCCTAAGCTGGGGCTCTTGTGTGCTCGGCGCGTAAAATGCCAGGAGCTGAATGGGTGTCTTCATCCCCCCTCCCCAGAGAGACAAGAATAGACACCGCTCCAGAGCCCAAAGCCCACGGCCCGCATACACACCCTGGCTTTGTCGGACGAAAAGATGGTGTGCAGACCTGCAGCCCGCAAGACGCTAACTGGGTGACCGTCTACCCAATCATACAGCCCTGCAAAGAGGAGACGGGGGACGACTGGGCTGGCGGGTAATGGAAAAGCTGCTGCACTGTAAAAAAAGAACAACCTGCAGAAAGCCACTTTGCGAGAATGGGCGTTGGAGCTAGGCGTGGACCCTAATGTAGACACTAGGGCCTAGCACGGCGCGTACAGACTTATATCATGTCTTGTGTAGCCTCACATCTTTTGCTGCTTTCTATATCTCTCTTGTTATTTTCTTGTATATGCCGGGCCTGTGATCTCGCCTTGCTTTGCGTGTTTTCCTTCTTTGTGTCGTTCTGTGGTCCGCGGGCATCGGATAGCAACACACAGGACTGGCGGCATCTGTCTTTTCGGTTGTGACGGGGTGACACGACGCCACGAGGCACCGCAGGCTCATCCACCGTGCTTGTTTTTTATTGGGAATATTTCTATTTTTATCTGTTTTGGTTTTCTTGTACTATCCAAATAAGATAAAACAGCTTGGTCTGAGTATATACACCACTTCGACAGAACAGGCACACGACGCCTCGCTTTCAGTTTACAGACTCTGCGAGCGTACGGACGAAACCATGGCTGCGCAACAAGCTATGAGTAGCTCACAGAGCGGTGGCTTTTCGTTATTTCCCAATGCCAATGTCTCGCGACCGCCCCCGCCCGTCATCCGGTTACACCCCAACCCGCGGCCGAAGCGATCTGAGTCTCGGGAGCGGGCCCGACAAGAGCAGCAGCAGCAGCTCGACCAAGCCCACCAGCAGCAGAGATCATACACACCGCAAGACCAATCTTCGGATTCCGATTCTCCCCAATCCCCTCCCCGGCAGCAAGACACGTCGAGGCAAAGAGCGCATACTCCTCTGCAGTTTGACCCAGTCTCCAGCTCCCCCTCGCAAGCTCAGCAACCTCGTCAGGCTGCCGACGTGCCTGGTCGATCAGAAACGGCCTTCTCCAATGCCGATACGCTCGTTCGAAACAGCAGTGTCCGCTCTCGCAGTTCCATCGCCAAGCCGCCTCTAGATGGCCCGTCCTCCTCGTCTCACCCGCCCGCTCCTCTCCGATCCATCTTTCCGACTTACAACCCGGAGGTGCCTCTGGACCAGCAAGCCTACGGCCCTACGCAGATGAGCCCGTCTCATATTCCCCGCGCCGTGATTAGCCGACAAAGTTACTACGATCCCGACGCCATGAGCACCAACATCGGCCAGGCGTATACGACGGAGCCGATGCCAGAGCTGCCAGAGCCGCAGGCCCAGTATCAGCCGCGCAGTCCGCCGCAGCGCTATCAGCAGCAAGATACTGCTGCTTTTTCCGCAGTCAGCCGGGGACCTACTCGAACAAACACATTGAGCCCGCCCGTTATTCCCAAGACGAGCACCACCGACCAAATGAAGACGTTCTGGAAGGCGGCCAACGGTTGGAAAGCCGCACCGTCCGAGGGCCGCGTCTTCTGTCTCAAGCTTTCGCAGCTGAAGGACGCTCCTGTATATACTCTATCTTCCGCTTCGCAGCCTTTTTACAGCCTTCGCCTCGATCCCACTTCTGCCTCTGCCCTCGTCTCCCTGTCTCGACACGACCCCAACAAGACTTACAAGGCCCCCAAGCCCGAGGCCTCCTCCTCCTCTTCCAGCCCCGAAATCGGCTCCAGCACCAAATCCGACTCGAAGCACTGGCAGCAGGTGCTACATACCACAATCGAGGAGGAATCACGAAAACACCCTCCCAATGACGGTCTCGTGGCGCTTCTCATGCCCGATCCCGCCACGAAGATGGCCGTGGAGCGAGCCAATGAGCCCAACCTCGTCGCCATGGCTGAGCGAGAATGTGCTCGGCTGGTCTGGGATGAGGACAGCGCGAGCAACTACCTCGTGCACCCCGCTCTCGCAGCACCGTTCTGCGTGACTGTTGAGCGCTGCCCGGCCTGGTCCCGCGTGGAGTACACGCTCGAGCATCACGAATCGCCGCGACACCTGGCCAAGCTGACGCGCGACGGCACTGGTGGCGGCTGGTTGGAGATTGATACCTCCGTCGCCTCCCACATTGAGGCGTATTACATCATCGACGTGGCCGTCGCCGCGCTTCTCATCGTCGCCGCCTCAGACGAGCGCAGCGGCAACGGCCCCGCCACCGGCGCCGCAGGCGGTCCCTCCCTCGCGGGCATGGAGACGTTTGCGCCGCCGCCTGCGCCCGCGGAGCCGGCCACGCGCAGCGACAGCCGGGGCAGCGGGCGCTTCAGCCGCCTGAGCGGCCGCAAGGAGGACAAGAAGGCGTCGCGGCGGCCGATGGAGGAGTTTGAGATTGATATCGAGAGCCAGGATGGTAGTCTGGCCAAGGGCAGCGGCGCGCGGACGCGGACGCGGAGCAGGAACAAGAGCAAGGAAAAGGAAAAGGAGGATAAGCTGCCGTTTTTGGTGCGCGCAGGCATCAAAGTGACCAAGGGCATGTTCAAGGCCATCATCTGGATATTGACGGCGGTGTTTCGGGTGCTGTTTAGCTGTGTGCGGTCAAAGTATTGAAGACAAAGGACCTCATGATGAAACGAATTTGGAATATTATTGTTAGGGCGCATGGTACATATTTAATTCGGCGAGTTTTTCTTTCTCAATCTTACTTTTTTCATTACTTTCACGGCGTAATATATGCTCAAATTTGTAAAACTTTGATTTCATTATTCCTATATATGTGACAAGTGACAAGGGGTGCCCAAAACGCCGTCCAACATGCTTTTAAACAAATGGCAATATATCGTTCTGACGGGTCATTTACCTCTTGCGCGTACGCACCATAATCTTCTTGCCGCGCCTCGTCGAGCCGCCCGATGTCGCCGTCTTGGCCATCTTTGCGCGCTGCTCTTCCAGGGCCTCTTCGGCGTCCGTCAGCACCTGGAACTTCTTGCGGGCCGCTTCCAGCTGTCGACGCAGTCTGCGCAGCGACTTTTCGCGCTCCGTCTCTTCGTCGTTTTTCCCCTTGCCCTCATCGTCCTCCTTTTCGATTTCCTTCTCTTCAAGCTCCAGGTGCTCCTCCATGGCATCTTCCTGGCCTTCCTCGTCGTCAAAGAATCGGATCTTGCGCGCGGCCTTGGGCTTGGAGGGCTTGCGAGCAGGCTCGTCGTCATCGCTGTCGAAATCATCAGAGCCGTCGTCATCTCCGTCGTCGGAGTCCTCGCCCAGGCGGTCCATGCCCCTCGTCATGACAATCTGCTCCTCGAGCTTGGCGATTTCTTTCCTGGCGACCTGCTTCATGGTGCGGATATAGCCCATGTCCTGTGTCTTGAGAAGTCGCGCCGTATCCATATCGAGGACTTTGTTTCCGCGGTCGCCCTGAATGGTGCCGGTCCAGCTCTTGCCGTCCTTGATGCGCGAGCCGGCACCTTTGCGAGACATCATGCCGAAATAGAATTCATCTTCGTTGCGCTCGGCGGCTTTGGCGCGCAGGGACTTGAGCTGGGCCTTCTTTTTGTTATAATCTGCGGCTCGCTTGGAGTAATCCTATTCATGAGGGTCCCATGGTTAGCAAACAGAGCATCGAGGCTAACGACAAAAGCTTCAACGAACCTTGTGCTTTTCGAGGAGACCCAGACGACGGCGCTCGAGCGGCTGCGCACGCTCGCGATGAACGCGCCGATCGACGGCATTTCGCATAGACGACATGGTTGCGGCTTGTGTTGTCAGCTGGGTTGACGCTGTCGTGCGAAAAATGTGTGGTCGGATGAAGATTTGGATGCAGAACGAGTGGCAGAATTCTTGAAAATTTTGGCGGTGACAGCAGCGGCTACCACTGGCTTGGTGGGGTGCTGGTCTTCAGGCGGGAATCAGTGGGGGCTCTACTTGTACGATGTTAGATAAGTGCAGTATTCGCTGCCAACGATTCGGCTGATTAAACAAACGCTATGGGAAAAAAAAAAAGGAAAAAAGAAGAAAAAAAAAGGAAGAAAAAAAAAGGAAGAAAAAAAAAGGAAGAAAAAAAACAATCAGGAGTCGTACTAACTCCCAACTCATCCTTTGGGAATGCGAAGTTATTGGTCTAATCGGGCAGTGGCTAGTCAATTGCACATCAGTCTTGGCCTTTGGTACTGTAGGGCCTTCATAGTGCTGGAGTGGCAAAACGGATTGGAACTGACGAACCTCAGCGGAAGCCATATATCTCATCAAAAGACCGTAAAATAAAGAAAATATTGTCTGCACTAGACAGTAAGCACCTGTATTGTTATTCGCAGGTTGATGGACTCAGCAGAGTCCATCATTATATGTTCATCAAATGAGTTGGGTTACATGTTCGGCGCTTTTGGCATCAAAAGTGCAATGTAATGCAAATGGTAGTATACAGTTATATACATCTAATAATACAGATTCCTCATTCATATCCAATCATTTCGATTTCCGCAACTGTAGTCCATACGGAGCCAGCTGTTCGTCTGTAATCTTGCTAGGCGATTTGACAAACGCATCCTCGCCCTTCATCGTCTTGGGAAAGGCAATGACGTCTCTGACGGTGCCAGTATCTGTCATGAGCGCCACCATGCGGTCAAACCCAAGTGCGAAGCCGGCATGCGGAGGGCATCCCGCACGTAGCACCTCGAAGAGATGCGAAAAGTCGGCGATGCGCTTGTCCGTCATCTGCAGCACGTCGCGCATGATGAAATCTTGCACGTCGGCAATGTGGTTACGAACGCTGCCGCCACCAACCTCGACGCCGTTAAGGACAAGATCGTAAGCCGCGCTCTTGGCGTCGAGCGGGTTGGTGAAGAGAAGCTCGAGGTCCTTTTCGGACAGTGGCGCTGTGAACGGGTGGTGGGATGCGGCAATGCCGGCGGCACCCTCCTGGCCAGGCTCATTCTCTTCCGTGGGCTTGAACATGGGAAACTCTGTCACCCAAATGAATTGTAGGGAGCCAGGTTCACCGTTGCGAGGCTTTGTCATGTATCCTTGTTCGACGAGCGCTTTCCATAGAGCAATTCTCAAATCGCCAATCTTTGTAGACCCAGAGCAGTACTGTCCCTTTGGCGTGTCTCGAGCTTGGAAAATGACGAGGTCACCGTCGTTCAGTTCCTCTCCTTCGGTAATCTGTTCCAATAGCGGCTCATATTCAAATCCAATGGAAGAAAAGCCGCAAAGAGGTTTTCTAGAATCGAACATTAGAACCTGGGGTTTGCCCTCCGGGTTCTCTCCCAACTCTGGCGGTAGGCTGTCCATGAACTTCATGACAAACTGCCGAGACTCCTCAGGCGAGATGTCATTTAGGCGGAAAGCGAAAGCTTCAATAGTTGGATTTTCTAGATGTGTTATCATGCCAACGAAATTTTGATACGGCGCTAGGTCTTTGACGGCATGTATACGGCCGGGGATTCGCAGGTCTGGTTTGTCGGAGCCATAAGAAGATATGCACTCTTGGAAAGTGAGAGTTGTGAATTGGTACGCTTCTTTGGCGCTGACTTCTTCCCCTGATGGCACGTTCCGCACCATGGGTATTCGTTCTCCTCGCATGTCCTGATAGCAGGAGGGCTTTAGCGCCGTCAGCGCTTTCATAATTATATCGTTGATATCTTGTCGCACAGTGGCAGCGCCCGCGAATGCCCATTCCATATCCAACTGGGAAAACTCAGGTTGGCGATCTGCTCGCGAGTCTTCGTCACGATAGCAGCGAGCCCATTGCATATATCGCGATATGCCGCTTGCCATGAGCACCTGCTTATACTGCTGCGGACTTTGGGTCAAGGCATAGGCTGTCCCCCGTTGGCGCGTGGGAACCAGAAATTCTCTAGCACCTTCTGGTGTCGATTTGAAGAGCGTGGGCGTCTCAATGTCTGTAAAGCCCTTCTCCATGAGTCCCTGGTGCAGCACATTCTTGAGCCATGAGCGAAACTCAAGTCGGGCTTGAATCTCCGGATGAAATCGAATTTGTAAATGGCGCTTTGTTTGAGGAAACACTGTCTCGGGCGTGACGATGAGCTCTTTGGGGACGCTGTTGAGGGCGCGAATGTCATCGAGATACACTGTCGTCTTGCCGGAGGTGTCGCGACCCTGTTCCTCTGCGCTTGGGGCTCGCACATTGATTACGACTGGACTGAAAGCTGGGATTTGGCGAAAGTCGGTGTGCGCATCCTTGTCGATTTCGCCGTTGGAGCAGACTTGTATTATTTCGCCCGAGGGAGTTGTGAGGTCGGCAAAGGAGAGGTGTTTAGAGAGGGTTCGCTTTTTGCCGAGGAAACCAACGCAGGAGTTGGACAATTCATTCTCGGTTCGGAGGTCGACACCGCGGTCTATTCCAGTCAATTGTTGGAGAACGTATGATTAGGGCTGCATGCTACCTACATTTGTTCCAGGTCTTAAGGAGCACTGCTTGCTTAGCAGACGTCAAGGAGCTGGCCATTCGATAAGTGGCTTGCGGGAGACATCTGCGACAGGCAAACGCCGACGCCTTGCCGGACAGAGGCTTTAGCCGTAGCATATTACCACGATTGCCTCCAAGCCGGATGATTGGGGGAATATTGCAATGTCAAGTTGAAGAGGAACATGCGCTCGCGACTGACATGCGCTCCAACTTTACAGTGGGCCTGGACACACAACCAGGTACCAAGCTCGCTGGGAGCTGGGAAAACGCGCGCCGACAAAACTCCGGCAGGGCCCCGCGGCCCATATAATTTCTAGCGCTCTGCGCAGGCTTTGTTTCGTTTTTTCTTCTCTTCATGACCCTTCCATTCAAAACAATGTGAGTATCCTGCTGCGTCCAAACCAGCTGCCGAAAATTAAATGCTGACTATTATCTCGCAGATGATGAGAACCGCGTGCATAATATGATGCAGGTGCCAGTAACTTGATTCTACAAACTCTCTCTTCGGAGCTCAAGGGTCTGTGGTTAATGGTTTCTGGCATCTCTGAAATAGGTGTCCGACACACGACCTTGTTACAGCATCGGACGCGATGACAAACAGCTCTGACTTTAGAGAATGGAAAGGGATTTTTGATTGAAGGTGTTCGGCGGAAGCTAGACACTGGTGATGCTTGGGTGGTGGTGTTCAAGTGAATGGACCACCAGGCATCAAGTCACGACTAGCGAAGCAGAAGTCTGCGACGCAGTTGACTGGCTCAAGGTAAGACTGTAGAATTGTGCTATAGCATATCGAATGCGTTGAATATATTTATTACCGAGTTTGCCTGTATGCGTCCACCATGTGTTTGTTTGCTCTGGCCCAGGCCACCTGTTTTCACTTCTCACCACCCACCGTGGAATAAAACTTCGTTGTAATTGTTGAATTCCCTTTCTAGGCATTATTCATTGACGTCTGTGGCTTCAATATGCCGCCACAACGCTTTTGTTATAATTGACTGGCTCTCACATTCCCGACGCCTCTTTTAATAAAACTTACCTGCAGCAAGTGGGCCGTCGTGGCAGCATGACACTACAGTGCTGGACCACACCCACCTCAACCACTGTAACCACTGAGCCCACTGTGACCCCCCTCGCCCGCCACTCTGGCCACTACGTCGCCAGGGTTCGGGATCCATTGGGCCAGCAGCCATCGCGTCCGAGGCGGAGCCCAACCTTCGACTTTCCAAGCGCCTCCGACTGCATTTCCATCTTTCAGGGTGCCTCGTCCCGTCCGTTCTCTAGCTGTTCACGGCGTTCGCTTTTTCGCCTTCGCCTCGCCATCATGTCCAGCTCCTTTGAAAAGTCCGTCAAGGGCGCTACCAAGATTAAGGTATGTCGTCATGAGCGCAGGTCCCCTAACCGACAGCCCCAGCCCGGCGCCGCCGTTGTTACGGGCGTCCCATGATGCCAGGAAACGTGCAGAACAGCCAGCTAACAGTGCGCGTATGCAGAATGCGCCCCCCAAACCCAAGTATATCGAGCATCTCCTGATAGCCACCCATTCCGGAGAGGCTGGTGTGGGTGAGGTCTTTCGGGCCATGCACTACCGCCTCAGGGACTCGACATGGACCGTTGTGCTCAAGGGTCTCCTGACCGTCCACCTGATGATTCGCGAAGGCTCCCAGGAGGTTACTCTCGCCTATCTCTCCAAGCACCGTAATATGCTTGCCATCAGCAGCTTCACAGATGGTAAGTGCCGGGTTTGAGCCGAGGCTGGGGAACCAACCGCTAACTTGTCGCGCAGCGCAGACACAGGGCCGGAACATTCGGCGCTACGCCAATTACCTCACCGAACGAGCGCGCGCCTACCGCGATACCAAGATTGACTGGGCTCGGTCAGGAGAGGGGCGTCTGGAGAGGTTGAGCGTCGACAAGGGTCTTCTTCGAGAGACGGAGACTGTGCTGCACCAACTGGCTGCTCTGCTCAAATGTGACGTAGGTGCCAGATGAGCCGCTCCCCGCGGAAAATTTACTAATGTGATGCAGGTTCTCGACTCGGAAGGCGAAACCGACATTACAATTTCCATTTTCAAGCTTTTGGTGCTGGATCTGCTAGCCCTGTTCCAGTGTCTCAACCAGGGTCTCATCAACATCCTCGGTCGCTTCTTTGAAATGTCGAGAACCGATGCCGAGCGTGCCATGGAAATCTACAGAGGTTTCTCCAAATACACCGACTATGTAGTCCAGTATCTGTCTGTCGCGCGGCAATATGAACACCGCACTGGCGTTCAGGTCCCGAAGCTCACCCACGCACCCGTCAACCTCGGCCGCCAATTGGAGGACTACCTCAATGATAACGACTTCGAAATCCACCGCCGACAATACCTCGCCGAGCAGGACTTCAGAAAAGGCCGCAAGGGCAAGGAGCCGTTTGACCTTCCCAAGCCGCCACGCTCACCTACGAGCCGAACCAGCAGCGCGCAGAATTCGAACAACCCTTTCCCTGCGCCTCCCAAGGATACCCCCAAGCCCAACAAGGGTCCTGATCCTGATCTGATTGACTTTTTCGGCTCCATCGAGCAGAACCAAACGACAATGCAGGTCAACACGGAGCCCAACGCGCCGGGCCAGAACATGTTCCAACCGCCTCCGCAGCAACTTCAACAGCTCGAGCTTCAGCCCACGGGATTCATCAACCGTGCGGCCAGCTTCCCTCTTGCCAACAACCAATATCAGCAGCAGCAGCAGCAGCAGCAGCAGCCACAGCAAAACATGTTCCAGCAGCAACCCGCGCCTCTTCAGCCCAATTTCACCGGAGCTGGTTTCGGAGGATTCACACCACAACCGCAGAACAACTTTCAGCCCAGCTCTCTGGCACCGATTCCTCAAAACAACGCTGCCAACTTCCAGGGCCAGAACTTCATGCAGCAACCTCAACAGCAACAGCAGATGCCCGGTCAGCTCCAGCCCATGCAGACTGGCACCACCAATCCTTTTAGAGCATCGATGATGATGGCGCAACCGACCGGCATGCCCAACTTTGTGAACCAGCAACCTCAGCAGATGCAGCAGCAGATGCAGCAACCTCAACAAATGCAGCCTCAGCAAACCGGTTTCGTGGCTCCCAACCTAAACCGCCAGTCTACGAATCCCTTTGCCAAGTCCGTCTCCCCGCCAAACAACAACTCGCCGTTCCAATCGCAAGCCCCCGCGCCTCTGCAGGCCACGCCTACCGGCACCAACCCGTTTGCGCGCAACGTCCCTCAGCAGCAGCAACAGGTCCCTCCGATGCCTCCCATGCCCGGCCAGCAGCAGCAGCAGCAGCAGCAGCAGCCCGGTGCACTGGCTCCTCAGGCGACTGGTATTACCAACCCGTTCCGCCAGGGCGACTTTGTGAACCACCAAACCGGCATGGGCTGGCAGCACAATCAGACACCCATCGGTGGCGGCATTGACCAAATCCAGACTGTCCCGATCTTTCCTCGCCCAACGCAGCAAGCACCTTGGCAGCAATAAGATTTGCTTTCTTCTATACATTGACTCTCATCTAATTACTGTGCTTTCTTCTCTCTTTCTTTGTTCAAACAGCGCGGCGTTTTTTTTTAATGTCTTTTTCTTGGCATATAGGGTCTGGTGGAAATGAGGGAGACGGACAATATTCCATTTGTTATCTCGAGAAGGAAAAAAAGAGGTGGCTGCGATTTGCGTCGTTCATGACCTGAGACTTGCTTGACGTGGACAAGGAACAAGTATGTTTTAGCGTTTATAGTTCTAACAGGAATATAAATATACATCACGTCTAAGGATTCAACGCAGACGGTATTAGTACAGTGGATTGTATTCTAGCCACATTCAATTGAAAGTGACAATCTATATCTTGTACTGAATATGTAAAAACATAACGCCATTTGAGTGTATATGCCTTCCCAAAACGCCGCTCATTAGAAACGCCCAAACAATGCAACATGAAGATGCCCCTCCGAAAGAGAGCACAATTTTTTTTTTTTCACTCCTTAAAACGGATCATCCAATTCCATGGCACCGCCGCCGCTGGCAGCAGTTGCCGTCTTGCTTTGCCTGTCCTTTTCCTCGTCGACAAAGACGCCCAGGCCGGAAAAGGCCTCAAACAGCGCGCGCGTGAGGTACTCGTCGGGGCTGTAGCCGCCCACCGTGTAATCCTGCTTGGTGCGGATCGCGTCCAGCCACTCACTGCTATACTGCAGCAGCTGATCGGGCGCGAGGTCCACGCGCTGCGGCGCCAGGTCCAGCCCGCCGTACGGATCGTACGGCTTGTTGCTGTCCTCGGCCGCCGCGGCTTTCTTATCGCGCAGGCCGCGAATCGACAGCCCGCTGGCCGCATCCAACGCTGCACCGCGGGGACCGTTCTGCTGTCCGCGCTTCTTGAGGATGATCTTGTTGACGGCCTCGGTGGCGTGGCCCACGTCCGCGCTCTGCAGCGAATCCAGCATCTCCTCGCGGAAGCGCGCCGCGCTGGCCTTTTCGTCGGCCTCCTCGCGGAGGTCCTGCAGGCGGCGTTGGCGCGCCGTTTCCTGCTCGGCCGCGACGCGCTTCTGGCGCGCCTCGTCCGATTCCTTTGCCAGCTTGCGGTTGCGCTCAATCTCAGCCTTGTGCTTGGCCTCCCAGTCGGCGAGCTGAGCCTCGGCGCGGGCGCGGGCGGCGTCGGTGCCGTTGCACAGGTCGTCCGTCAAGCACTCGACCATGTAGAGGTAGTCGTTGTAGCTGTCGAGCGAGTCAAAGTCGTCCTCGACCTTGTTGAAGACGGCGGCGACGCGGCGCCGGATGTCGACCTCGCGCTCGACGGCCAGGTCTCCGAAATATGCCTCCTTGAAGCCGCGCAGGCGCAGCGTCTTGTGGCACCCGGCGTAAGGGCACTGGTTGGGGCCGTCCTTGAAGATGCGCTCCACGCACGTCTTGCACATGCGGTGGTAGCACTCCGTGTTGATGCGAAATTCCATGTCCTTGTTGAAGTACCGCGTCGTCTTGCACACGGGGCACGCCTCGTCGTCGTCGGTCGGGCCCAGCGTGCCGCCGCCGCCATTGGCGTGCCGCAACGAGACGGCAGGTGGCGCCATGGTTCGTATCGTCGGGAGGATCGCGCACGGAGAAGAGATTTCAATTTCGTAATTGGGGATGGCGTAGGCACGGCTTGTGTGGTACGGTGGGCCAGAACGGCTGCTGCGATCGTGTCGCCGTGGTCGGTGGTTGTTGAAGCTCAGAAGCTAGCTCGAGGTTGGGGTTCCAAAGCAAAGTTATGGTCCACTTTTGCCACCAGATTCACGCTCGCCAACAGCCAAGATTCCAAATGAGTACAACCACTTCACTTTAAGGATTTGTAATAAATATGCAAGAATTCTTTTGGTTGCTTTTTATACTGCAGTCTCCATATAATCTTCGAAAAGAAATACCCGGCGCATGCACGTTTGCAGTCTATTTCGAAATATCACCTCAAAGCAGCTACCAATGGCCGGCGTGGGTGAAGAGCGCACCGGTGTTACCTTGGCCAGTTTGTCACACGTTCCGGATTTGAAAATCCTAAAACTAGATTTTCTTTAATTTCATAATATTGGGACATTCATGGTCGAGGTTTCAGGAAGTACATGGATCCGTTGCCAACTCAGACACGACTTATAGGGGTGACCGTATTATACTCTTGCTAATACATACATGATAGACGCCTAGCGGAGATAGCTTCTTTCGTTTCACTATTGTATACATGGACAAAATCAGTTACATTATGGCGAGCATGTATGCCCGAAGTATACTAACCGCCATATTCCGAGATCTTAAATGCTCTAGTTGTGACTTGTGTTCCAGTCTGGTCATTCGTTTTGCCCAGCAGCAAGGGTCACTGCGCACCAGTCTGCAATAGTTTGTAGATGCGGCTGGTCAACATCTGACCGTGGGCGATAGGGTTTGGCATTTGTGGTCTTATTGTTTTAACGGATTATTCTGGCGGTTTAATATTTACAAATTGAAGTTCACAAGCTCGAAGCCGGGCTAGGCTTGTACGAGAATGCTTGCCAGTTGCGCAGGCAGCAATATGCAATGATGTAATCAAATAACATTTCTCATTTCATGTTGGAAGTACCTGAGAGCACGGAAGCATTGATTTCATTAAATTCAGTCAAAATTCATCAAGTCATGCAGGGGGCGCTACTCGCCCTGGTTTTTAATAGCATGCAGCAGCGATATTGGTCAGCGCGGTTGGTGGGGTCGATGCCCCCCGCCAAGATCTTGAGCTTTCCAGCTTCGATTGCCTTCCACTTCCATCATTCAACCTCAGGTCAATTTCACAATCATGGCTGACAAAGGTATGCATATCCTGCGGGCTGCAGAATACGTGCAGCACCGCCATCCGGCCTTTGGAAATGGAAGCTAATGACTGTAGATCCCTCACCGGCCGAAGATGCGGCCAAGCGTGCGCAGGAGCTCGAAGAGCAGGCGAAGCTGCCATACAAGTGGACGCAGACCATCGGCGAGCTCGACGTCACCTTTACCGTGCCCGGCAACATGAAGTCGCGCGATCTCGTCGTCGAGATCAAGAAGCTCAAGCTCACTGCCGGCATCAAGGGTCAAGATCCCATCATCAGCGTACGCGCCTCTCTCTCTAAACGACCGCCTCGTGCAAAAATGCTGACCAGTACTAGGGCGACCTCCCGCATGCCGTTCTCGTAGACGACTCGACCTGGACGCTTTCGACCAACGCCGACGGAACGAAGACGGTCGAAATCCACCTCGACAAAGCCAACAAGATTGAGTGGTGGGCACACGTGGTGACGGGCGCGCCCAAGATTGACGTGACCAAGATCCAGCCGGAAAACTCCAAGCTGTCGGACCTCGACGGCTCGACGCGCGGCATGGTCGAGAAGATGATGTTTGACCAACGCCAGAAGGAGCAGGGCCTGCCGACATCGGACGAGCAGAAGAAGGCGGACATCCTGAAGAAGTTCCAGGAGCAGCACCCCGAGATGGACTTTAGCAAAGCCAAGATCAACTAATCGGGTGGGTGTAGAGTTGGCACATCATGATAGGCGTTTAAAATCATTATACCACAATTATAGTTCATATCATCTTGACTCGAGAACGGTGGCGGCTCGCTCCAGAAAAGCGTTAAAGTCCTGAATCTGGTGGAGCAGGCCACCGGTTGGACCATTTCTGCTGGCGTTTTCCGCCACCTGGGAGATGATGAGCTCCAAATTGCCAAGCTCTGCTTCTTTTCGGGCCCGTGACGACAGATCAGCAGCTTCGCGGCCTTGGTCGACGGCCATGTCAATGTCGTGCATGAGGTTCGAAGCGCTCAAACGATGCTAGCATTCGTTAGCCATATGTAATATGCGGTCTGATATTGAAGCATACCTTGGAATCGGATCCCTCTCTGTCGCCGCGGACACGAATGCCGTCCATGCGAAGCGCGACTTGCTCCTTTTCGGCCTTGAGGCGGAGAATTTCCTGTCGTAGCTCGAGTTTTTCTTTTTGCACATGGCGGATTCGCTTCCGTAACGAATACCAGTGATTAAGATAGATTGACTATAGGGCATGTTAGCATTATTCCACCTCTAGCAAGCGTTCGTTTCACATACATGCTGTAGAAGCTGTGCGCTGACTTCCTCGCGGAAAGATTCGATGGCGCGCATCTTGATGCGGCAGTCCCTCTTTTTCTCTTCATCCTGTGTTTCCTGGCGCAGGTATTCGTATTTCCCCAGAGTCGACGCGATGACTTCTTCGCAGACCTGAGCAAAGACATCGACTACAGTCTCGCTGTTGCGATTCGCAAACGAAACCTCGCCCTGACCATCCTCGTCACTCTCCGCTTCCGGCCCATTGACAAAGCGCTGCACCGTTACTTCAATGACGTTATCATCAGCGCTCCCGGCACGTCGGTTGCCACGCTGCGCCGCAACCTCCTTGCGAGGACGGCCGCGCTTCTTGGTCTGGCCTTCGGCAGCGTTGCGCTTCTTCGGCTGCCGCTGCACGGCTGGTTCTCTCCGCGGCGGTTGCGGTTTTGGTCGTTTTGGCGCCGGATTCTCCACGGCAGATTCAGCCTCTGACTCTTCGGAGCCAAGCACAGGTGACGGCTGGAGGCTCACGCGAGGTCTCTTGCGACCAATCGCCGCGGCTGCCGCTCCGTCGGGGATTTCTTCCGCTTCCTCTCCTCCCGTGGATGGGGATTCTGGAGAAGGACTTCGCGCCGGAGCTGGTCTTTGCGCTGGTCGAGGTACTCTCGGCGGAGGCAGCGCCTCATTGCCGGAGGATTCGTCGTCGGAGGGCGGCACAACGGGGCTTGTAGACTTTCGCGTTGGCGCGCGATCTTGGCTGTGGCGCGATGGTCGATTTAAAGACGGCAAGGAAATCGGTGGAATGGGCTTCGACCCCAAGGCATTGATCATCTGATTTGTGCTAGCGGAGGCTTGCTGCACAGGCACCCGCCGACGGTGCCCACTACCAGGGGCATGGATAGGGCTTTCTGTTATTTCTTCATCGAAATGTGCCGGTCGTCGAGGACTAGATCTCAGGGCTCGGGGAGAAGTTGCTGGTTCGAACGGCTCTTCGGGTACGGAGGGGATCTCGGGGCTGTATTGTGCGCCAGCACTTGGTCTCCCCTGGGGAGACGACGAGCTGGGCTGCGTGAAGGGCTCTCCTATGCCTTCAATGTTGAGATTGAAATCATCGCTTCCAACATCGGCTCGACTGCCGTGGTATTAGTAGAATTCATGGCAATATGACAGAGGACGACGTACCCAGCGCCGCGAAGACGCTCGTTCAACCTGGCGGCGCGATCTGTTGATCAACAGTTAGCTGCATGAGTCTGGCCAAGGCCACAAGATGACGAACCTGTCTCCATGGTGACGAAAGAGTCATAAGACTCGTTAAATGATTACCATGCAAGAATAGTGCACTGGCCTGGTTCTCGGCGCGGCGCAATGCTGGTGATGCACTTTGTGAGACGCGCTGGGATCAATTAAGATGGAGCGACGCGTTTAAGCCGGCGCTAGCTTCAATGGATGCTGGGCAGGATTCAGCGCGGCGGGGGACGGATCAGTGGTCAGCGCCCACTGAAACGAGGCTTGTTGCTGTGGGGCATTCGGGGAGCAACCAGTGAACGGTGCACTAATTCACAAAACACCACCAAAAATTGGTAGAAGGTAGTGAATATAGTATCGCGATGGCTTCAAACGAATGTAAATGAGGACTTGGACAGATGATTTTGTAAAGAGTTGTACGACAGTTGGAAAAGGTATAAAAGCCAGAGAAAATAGGCAAAGAAAATGAAAGAGGCATCAGTATTCTCAAGCAGCTACTTCTTTAACTATATTCATAATGGCCAAAACCCAGCAAATTTCCAGTGACAAAATTGTCAACCTGAGTTCTCTGATTGAAATCAAGCTCGTTGATATTTTGGAAGATGGGCGCTCTACAGTTGAACGGCCGAGTTCCTTTGTTGTCGAAGTCCGCCGCAAGACGGATAGCTCACGTCCCAGCAGAAGCGCTGGCAAGTGTGTGCTGAAGACGGTATGTTCAAGACACGAAAACGATGTACTTGTTATTAACTATGTTTCTTTCAGTTCCCCAAAGATAGAAGGAACCAAGAGTTTTTCCGCCACGAAGTGCAGGCCTATTCCAAGCTCGCCGGCCAAGTCACTTACAACAGTGCCCAAGAAGCCGCCGACATCCTCTTCGACACCCTTTCGGAACTGAAGCCCAAGCACGGTTGGCCGCGCTGTCTGGGCTACATGACAGTGCCCACTGATATTGACGATTACGAGTTTGAATGGGCAGACATGGCCGAGGCCGCCGCCGCCAAGGGCCAGACGCAGAATGCCCTGCTGCTGGAGTACATCCCCAACCTGGAGCCTGTGACGGCCGACATGCTCAACGCGACTCTTGTCGAGGATATCTTGGATTCCCTCGCCCAGTTGCAAGAAGAAGGCATCCTCCACCGCGCCAACATTAATCCAGCGGTGTGGCCCAAGCCCGGCATCCGCAACATCTACGTCGGATACACCAAGCCCGGCGCCAGAGCGGGTACGTGTTCGTTTTGATCACTTTCCGAGACACATGCTAACAGGATGCAGTTCCGTTCATCACCAATTTTGGAAATGCCATGGTCTTGGGTGATAGTGCGAGAGAGCAGCGGCTGATGGAGGCAGAGATGGAGGATCTCGAGTATCACTTGAAGCGGAGCATGGAAGGCAAGCTGCTGGTCGACGAGGTACCGCGAGAAGTCCAGATTCTCCTCGACGATGCTGCATAACTATGTATTTATTATTACTGAGCGTGTAACCCTTATTGATTTTTTTTCTCTTCTTATTCTTTTCAAGACACTGTCGCGGATGTTGTCCCGACCCAAAAGGGTATTGTACCCACGACTTACGTATGCGCATCCGGCCGGCCGCTAATAGCTCCGAATCAAGGTACCTGTACCTGGTGTGTGGCCCGTCACCAGCGCGGGAGGAGCTCAGCTGCCCCAGGCTCCACTCAGCCTCGCTGTACAAGCAAGGTAGACGTCTCCTCTTCCATCATAGCTTCGTCGCAGGTGACGCAGCCCGTCTCCCGTCTCCCGTCTTCACTCCTCTTCATCCATCATCACCAGTGTCGCCGCCAGCACGCCTCACCACTCCGTCTGGACGCTGGCCATCACGACCGTCCAGAATCGTCCCGGGAATTGCCTCGCCCAAACGGCCCATCGCCCGCCTCGCCATCGTCCCTGCTGGCACGCGCATCGACGCCCCAGCCTCCTTCACCATGGTCGTCTTTAACGCAAGTCGCCCTAATCCCAATGTTCGAGCGCTGCCACCTTGCTAACTGATGCCATGTAGATTTTTCGCGTTCTTGGAGACCTGTCCCACATGGCCTCCAAAGGAATCCTCATTTTTGCCATTCACAATAACCAAAGCGCCGAAGGAGTTTCGCTTATTACGCAGCTTCTCTACGCTCTCGTCTTTTGCACGAGATACCTCGACCTCTTTCATACACCAATCATGTGGAACTTTTTCTTTAAGACTGTCTATATTTTGACGTCGTTTTACATCCTCGGTATCATGCAGTGGGTGTATCCTCGCACTCGCGAAAGGGAATTATCCTGGAAACTTGGAGCTATTATCCTCGGTGGTACCACGGCTCTGTCCCCGTTTGTCATGATGATTTTCACTTCAAGCAAACAATGGGGGGTCTTGTTGGTAAGTAATTGCACGGGCAATCGGAATAGCTGAGCAGCGTCACTAATTTGCGCAGTGGTTTTACGACTTTTCCGAAATTCTCGAGTCAGTTTGTGTCCTGCCGCAGCTTCTCCTCCTCCGCCAAACGACCGTGCCGACCGTCATCGACTCTTTTTACCTTGTTGCACTGGGCTCCTACCGTGCGCTCTACGTTCTCAACTGGATTACGCGCTATGCTCAAGGCGACCACCCCAGAACCGTCGCCGTTATCTTCGGCATCCTGCAAACCGCCCTCTACGCCGACTTTGCCTGGGTATATTACACCCGCCAACGTGTCAAGCTCCGCGGCGGCGGCGTTGTGGATGCTGACGACCTGCGAAACGGATATCTCGTCCAGCGCATCCTCGGCCGCACTCTGGGCCGCCGAAACGAAGAGCAAGACGAGGAGGCTGGTCTGGATCATGGTGACTCACGTGGCAGCCGACCTAAATGGGGATCTCGCGGTATCTCCGTCAGCGCGGACGACGGCGTCTTTGAGGACGACGAGCATGGCGAGGGCTCTCAGGGTCTTGATGAGGCCGTGGACCCTGATGCCAAGATGCAGGATCCCGATGACCTCGCCAAGGCGTTGGACGACGACGATGACGACGCGGGTGAGAATGCGCCTCTTCGTGGCCAATCGTCAGGTAGCGCGCCTGGGGGTATTCGCAGTGGGGATGAGTGGAGGGACTGATTGGACAGTACTGTGTAAATGAATGTATGCAGCTTAAGGTACGGGCGTCATTTGGACAGGATATGGGAATGCAGGGGGACTTGGCATTGGTTGCTTCTACGCCACATGTAAAGTACGACAGCTTGATATTTAGCCATGGACAGGAGTAAGATGAGATGTATTATCAATATGCAGAATATACAGTTTTGTTCAGACTGCAAGCAATACCACGGACAGGAGACAATTCTCGTACCTCTGGCAACAGTCGACGAGCGTTTTCGCCCACGTCGAGGACGCCGAGTTGGAGAGAATTGAAATGGCATGTAAAACCAGTCTTGTACTGCAACTTCAATAATAGCATCATCCCAGGATAGCTCTTGTGCTAGGGGTGTAAGATTCGTGCCTGACTTGAGTATTACTCGTCGGAATAGAAACTCCGTGCAGCAAGTCAGCACTACAGTAGCGCTTTGTGTTTTTTCGACAGCTCAAAATACAGATTGCGATTCAAAGTAGCTTTTTTTTTTTCATCAATAAGACAGCTGAGCTCAGGCGACGTAAGTGTACTTCCCAAAGCTTGTTCAATTGTAAGTGACAACAGCTGCATGGTGCCGTAATCACATGGAAACTCCGATCATCAGCAAACCGTCTAGTGAGCCACGACAATTCAAGGACCAAATATAAAATGGATTCAATCTGTGCTATCGTCATCTTGGAGAAGAGAAAAAAAATTGGCTCGTGCATTCTTTTAATACAGCCGCTGCTGTGGCGGTGGTGTATTGTAGATCGGACTGGATGACCTGAACGTTCCCGTAAAGGCCGGGCCCGTGGCTCCGCCCGCCAACCTCGGCATCGGTGCTTCCCCAGATTTAAGCAACGGGCCGCCTTCTTCGCTTCACCACCACCACACACCAACTCTCTTCTCGCTCTTCATCCTCCGACACACTCGACGCCTCACAACTTTTGCAACTGTTTTGTCGAGCATCGAAAATCACCGCCCACCATGTCCGTCCTTCCCGCCTACGCCTCGTACCAGTACTTCCTGGTGACGTCCCCCGCCGAGCACCTCGTGCACGTCGAGATCAACAACCCCAAGCGCCTCAACGCCTTTTCCGAGGCCGTGTGGCTCGAGTTTGGCAAGGTGTTCAACCAGATCAGCGCGGACCCGGACTTCCGCGTCGCGCTGCTGAGCGGCACCGGCGACCGCGCCTTCACGTCCGGGCTGGACGTCAAGGCGGCGGCGACGGACTCGCCGCTGTCTAGCAGCGACAGCGGGGATGTGGCGCGCCGCGCAAAGGCCCTGCGCGGACACATTGAGGAGTTTCAGAACTGCATTTCCGCTGTGGAAAAGTGCGAGAAACGTACGTCATCTAACCCTACATATCTATTCCCGTCTTCTCTGCAAAACCTGTGCTAACATGACTGGCAGCCGTCATTGCCATCGCGCACGACGTCGCTTTCGGTCTCGCCATTGACATTCTCACCTGCGCCGACGTCCGCATCGCCACGGCCAAGACGCGCTTCTCCGTGAAAGAGGTCGACATTGGCCTCGCCGCCGACATTGGCACGCTGGCGCGGCTGCCCAAGGTCGTCGGCAGCCAGTCGTGGGTCAAGGACGTGTGCATGAGCGCGCGCGAGTTTGGCGCGGCCGAGGCGCTCGCGCAGGGGTTCGTCAGCCAGGTGCACGAGGACAAGACCAAGGCCGTCGCCGCGGCGGTGCAGCTGGGCGCGCTGCTGGCGAGCAAGAGCCCCGTGGCGGTGCAGAGCACCAAGGAGCTGCTCAACTACGGCGTCAACCACACGGTCGCGGAGAGCCTGCGGTACACGCAGGTGTGGAACTCGGCGGCGCTGCAGAGCGAGGACATGGCGACGGCGCTGATGGCGAGCATGCAGAAGCAGAAGGCTACCTTTTCGAAGCTGTAAGATTATGGATGATGATTTGTGTATTTTTGAAAAGCTCTATGGGGTATGAAAATAGATTTGCAATACAACGCCGTAAAATGCTATTTGTTCGTAATGGATTGTGACTGTGGAAGCGTCCGTTATTCGGAGCCAGATTCGTCGACGGGAGGCAGGTTTTCTTTCAAGCGCTGGGCAAGTAAGCATGTGAATGGTCAGATGATGAGGTGTGAGGACTCACGTCTTCGAGCTTCTGCTTGAGGAGAGGCACCATATTTTCCTTGACAACGACGCGCTCGTCGTCGAGATCCTCAATGATAAAGTCGTGGTTCTGGCTGTCAATGTTGACAATGATGGACTTGATGGAGGGGTCGCACTCGATGAGGACGCCTGGGAACAGTTAGACGAGAGGCACGGAATCGCTTGAATTTGGTCACAAACTTCGAATGGCGCGAGGCATGATGATGCTTGTGCGCGCGCGACGACGACGACGACGAAGACGACGGATGTGAAGATTGATTGGTGTTTGCAGAGAGCGTATGCACGGCTGCACAGAAAAGGTTCCTGCTCGCTTGTTTGCCGATCGGGACAATAAAGGGCCGAGGAAAAGGACCAGACAACGCCACGCCACGCAATCGGTAGACCGTGAAGATGGAATCAAGCCGGCGCTCGATGGTAGGGCACGAGAATGCTGGTTGCAACGGCGATGGAGAGGGATGGGGGACAAGGTTTGGAGGATCGGCAAAGGAGGATGCGACTGTGACGATGCGCAGTCGGAAGAGGATCGTGAAGTGGTGGGTGATGGGAAGTGGGAGAGTGGGCCGAGGCCGTCGTTGAATGTGAACGCTAGGGCAGCCTTTCTAGGAATCTACATGTTGTAAAAACGTCGTATATATCTCATAAATATCTACTTGTATCGGTAATGTCTCTGATTTCTCGTTTTGATTTTTCACGGTTCCTGATTGTCTATAATCGCACAGCCTCTTGCTGGCTGCAACGACACAGGCAATTTCATCATGACGCCCGTCAGTGGACCCCGTTAGCGCACGTCGGCCGCTGTAAATAGCTTCCCTGACAAGGCCCCACCACAACAGTAACTCGGCTGCGTCACGCTGCAGATGCGCCGTCTCGAGTTTTTCGTCACATCGACTAACTAATTTGAGCTTATAAACCCATCTTTTCATAAATGAAGGTGTGCATGAAGAAGAAGAAACAAGAAAAAACTCTGCAATGTTGCATCCCTCGGCTGGCCCCAACGGCTGCTCACTCGTGGGTGTACCTACAGTAGTGTGAGCCCAAGTGCCGGTGCCTGTGCCTGTCGTTTTGCACGTTGTCGTGTCGTACTTCTGCATCTCTCATATTGCCAAGGCCTCTTGGACTGTCCTTGGGACACACTCCCTTTCATGAATCGCATTTGCTCAAATGGCGCACACACGGCCGCCGCCCAGCTGAACTCCCGCCAAGCAGCCAAGTTACCGTCTGTGTGGTCGTCTGCCACCATTGCCATGTGCGTGCTGTGATGTGAAGCCACCGCGCCCTCAGCCAAGCCGCCTCGTTTTCTATTGACCGCCTTCGCGTTGGGCTTCCAAAGAAGAAACGCTCTCGAATTATGCACGGAACAATGCATGCATGCATGCAAATACCAACAACACAACAAAAGCGTGGCGCTTCTCAGCTGGCCTCGCCTGAGCAATCACGCACCCCCCTCACGGTGGCTTGTTTCCAGTCATCACACAACGCCATCCCCAGTCTAGCTCTTCCGCGGGGAGGAGACCAGGGCCGACGCAAACTATTGATGGGAAATAGTCTCCAGCTAATTAAACTGTGCAGAGCGAGGCTCGTTGTGGGCACTGGGCAGGCAAAGCAAGCAGGCAGAGCAGGACAAGCCACCAACATGCAAGCCTCGCCAGCCTCACCAGTACGCCCCAGCTGGACAGGCGAGAGTTGAGCAAGCGATAACGGCCTCTCCAGCTTTTTCGTGCATGCATGCGCGGCAGGCGTCAAGCAGCGAAGACGAGGCTGCTCATCCATGACTGTGAGCCTTTTTTCGTTTAGTAGTTTTAATCTTGTTGGCCTGCCTTGTTTCTCTCTTGTCCCGTCTTCATTGCTCATCTTGTTGGACGTGCTGCTCGTCCACACACAAGGTTACGTTGGACGAAATAGATTTTTTTCTCCCTCTCTTCTCGTCTTGGGTCCCGTTCTGCTGCAACGTCAGCTAAACCCGTTGCAAACATAGCTTCAAAGTCAAAAATGCTGGGTTGGGCAGAGACTAGTTAGTCCATGGCGCCGTCTTACAAGTTTGTTCTGTTTCGTGCCGACGCACCCGTTCCCTCTCACTCGTACAGCAAAATAAATTAAATACAATAATAATAAAAAGCAACACGTTGATACTTGTTGACGCCCAATGTTTAAGCGGCGTATCAGCAGGAGCAAGCCTCCCTCCTCTTGTCACTCTGCGCTGTCCCGATGCGCATCCTTTCACACACGCCCTCCTCCTCCTCCGCCTCTTCCCCCCACTACCAAAGCCACCCACACCACCATCACCATCCTGTCACATAGCAGAGCTCCATGCTAAGTCGGCTTTTTTAGTGCACGACGACGCACTTTAGCACCATCTTGTCCGCCCAGCATTCTAGAGCCTCGTCCAGGTTGTGTCTGCTCCACCCCTGCCAATAGCAAGAGATCCCGCCAAGCCGATACTGGAGACTGGAATTGGACCTTGTTCACCCCCCTCCCCCCTCTATGCTTTCGCGTACCTGTTGCTTGTGTTAGTTGCCCGTCGTGTCGCTCACGGCTGGGCTAGTGTAGCTCAGAAGAAGAAAACTTAGCTCGTTCCTTGGGGGCGCGAGCTGTTGCAGCAGCTGCTGGATAGGTAGTGTATAGTCTCCCCCGGTGGCTGACGACGTCCCGGAATCCCAAAAGCCCAACCCTCCATGACGTTCTTTCTGTTATCTCGGCAAAAAGGGCCCCTGTCCCAAATTCCTTCTCCCTCTCGTGTCTCTTTTCTTCCCACCTTCTTTGTAAACCTCTGTTCTGTTCGAAACTCGCATATCCTCGTTGCGGTCATCGATCGCCGCCGTCTTGTCATCCCGCTTTGGTGACACAACCTCCGTCCTTGCCCGTGTGTGGACGCCCGGAGGCTCGGAGCTTGTTTCTCTTGCTGCCCGTCTAAGACGACGCAAGCTGCTGCCGCACCATCTGACACGGCCTGCCACACCTAAACGAGCGAAACAATTTTTGGCCGACTCGGCGTCTCGAGCGACTCCTGCGTCTTTTGCACGAAATCGCAGCTTTGGTTTTCGTCTCTGCATAGCATTTCTGAATCGTGGAATTTCGTCTTGTTCCTTTTTCCCTCTTTTCTACACCATTTTCTCTTATTCGCGGCAGTTGTCCATCGGGCATCTTACCCGTCCTCTTTTGCCTATTCCGGGTCCGACCTATCCGACCTTGTGACGACATCGACTAAACCGCCAAGCTTCTGTGAGAGAAATATTCTGGTCGGAGCCGAAAAAATCAAAGAGGCAACCCGGATCAAAACGCGAGCTGCCGAAATTTCATTTTCTACACTCTTGTTTTACATCTTCTACATGATATAACAAAACTCCCCCAAAAATCATGTCCACAACAGAACCGCCGCCCGCGACGGCGGCCTCTGCGACGCCCACGCCCACGTCAACATCTTCGCCCGCCAGCAACCTTTCGCCCGTGACCTACGTCGTAATCCCGCTCGTCACGCTTGCCTCCGTCTTCCTCGTCGGCTTATTCGCCTATTTCCGCCGCCGCCGCAGCAGGCGTCTCGAGAACAGTCCTGATGGCGGCGAGTCGCAGATGCAAGAGCGGCGCCATGGCGGCGGAGGCTTTGGCGCGACGGGCGGCGCAGGCCACCATGCCACGGATCGCTGGCCGCACCCGAGTTTGGGCATGCACTGGTGGTTCCTGCGCTCCAACGAGGGCCTCAACGAGCTCGGCGAGGCTCCGCCACCATATGACGTGAAGCGTTTAAAGGCCGCGACCGAGGGCAGCGCCAGCGCGACCGACGAGAATGCAGAGGATCGCGAAGTAAACGAGGAGGAAGACGAGCAAGAAGACGAGCATGCGAGCGAGGATGACGAATTGCGAAACAGCAACGAAACAATACGAACATCAACACAAGGTCAAATATCAGAAACAAGACGAGGCAACGAAGAGCCTGAACAAAGCAACGACGAAGCTAGACTCAGCACTGAGCAGCAATCTACACCGAGCGACGAGCAGACGACGCAAGACACTACAACCACACAAGACGACAGCGAAGAACAAACACCACAAACCGCCCCTCCAATACAACCTCTCGCCGAACCGTCCCCAATACCCGCTGCCACCACAACCACCGCCGCGCGAGCGTACGACTCCGACTCCGACGGCGAGCTGCCCCTCCTCAGCCGCGGCCGCCGCCAAACGCCCGCCGAAATCGCCGCCATCATCGAGTCCCGTCGCGCACGCCACCAGCGCCGTCGCGAACGCGCCCTCGCGCGCGCCGCCATCATCGCCCTACCGCCCGACCAGCGCGGCGCCGAGATCTGTACCACCGAGTTCTTCCGCACGCCCAGCCCCGGCCGCGCAGCGCGCCGCATCGAGCGCACGAACCGCCGCCTGCGGCGCCTCGGCTACGTGACGTCGGACTCGAGCGAGCTGTACGGCTTCCAGCTGCGGGACATGGAGGGCGGTGCGGCGCCGCCGGGCTATGAGCGGGAGCCCGAGGTCGTGGTGCCGCCGCCGGCGGTGCTGCCGACGCCGCCCGAGGCCGATACGCCGCCGCCGTATCCGGTGATGCCAGTGCGGAATTACAGAGAGGAGGAGAGGAGAAGGGCGGAGCGCGATCGGGTGACGGGTCCGCCGATGGTGAGGGTGAATCCGCACGAGCAGCACTTGTCGCATCATTATCTGTTCATGCCCCCGCTGGAGCACGACTATCTGGTGACGAGCTTCTCGGCGAGCTTGGACATGCCGCGACATCTGCACTCACGGTTTTAACCAATTTTGTATGAATTGTTTGCGAGGAGCGTTTTATTTTCAACTTGTTCATTTTTGAAGGGATGAAGTCTGTTTATTTATTGGTGGTTTACTGGGAGTTCGGGACGGTCATATACAGTTGTATGGTTGTTATATGGGGGAATTTTGGCGCGAGGAAAGGGTTTTGGAAATAGTGTCTGCGATACCATGCATCATCTTGGAGTATTGGAGGCTAGGCCCATAGTGGTCTGTATGTTTTTTTTTCGGGAGGGGTATATATAGCAGAGGCTGTACATAGATGATAATACATATACTTGCCAACAGTCTGTTCCTAGACCCCGCGTGCAGTGCTTTCGTCACGCCGTTCCTGATCGCATCAGGGCAATCACTGTCCTCCTACCAACAGCATGATGGGAAAGAAGTGCAGCGTTCTGCGTATTGATTATACACAATCCTACTCCTTACACATCTACTTTGCAGCGGCCCAAAATACAGGATTCTTACCTGTTTCTGTTTTCTTATTCTAGCAAATGGCGTGAAAGCGTACTCACCTGCACGCGACAGTTCTCCGACGGCGAGGTCCTGACATGTATCAAGCGGCGGCGAGGGCTGCTCCCACCATCTCGACAAGCTTTCCGTTTTTCCAAAACTTTCGATTTAGGCGCACAATCGGATTTCCATGGCCGTGACTGGAACGGAGATGCCAGCCGGCCGAGCGATGCTGTAATGTCTGACATTCAGAGCATGGCCAGTGCAACTTAAAATCGGCAGGCTTGTATTACGCCGGAAATAAGACGGCCACGGACAGGGCCGGCTGCATCGGCAGTTGCCTGTGCATTCAGTCGTATTACACCGCCCAAAACACTGTAAGCTGCACAGGATTCTCACAATTTTCCTTTGCCATCAGAAACGTGTCTCAGTCCAGACACAGGTTTGTTGCCAGGTGAGACACGGGCCTCTGGCGATGCCCACATCCCTACCGCCCGCCGTAGCTCCCCGCAAAAATGGGAGGGATGCGGAGAAAGCAGAAGAGGCTGCAGCTCTCATCGAGAGAAAAAGGAAAGCTATTGTCAGCGGTGGACGATTTGCTAACGCCGAAGAAGCTATGAGACATGCCAACGCTGGCGGATGCAGGACATGCATGGCAAAAAAAGGCTTTTTGGAGTTTCGGCCACGCTGGCATGAGTAACAGATCGGCCGATTTCACACGGACCAAAAACAGACCACTTGTAATTTCCATCGAACACCGGCTGGCGGAGCGTATACGGCAGCTGGGGCTATCGGATCCCGAACGATCCGCGGCAGCCGTGGACGCTTGTCACGGGCGGGCGGGTTGTCAATGCGGGCCATTTTTCACGAAAGAAGATTCTAACAAGACAAATAATAGTTCAAATAATAGCACAGCCCTAAAAGGTGGCATCTACAAAAAAGGAAGATCAATAAGCGGCATCTTTATAGGTGCCTGACCAGTTCCGAACACGAGAGAGGTTGTGCGCCCCGCTGCGCGTCGTTCAAGCTTGGTCATCGGCGACAGCTTATGCTTTTTCGTGCTAGCCAGTCATGCAAGCCGGCTGTTACTTGTACACGGTGCCGTGGTGTGCCTAGTCTAGTGCAGTGTGTTGGAGAATACGAAATCGACAACGCGGGTCGGTATGCCGATCCGGGAGCGGACAGCCAGACACACTGCTAAAATCCGCCAACTGTTCTTTCTGCCTCTGCATTGATTCTCATCCTTATCTCTCACCGCAAAACAATAAAAAGAAAACTGTGAATCCTGCGGTATACAATACCATCAGCTCTTTTATTTTGTATTAGTTGCTGTCTTTGTTTATTATGTCTTGCTAACCCTGGCATGCTTAAAAATCAAGGCAACCACCCTCATCCCGAAGCTCCCGGGCCACACACATCCTAACGCCGACTCCACCAAAAAGTGTGTTTCCCGGAAGCATCTTGGCCTTTGCCCGCTAAGACCCTTTGTGAACGACCATTGCCACCTTTTGCCCGTTACACTTTTCTCCAGCAAGGCTCTTTTTACCTTTTTTCTTCTTCATTTCTTCGATTACCAGCCAAGATTTCCATCGAATACGTACCATACGCAACGACTTCCAACTCTTCGCCACTTCTCTGGATACGGCCACCCAGCCATGCTGCGCCGCGACCACCCCGTCGACCTCGACATCGAGGTTGAGCTGGCGCCCTTCCACGACGACTCCAGCTCCCCCTCCTCGTCCGCCTCCTCTCCCGCCGACATGACCGACCATCCCGACTCGCCTCTCCTCGAATCCACCTCCACCACCACCGCACATCCATCCTCCTCCTCCGTGGCCATGCCCAAGTGGCTCTCCCCGCCCGGCGGCGTAGGCGCCCGCCGCAGCGCCGTGACGCGGCACATCCTCCGCCTCGCGCATTTCGTGCGGCCCCGGCGCTCCTGGAAATCCATCGTCTTCCACATCATCGCTCTATACGCCCTCATCTGCGTCTTCCGCGGCGCGCCCTTCTTCGCCTCCAACCTACCACGCCCGTACACGGGACCCTACGACGTCGGCACCGTCGACGTCGAGGTGCCGCTCATTGCGCCCCGGCAACTCTCCGAGACGGCCCTGCGCGCCTCGGGCCGCCCCGCGTACGTCCTCGAGTCCGTCCTCTTCAGCCTCTATTACCCAGTCGCCAAGGGCGCGCGCGCCGCGGCGCCTCCGCACCTCTGGATCCCGCGACCCGTGAGCCTAACCGCCGCCGGCTTCGCGCGCTTCGCCCACGCCGACTACTTCTTCGTCCGGCCCATCTTCACGTTCCTCCTCTGGGCGATTGCAGGACGTATCGAGATTCCGGCCAAGGTGGACGCGCCGCTGCTGCAGATGACGGGCAACGACACGAGCTTCCCGCTCATGGTCTTTTCGCACGGCATGGCGTCGTCGCGCACCGACTACACGGCATATATCGGTGAGCTCGCCTCGCGCGGGCACGTCGTCGCCGCGCTCGAGCACCGCGACGGCAGCTCCCCGGGTTCCCGCGTCATGATTAAAGGCAAAGCCGACCGGGACGTGCTGCACTTTGACACGCGCCACGTGCTGGCGACGCCGCCCATGGACACGCTCACCATGAAGCGCGAGCAGCTCGCCTTTCGCGAGGCCGAGATCCGCGAGGCCGTGAAAGCGCTCGGCGCCATCAACGACGGCCACGGCCGGCAGGTCTACGACCAAAACTCGCGCGGCGAAGGCACCACCCTCCAGGAGTGGACCGGCCGCCTCGACTTTGCCCGCCTCACCATCGCCGGCCACTCGTACGGCGCCACCGGCGCCCTGCAGGCCCTCCGTCCGCGTACCTCGTCGTCGGGCCGTAGCGTGCAGCCTGCTGGAGCTGCCGGCGTCATCCTCGACCCGGGCAAGGGCAGCGGCCAGCTCAACGCCGACATTGACGTGCCCTTACTCGTCGTGCAGTCCGAATCCTGGTCGCGCCATCCGAGCCTCTTCTTCGGCCGCCCGCACTTCGATACGGTGCGCGACCTCGTCGCCGACGCGCTCAACCGCACCGCCGCCGCGTGGTTCCTCACCGCGCGCGGCACCGCCCACCCCTCCGTGACCGACGCGCCGCTCATCGAGCCGCTTCTTCTCAGCGCGGTGACGGGCTCGCGCTGGAATGTGAAAGCTGCGCTCGCGCAGTACGTCAACGTCACAGCCGAGTTCCTCGACGCCGTGACGAGCGGCGGGAAGCCCAAGCACGTGCTCGCGGAGGCGGTCACGCATGAAGAGTACGGGGCGTGGGTGAGCGAGGAACGGAAAGAGGCGTTTCCGAAGGAGTTGGCGCATCTGTGGGAGATTCACGTGGCGCCTTGATTACTTGAATACGGCTGGGCATATGAAAAAAAAAGTAAAACGACAGACGGAATGAAGAAGAATGACACAAAACGATATACAGATGTACGCACAGATGGAGGAGCTTGCGTTGGCATATATGAAAGAAACAACCACGGGCAGATAAAGTACGAGTTACTTTCTGCCGTACTATCCTGTACTTGACATGATTGATACCTTGGGACGGCGTTTAGCATTGGTTTTATTATCCTTTCCTTTTTTTTTTGAAAGCATGTTCTATAAATACTCTCATTGATCTTATACACTATACACAGGCAGCTTTACTACAATCTATCAACTACCATGATTCCTTGCAAACAAAAAAGATGCTCCAAAACCTGACCCGTGACTCGTCAGACAAATGCGGCTGACCACTCCCTATTAGTTGCGTCCTGTGCCCGCTTGTTCTTCCGGCTGTTGAGAAACAACTCAACCATCCTTTTACTGCCCATGGCCTGGGCATCCAGTCCTCTTCTAAACTGGCAGTCGTCAAATGAGGCCGCTTCTCTCACCGTCTTGGTCTGCACTCCATCCTCTCCACAGCGAATGCTGCGGCGCCGAGGCGATCCTGTCGCCACTGTTCCAAATTGACGTCTCACAGCAACAGTCAGACCCGGGCTTGATTTCAGCGACGACGCCACTGTAGAGTTGAAGTACGATTTCCTGGCTCTGCTGGGAGATTCCGTCAGAGCAGATGGGCTGCTCTTATGCGCTTGTGGGGTGATGCTGTTTCGGTACGCCGCCTCGCTCGCCTCATTTGGTTTGACATTAGGTAGCGATGCAACACTGCGAATTGTTGCCTTGGGGTTGTTTTCCGCATTGATTGACTTTTTTCGATATTCTGGGGGTGAATTCTCGTCATACGCAAGTGTCGGCTGATTGTGGTGTGTGAGGTCATCTTCAATGACAATGCTCTGAGTCGCAGGTATGACAGGAAGCTCCAATGTTCCAACACCACTGTTGCTAACGCTTCTATTCTCCACATCGCTTGCTTCGGAGGAGTTGCTGTTCGGTTCAATCTCTGCATTCTCTCGAACATGGCCTATCGTAGACCACGGGTTCCAAATCTGTTCCTCGCTGAGAACCTTAGAAGCTTGGCCGCAATCTTCCAACTTTGACACTTTGGCACTGAGCCATGTCTTCCACTCGACAGAGCTCGCCGACGAAACTTCTCTTTGGTGGGTTTTGTGCACTTCATCAATAGCCAGCTCCTTCTCCGCAGCCTGAGGTGAAGACAGTGTAATAGTGTCGAAGTCGTCCGTGTCAAATGGTGCTTCGGAAGTAGCTCCTTTTTCTGGACTCGCTGAAACATTGGAGTAGATGCTTTCAGCCGAGGTTAGATGCAGGTCATGCTCAGAGCTATTAGGACTCGATTTTCGTGTAGGAAGACTCAATGCAGAGAGAGAACTGAGGTATCGCAAGTTGACTGGTTTGATGCTGGAGGAGCGCTCCTGTACTCTGATACTCTGTCTAAGTGTTCGTCGGAAAGGACTTTGTGTCCTAAATAGATGGCCAGATGGGCTTGTAATGCCACTGTTGGATGCACTGGAAAATCTCACAGTCTCAGTATCGAAATCGTCTGGTCTGGCACTTCCAGTGTAGTTGAACCCTGGTTCGCTTGGAGCTACTTCGCTTGTTGATCCTTCGGTTATAACTCCATCTCGGAAAGAAATTTCTCGGTTTTGTTGTTTTTGCATGTCGTCCAGTCTCTGCACCAAAGCCGTGTATGCGCGCTCTTCATCTTCCGATGATCTCCATCTTTCCAAAGTCGACCCTACGTGTCCCCCTTCATCGATGACTGAAAGGCGCTGGGGCTCCCATTCAGCGTCCAATGAGCTGCTTAACACTGTGTGTGTGCTCGAATTTGTCCAACTCGTCACTCGAGATCGTTCACCATCGACTTGCTGTGACCCATCCTCTACCATTTCTAGACTTCCCTGACGAGCCTGCAAACAGTGGTCGGACGTGGCGGAACGCAATGACGGCACATACGATTTGACTCTCGAGACCGAGGTCTCTTCTTGGAGCGAGGTCCTCGAGTGGTGAACACTGCCCGTTTCCGTGGTATTTGTGGTCTCTGTTTCATCCGACTTTTTCGATCGCGCAAACATTTCCTTAAGCTTGATCTTCATGCTTTTGGAGGCATTTCTGACGGCCTTGCGCAGACCAGTGCCCTTGGACAACGACGAAGCCGCAGAGGAGATGGTGGAGGGAATAGGCATGCTATTATTGCTACTGTTTCTCATCGATGTTTTTATTTCGGTCAGGCTCGCATTCCTTTTATTTTTCGCTCGGAAAAACATGGACGGGCGACTTTTGAGACGCACACTACCGCGCAGGGACAGCTTGCTCGGTGATGTGGATCTGGCGGTTTCTTGTTGTCGTCGCATGGTTGGACCTCTGTTTGAGTTTAATCGTAGAAAGCTCATTGACTTGGGGCTTCTGAGGGGAATTTTTCCCGTTCCGACAACGGTGTGCTTGACTGGATCGGGGTTCCAACTCATCGCCGTCGCTGCACTTTCGGAATGACACTCCGATGACATGAATGAGCCGGTAAACATTGATCGTGATTTTCGCAGTTTCTGTCTCTGCACAGGATAAAAGGATGGTTCTGACTCACACAGAGTCTCGTTAGCCTTTGAATCGAGGTCGACTGAGCGATCTAGCCAATAGTCGTCATATGTGTGGCCAACAAGTGGCGAGCTCCTCGGGAGATGGCCGCCAAACGCACCCTCAAAGTGCGTGTGGCCCGATGCATTTGAGGCATCCGCCCAGTTACAATTTGCTCGAGCCGCCAGCTGTCGTTTCTTTCCTGCAGTCGGGCCAGTGAATCGGACACTCCTCTGTCGGCATAAACTCGTGTCTGTAGTCTCCATGGTCGCCTCGCTCCTATCTCCGTTGTACGACAAGACGTCGGGTCCATTCATAAAACTGTCGCTCCTGGTCAGGCCATAGGTGGAAGTTGAAACAGGTATGCCCATCGAGTTGGACTTTTCGGATTCTTCTCGTGCTCTGCTAAAGGAGATTCGAGCGGCGATATGAGCGTCCCTGTGAGCCGAATTGGGCTCGACGCTGACAAGGTTGCGGAAATGATGTGTGGTGGCTACGGAACCAGTCGACTTGCTTCGGCGTAGTGCTCCTCGCTGTTCAAGTCTGGAGCTATTTCGTCGGAACATGGCGATGATGCAACATGTAATAGGATATGATGGGTCGGGCTCCAAACGCAACGCAGAAGCAGACTGGCAAAGTCGAACGAGCGACAACTATGAGCCAACAATAAATTTAGATGGTACAGAGCTCATTGGAATCATGAAAATGGCGTTTTTGATCTGAAAATGGATATTGGAGAGCAGCTGGTGCATGGCAGTGCTCTTGAGTGCTGCCGGCAACTGGAGGACCAGGCAGGTGCAGCCCGGCCATGGAGCCGGGCAACATGACACCAGCAGAGAAATAACGGAAGAGCATTATCACATTGAACATTGCAAGCATTGAAAATCACAGATATGATAAGTTGGAAATAAATAATAAAGAAATGTATTTCTGAGCTAGGTTCTCATCCATCCATTCCATCAGGGAGCCGAGATCCCATGCTGTGCATTCAAATTAACCAAAACAAAAGCCAGAAACAGAAACACCATATGATTTGCAGTTTACATCTAAATCATGGATAACAGGGAAGGAAAGTACCGATGCAGCGACACGTGGAGTGTGGCATGTCACGGATAATAATATGTTCGTATATAATGAGAGAAATTTACTCCAGATCGGAGAGGAAGTCCTCAATCTCAACGTCGACGATGTGGGCAAGCTTCTTGGCAAACTTCTCAGTCTTGCTGCCGAAGCTCTTGGCAGACTTGGTGATCTCGCCAGAGACAACATCAAACTCATGGGAGAGCTTGGTCTGGATGTTCTCGGTCTTGGAGGCGGTGCGCTTGGCATCGTAGGAGCCAGCCTCGACAATCTTCTTGTAGTTGCTGCAGCCAGCACCGTTCCAGGCGAGAATGTTGGGGGTCTCGGAGTCAATGTCGGTGAGGGTGTTCTTGGTACCGATGCTGATGAGGTTGTCCTTGAGCTCAGCAGGGGTGATGGCGGCGACAGCGTACTCGGAGTCGGAGGCAGGCTGGAGGGAGAGGTAGTAGGCGAGGAGACCGCAGATGTGGGGAGAGGCCATGGAGGTACCAGAGATGGTGTTGATGGCGTACTTGGAGCCGATCCAGGTGGACTGGATGTTCAGGCCAGGGGCAAAGATGTCAGTGCACTTTCCGTAGTTGGAGAAGTAGGCACGGCTGTCATCAATGGTGGAGGCACCGACGGTGACGGCCTTCTTGGCGGCGGCGGGGGAGTAGTTGCAGGCATCAGCGTTGTCGTTACCGGCAGCGACGGCAAAGTGAAGGCCCTTGGCGACGGCGGCATCAACAGCCATGTCGAGGAGGGTAGTCTTGCCACCACCAAGAGACATGTTGGCGACGGAGCCCTTGAAGCCCTTGCGCTTGCCAGCCTTGGCCTGCTTGACCTGCTCCTCGTGGGACTTGGCAGCCCAGTCGACGCCCTTGATGACATCGGACATGGAGCCGGAGCCGTTGGAGCGGAGAACCTTGACGGCGTAGACGTTGGCCTTCTTGGCAACACCGTACTTCTTACCGGCGATGGTACCGGAGCAGTGAGTACCGTGACCGTTGCCGTCCTCATCCTCATCGCCTTGAGGAGCAGTGTAACCCCACTTGGCACGACCCTCAAAGTCGACGTGGGCAATGTTGGTGCCAGTGTCAATAACGTAGGCATCAACACCCTCACCACCCTCCTCGGCGTAGAGGTACTTGTTGAAGGTACCAAAGCCGAGAGTCTCGCGGTGGGAGATACGGGCAAGACCCCAGGGAGCCTGCTTCTCAGTCTCGGGGCTGCAAGTGTCCTCGGTCACGGCGTCCTTGGTGGTGACAGGGACCATGGTGTGGACGATGGAATCGCGCTCGATGGCCTCGACCTAGATGGATGTTAGAGAGATGATGCAGGGCGGAAGGGTAGAAGAATACGTACGTCGGGGTTGTTGCGGATCTGCTCAATGACCTCGTCGTCAAAGTGACCGGCATAACCGCGGAAGCCAGTGCCGAGATCGAAGGTGTGCTTCAGGCCAGAGACGACATCCTCGACAGAGTCGAAGAGGCCGCGCTTGCGAAGCTCAAGCTGCTGCTGCTCACCACCGGCGTGGATGTCGGTGACCCAGGCGTGGTGAGAGTCGGCCTTGGCAGTGTCGACGTGGTCCTTGAACTTGATGATGTAGGCGCCGGGAATGGTGTTGGCGTGAGTGGCATCGAGGATCGGAGCGGAGTCGTGGTGGATGGTGCCAATCTTGAAGGACGAAGCCTGGGCGACGGCGGCCACGGAGAGGGCGGCGACAACGGACTTCATGGTGAAGGTTGCGTTAAACAGTGGCAGAGTTATGGATGACGCGGACCGGCCTGCGGATGGATGGATGTCGAGCAGAGAAAAAAGCGAAGATAAACAAAAGACACAAGACGAGGAAGAAGCAGCTGGCTTGATGGGGGAGAACCAGCAAGATGAAAAAGCAGAGATGGTGTTGATGGAAGAAGAACGAGTATGCGTTCAGAGAGGTGAGGAATGAGGAAGAAGCGGAGGAGGATGACGAGCGCGGTGCTCCGAGGTGTTGATAAGGGCGGAGCAGGGTGCTGAGGCTGGGGGCGGGCGGTACATGAGGTTTGGGTGGCGTTTTGGAGGGAACGCCAAGTACCGGGACAAGGCCAGGCAGCGCTGGGGACCGGGCGAGTGACGCATCCTCCACAGAGGCAAGGCGCTACAGAGAGCTTCTGGGGGGCGGGTTGGGGCCTGATTGGGGCCGCCGGGGACCCTGCTAGCGCTGCAAAGGTCCTGACTTGCCTGCTGCAGGACTCCCCCGCACCTTGTCACGGCAGCGCCAGCCGTTCCTGGGGCGATGCGATAGCGGGAGGGCGCAGGTAGATGATACTTTTGCATGTATGCATCTTGCGCTGGCAAGCATGTAGACAATACCAGCGCAATCAACCGCAAGCGTGCACTCAGGCCGACTCGTCACCTGCTCAGGGTGAGACAAGCCTGGCGCAGGTACTCCAACAACACCTGCCGCTTTAAGGACGACCGACACCGGGAGTGCTACCCGCAGCGCAAGCCACTGGAAGTCAGACTTATGCGATGACGATGGCTTGAAGCAAAACGGCCAAAGAGGACAGTTAAAAATAAAAGGGAAAAATCTACGTGTTCTTTACGCCCGTACATGGTCATTTCGATTCTTTCCTCCTGTTTACAGCCGTGCTGGCACGCCTCGGCTTGTCTTGTTCTCCGAGGCATGTCTGGCTCTCATAAAGTTTGGCGCCGGCGCTGACGTGTGGTGGCAACTTACTCGTGCCTGAAACTCTGTCTGTCCGGCTTCGCCTCAACCTCTCCAGCCAGGCCGCATGTTTCTCTGTCTCTGGCTGCGCCCGTTCCCCTCCTTGCGGCCCGTCTAAAGAGTCAGGCGGGAGGCTTTTTAGCATTCTTTTTAGCCAGTCGTCTTTTAGCTCGGCGTTTTGTAGATCTATAATTATTTCGTATCCAGTTGGATCAATACTCGATCTGCAAGACATGCTGTTCTGACCGCACTGCTTCCCCATCCGCATGACTGATGGCGAGATGCGGAGAGGCAGCCTGGTGATAAAGCGGCGTTGACGCTAGACTAAAACAGCCCCTGGGCGAACAGGTACCGTGATGGCCTGTTTGTCACCGAAAGGGTACTTGCCTGCAACAAGGCTACCTGGTTGGCTCAACACTGCAGCATGGCTCACGACTCACCCAACAAAGGCTCGCTGCCTTGTTCATTGTTTGTTTGCTTGCGTATCAATGCTTCTCATCACCATCCTTTTACAATAATCACTGCACTCTTTCACTATTCATTATTCTGCTTGCTATTTCTCTACTTCCTTTGTTTTTCTTTTTTACCACCGCCACCACCACGTCGCAATCAATGCCACACCAGCTGGATCCCCAGCTCTCGTGCCTCACCTGATGGCTTCCCGCCTGGTCACAGGCTCCCTGGCCACCTGGGCACGTGCCGCTCTCTGGACACTCATCGCCCTGCGTAATATTGATCTAGCCCTCCGGTATTGTCTTGCTACGGACATAACCTAATTAGTTGGCATGCCTTGCTTGCTTTCCATGCTACCCGGTCCCATTTAGTTGGTCAAGCATTTTTAGTCCCGTTCAGGCCACCCGTCGGCCTTGGCCCAGTGGGATGTAGATCGCCGCTCTCGGCGACCGAGTCACTTCTCACAATCATCTCGTCTCCTCCCTTCTCGCAGTTGCCATCCAATAACTCTTCGGTCCGGTGGCTGAAGCTATCAAGCTATCCCCAGTACCCACTGTTTTAGGTCATCTGTATCAGGACGCATCTCTGCATTGTCATCGGCTGCATGAGGCGTTGATGACGGGTGAGACAGTAACACGAGCCGCATAGTGTGGTGTTTATCGCCCAGTCCGATGGCGACATGCAGCCTTCCCGTAGACCTGCAGCTCAGAATATCCAACCTCCTGTGTAGCTTACTCCCTGTTTACCGTAGCCAGCCGCCGCTGTGGTTTCTCTCTGCTGTTTGGGTGTTTATGGAGATGTATGATGTAGGCCCACCATAGCTTGGAGCTTCTCTGCTAGCACAGCAAACGCAACCGCGCGGACAATGGTACTCGCAGCACGGATTGCTTTCAAAAGTCTTTTGCTACAAAGTAACCCGAGCTTTTACTACGCCCAATCACCCAGTTGCGAGGCTTCAACGCGCCATGGAGCCAAGCGGGTTGGTAGACCAAGCCTACCCTAGAGACCTGCAAATGAAGAAACAAACGCCAGCCAGCCAACTATTCAGGGCGCAACGAGAAGAAAATCAAGCACAAAGACAATACGCACAGATGCGAAGCAACATGTCAAACACCCTCTTCTTTGTTCTTGCTGCTACTCGAGTCGTTTCATAAGTAGCTACTCAACATGGCACTCAGCCTCATAAGTAGTGGGCTACGCTGCCTCGTATTCGACCGCGCTGACAGGCTGGAGCCGCTCGCTGCAACGACACTACGTCAGGTAGCTCCATCGGCCTTGGATCTTGCACCGCACAGCTCCAAAAAGCCAGGCTAGACGCCAGTATCCAGACGCCGTCTCGATACTGCCCGTTTTCTCCAATCAATTCCTCCAATAGCCGTCTCTATAGCGATTCGCTCTTGCCGCTCCGTCGCTTACACTTTGCGGGCTCCTCCCATTTGCACCAAAAGAACTCAATGTGCCCCGCGCCGCCAAGCTAACACGCGACGACGGCGCTCTTGACCTCTCTTCGCCTCTCGGGCAGCTCTATGCCGCCATCGTCGACACATTTTTCCTAGGCCCGCCAGGGGTCATGGGATTGCCCGCCTGGGATGCACTGAGATAGAGCCTGCAGACCTCCCCCCGCCATCATGTCGACCAATACGAGACGGTACCGTTCCTCGACCTCCGCGTCCACTCCGGCCGCCGCCAACCTCAAATCGATCCAAGTCCTGCGCGCCCTCCTCGACGGCCTGGCCAGCCGCATTGATCACGCCGCCTCCGGCAACGGATACCCCGAAATACCCGCCCTCACCCAGGGCCTCCGAGAAGTCGCGGAGCAAATCGCCGGACCCAATGCTCCCGCCCAGCAGGATGCCTTTCGGCACGCCGGCGGCTTCGAGGCCGTCTTCACCGTCCTGCGGCGCTTCTCCGGCTTCTACGACCCCGACAAGCGATCCAACAAGGAGATGACGACGCTGTTCCTGCTGCTCGGCGCCACGCTCGACGTCTTCGCCGCCGCCCTGCGCAACCACTCCGGCAACAAGCGCTTCTTCAAGTTCCGCGTCGAAGGCGGCGGCTGGGAAGCGCTCGAGCAGGCCATTGCCAGCATTGGCCTCGGCGGCGTTGAGCCTAACCCCTGGGTCAGCTGCCACGTCTTTGGCAAGCTCTTTGCCTTTTCCCTCGGCGACGATGCCATTGATCTCCTCTTCCAGTCCATCGCCGAAACTCTCCGCCATGATAGCGAACGAACGGCCGACAACGCAGAGGACACCGAGCCCGACGACCAGTGGGAGCTTGTCCTGGCCAAGTCCATGGAGTCGATTGGCCCCAAAGTCCGCGAACTGGTGCAAAAGACGACCCGGGTCCAGTATCCGGAAGTGCTCCGTGCCATTGTCAGCTTCTGGTCCTCTCTCCCCCGCGACGGCGACGCGGCTGCCACCCCGGCCTCCCTACTGGTCCTCGAAACCATCCTGCGCGCTGCCGAGGTACTGACGTATAACTGTGCCGCCATTCACTCTACCGGTGTCATGTCCCAATTCCTGCGTGTCGCCTTCTCACCGAATACAACCCTAACCGATTCGGAACGTAAAAAAGTCATGGCCATTTGCCGCCGGCTCATGTTCTTTGGTGTCGATAAGCCGGCCGATACCCAATTCCTCCTCTCTGTACCAGGATCGGAAGCTTCCGAGTTCTGCCTCGAAATGATGGGCAGATACCACGGCCCTGCATTTTTCAATTTTGATCTCTCTCTGTATGGCCATTCATCTCTCGAGCTCCCCAGCCTTGGCCGCCCGTTCCCGCCCCAGTCTTCCGCTGGCTATACATTCACAGCTTGGATCTGGATTGACAACTTTGACTCGGCCACTCATACTACCCTCTTCGGTGCTTTCGATGCTTCACAAACTTGCTTTGTACTCATGTACCTGGAGAGGGATACACACAACTTCATCCTGCAGACATCAGTGTTCTCGAATAAGCCCAGCATCCGTTTTAAATCTACCGAATTTCGAGAAAAGCAGTGGTATCACATCGCCATTGTGCACAAACGTCCCAGAACCATGACGGCAAGCCGCGCGGCATTGTACGTCAATGGCGAATTCTGCGAACAGATGCGATGCAACTACCCGATTACTCCACCTCTTTCCAACAACAGCAACGAAAGCTTCGCATCATTTAATTCCGGACAAAACAAGACCAATCCTGTACAAGCCTTTATTGGAACACCCAGAGAGCTGTCTGGTCAGCTCGGTACGGGAGTTGTGTCTTCGCGATGGTCATTGGCTTCCGCGCACCTCTTTGAAGATGTGCTTGGTGATGATTTCTTGGCAGTGCATTACGGACTCGGCCCCCATTATCATGGCAACTTCCAAGACACATTAGGCGGATTTCAAACGTATGAGGCATCCGCTCAACTTGGCCTTCGCAACGAAATTGCCCATCCCGGCAAAGATGAAAGCTCTGATATCTTGAAAGCGGTTCGCGACAAAGCAAGTGTTCTACTGCCAGAAGCCAAAGTCTTGCTGAGTATTTTGCCCTCGGCAACACTTCCAGAGAATGTCCAATTTCTGGACACGGGTCTTTTGCGCTCACTTCCGCGCTCTGCAGCTCGCGCTCTTTTCATGGCTTCAAACAAAGACGGAGCTCCTCTTGCCATTAACTCTGCTGTTCCTAATATTGCAGATGCTCTGTTTAAACCACAAGGTATCGCCTCGTTTCGGGGCAGCCCGACCATTGCGCTGCCTTCGTATCTGGACGAAAACTTTTGGCGCCTAGCTGGATTCACGTCACTAGCGCTCAAGCTGCTAGAAAGGGCCGCGTCTGTTGAGGAGACGATTCGCTCGCTGGAAATCATGTTTCACTGTATTCGCATGAGCTGGCGAAACAGCGAGGCCATGGAGCGTGACAATGGCTACAGCATTCTGGCCATGCTTTTACGGTACAAGATGGGATTTGCGACAGGATTGAGCACTGAATTCTTCGCCATCAAGCTGCAACTTTCCGCCGAAGAACGCGACAGCCTGGCTTTTCGAGTCTTGAGTCTCGTGCTTGACTTCGTTGGCTATAACCATGTGAACCCCCTGGATTCACTCATTGTCAACCCTCTTGCCTACCGCATTTTGCTAATTGACTTGGACCTTTGGCGAAAATCTGCGCCTCGCATTCAAGAATTATACTACAAACAATTTGTCACGTTTGCCGTCAATAGCAAACATCACGAATTCAACAGCAGAAGGCTGATACGGATGCGGATTGTGAAGCGTCTTCTGGATGCAATGAAAGGAGAGGCCATCCCAGAAGAGGTTCTCCCGCATTTCATGCAGACATTTGAAGTGCTGGTCAAATCCAATCTGAGCCCCGAGGTCATGCGATCCTTGTCACTCTTCATCACATACGCATTCCACGTTCCGAGCCCGTCGATGTCGAGGACGCCACGTCCGCTCTCCTCGCTTTCCAGACCAACGACGCCAAATCTGATGAGGAGGCAAACTGGTGATGGCAGCGGCACAAGCAGTCCACTACCCGGAGTCAAGTATCTCACGAAGAAGCAGCTTGGTACACGAGTTCTCAGCATATACTCGCACATTTTGTGCGAAAAGGGAAACCTGCATCATATCCGCAAATTCGCCAAGACAGTTACCAACAAATGGCTCCTATATCTTCTTGCCGAAAACGACAAGGATATTCTTCTTCAAGGCGCGACCATACTGTCGAGACTCCTTGTTGCTCACGGTTCAGCGTATACTTCTAAATTTGCCAGCAAGTCGGCAGGCTTTGCAGTCATGGCCAACCGACTCAAACGCTTCTGGTACAGCGCTGCACTCTGGCCCGTCGTACTAAGCCTGTTGTTCGGCGTCGATGTAGCCGAGCTTGACACAGACAAGTGGTTTGACACAAGTTACTTGCTGAAATCGTTCGTTGGCCGCAAAGTGATTTACCCTGATGCATCTGTCATTCTCACAGCTATGCTTCAGCACGGCCTGAACGACGTACTCAAGCAAGACAACAATACATCAGACGCAACGCTAGAACCAGAGCCCCGGTCGACCGAACCCGCAAAACTAGATGACGACGATATAGTCAGAGCCTTCCAGACTCGAATGAATTTGGGGCAGCAAGCAGATCCTGCCTTCCTTCAGAAAATGCTCAGTCTATTCCATCAACTATATGAAAAGTCTGCAGATTTTAGGGAGTTTGCATTCACTTCAGACTGGGTTCGACTCATCTTTGCTATGCTGTATCCCGTCATCGTCAGCAGCGATGCAGTTACGCCCGATGTCGAACTGCACTCTCGTGACTCGACACTGAACTTTGAGGGCAGCGATGTAATTATTCGCCCCATAGGCTTGGCAGCAGGCCCGGCGCCAATTGTGCGAACCAGCAGCGTCGATTTGAGCGTCACGCCTCAGTCAACACCCCCGAAAGGAACTCTTCTGAAGCGTGCATCTTCTTTTGTGCTCCTCACCAGCGTACAAGAAGACGAGAAGGAACCCGACACGCCAGCTCGCCCGTTGAGCAGCAATGGACAGGCTGGTGCTCTAGTCGAAAGCCTCCTAAGGCTTGCCATCAACGTCTTCATGGACCAGATCTTCAAACGCAAAGAATTCTCCGGCTTTGGACTTTTCACCAAGGTGCCTCCTGGCTTCCAAGAGCACCAGGCTTACTTTGAGTCGTTTCTCCTGAAAAGAATCATCACCGACTCTACAGAACTCATCATGGCTAACCAGGCTGTGCTGTGTGAGCCTAAGCTGATCACCAACATGGCCCGACTTTGCCTGCACCTGACTGAAGCTGTATTTGAAGGATGGTTCATTGATGGCGCAGAGGTGCTCATTGATTTTGCGGGTATGTTGTTGGAATACCTGCAGCGGCCAGATATTGCAAGCTTAAAAAGCGTCAGACTGTGCAGCCAGTCCGTCACACTCATTCGCACCTGCTTACTGCGCATTATCCTACTGAAGCTGTCAGATCTTGATAGACCTGGAACCACACAAGAAATTGCGATGGAATTCATGAGCAAGCTGGCTTACTGGCAAATATCCATTCTGGGCTGTTTTACAGCAGAGGATGAGTACTTGAAGCTCTTTTGGTACCAACTGTATACCAAGCTTGTTGACGAAAGAGGGGCTGTACGACGTTCCGCGGCCAACTTCCTGCGCATCTTGCTGGTTGCAAAGCCTGACGAATCTGCCGCGCTAATTCGGTCGTTCATGGTCCCTGGCCAGAAGCAGATTATTCACGACTTTTTCAAAATTACAGAATTGGATGATGACGTATTCATCACCTGGGTGGACCAGACCAGACCTTCCTTGGACTTGCTATTCTTTGGAGGTATGGCCAAGACTTGGGAGAACTTTGTCAGCATCGAGAATATGCGCACGCAAGAAACTGCCAAGACGCGCCTCTCTAAGCGAAAAGATAAGCTGAAGCAGTGGTACCTGGAAGGTGTTGCGAAAGACAAACTTTTGGCTGCACATGAAATTGGAAACAGCGGCTGGATGAAAAGCATTTACAATTCAGAGCATTTCAAGTATCAGCGTATTCTTCAGGACCAGCAAGATGATCTCTCATTCCTCATTTCAGCATACAAGAAAATGGAGATGGACTTGAGACGACCTGGCGCTGTCTTTAGCGAAAACCGTCCGCTCAAGTGGAAGCTAGATCGCACAGAGGGCAGAAATCGCATGCGTTTACGACTGTTGCCAGACTTTTCCACAGACATGGAGAAGTATCGTCCGAAGGAGAAGGGAGTAGCAGCAGCAGCTTTGCGAGTCAACACCGCAATGAGCAACTCGCCAAATGCGACGCCCGCTACCCCGACGCTAGCTACAACACCAGTGATGGCCGCTCCCGGAGCTACTGCCGAGGCGGACGGTGAACTGGTTCCGGAGCAAGAAGATGCTGCGTTCACGCCAGAAGACGACTTTGAACTGATTGAAGACCCCAATGACGCCAACGACTTGGATGAGAACTTTGAGGATAAGAACCGCAAGGTCATGCGTCGACTGGAGCACGGCGACCAAGTTCAAGCGGCTTACAACGTCTCTCGCGTGACTGGACTGGAGGCTTGTGAAGGAATTCTGATTATCGGCAAAGATGCGCTATATATGATGGACAATGTATTCCAAACTGCCACAGGAGACATTGTGAACGTCTGGCAAGCTCCTATGGAAGAACGAGATCCATTTACGCGAGTTGTCACTGGTGCAAAGACGTTGGAGAAGCGACAGACAGCTGGAAACCGAGATCAAGAGTCAAGGCACTGGAAGTGGCAAGATACCATCAGTATCTCCAAACGCCGCTTCCTGTTCCGTGATGTCGCTATCGAAATCTTCTTTACCGATGGGCGCAGCTATCTCCTCACTGCGATCAACACAACTGTCCGAGATGACATGTTCACCAAAATGCTGTCCAAGGCGCCACACACCAGCGCCGCGAATGCCCTGCCCAACCCAGAAGACGCGTGGCGACTGGAGGCCCTGAAAGTCTACGACGAGTCGCAGCAGGGCATTGGTTCCAAGCTGGGCACGCTCTTTAACGCATCGCCGTGGAACCCCCTCATGAAGCGCTGGCAAAAGGGTGAAATGTCCAACTTTCACTATCTCATGATGGTCAATACGATGGCAGGGAGAACGTTCAACGACCTGACGCAATACCCAGTATTTCCCTGGGTCCTCGCTGATTTCACAAGCGAAGAGCTCGACCTGAACAATCCCGCTAGCTTCCGTGACTTGTCCAAGCCTATGGGTGCTCAGACGCAGGAACGCGTGCAGGGCTTCGTGGAGACGTATAATGCGCTCAAGGAGATTGAGCAGGCGCCATTCCACTACGGTACGCACTATTCGTCGGCCATGATTGTCTCGTCATACCTCATCCGACTTCCGCCGTTTGTGCAGTCCTATCTGCTACTGCAGGGCGATAGCTTCGATCACGCCGACCGTCTCTTCCAGTCTATCCCGGACGCCTGGAAGTCAGCATCCTGCCGCAACAAGACCGACGTCCGCGAGCTCATTCCTGAATTCTTCTGTCTGCCCGAATTCTTAACCAACGTCAACGGCTACGACTTTGGCCGGCGACAGAGCAACGGCGTCAAGGTCGACAACGTGGTTCTCCCTCCGTGGGCCAAGGGCGACCCCAAGATCTTCATCGCCAAGCATCGCGAGGCGCTGGAGAGCCGCTACGTGAGCGAGAACCTGCACCGCTGGATTGATCTCATTTTCGGCTTCAAGCAGCGTGGTGAGGCGGCGGTGGAAAACCTAAACGTCTTCCACCACTTGTCGTATGCGGGAGCGAGCGACCTGGACCGCATCACGGACGCAAATGAGCGAGCGATTACGGCGGGTGTCATTCACAACTTCGGACAGACGCCACACCAGGTGTTCTCCAAGCCGCACCCGCCACGGGAGAATGCAAGATGCCCGATCAAGAGGCTTGATTCATCGGTGCAGGCGCTCATGTGCCTCCCGAATCCTTTGATCGAATCTCATGAGCGCGTAGCCTCCCTGATCTACGCGCCAAAACTCGACAGACTACTCTGTGCGTCGCCTTTCCGTCTGAACCTGCCACCTTATGACAAGTTCCTTGAATGGGGCTACGCGGACAATACGGTGCGCTTCTTCTTCAGCGACAACCGCCGGCCCGCTGGTCTATTTGAAAATCTTCACATTGGGCAAATCTCATGCGCCTGCTTTGCGGACTCCAAGACGCTCATCACGGCTGGCGAAGACTGCGTCGTCTCGGTGTACAATGTCATCACAAGCCCCGGCAAGCCGGTCGAGCTTGTACCGAAATCCAGCCTCTTTGGCCACAAGACGCCCATCACTGCCATTGCCGTCAGCAAGTCCTTCAGCACCTTTGTCAGCGTCTCCGCCGATGGCCAGGGCCTGCTGTGGGATCTCAACCAGCTGACGTTTATCCGGAAGCTGCCGCTGGTGCGCCCCGTCGAGTGCGCGCGCATCAACGACGTTTCGGGCGAGATCCTGCTCTGCTCCGGGCCGAGCGTCATCCTCTACACGCTCAACGGGTCCGTCCTCCTCGACCAGAACGTGTGCCCGGACCCCGACGACTACGTGCACGCGTGCGCCTTTTACGAGGGCGCTGGCAACGAGTGGCTCGAGAACCAGCTCATCTTCACGGGCCACAGCCGCGGCGTCGTCAACGTCTGGCGCAAGAGCCACGCGCGCGGCAAGTGGTCGCTGGAGCACCTCCGGCGGCTGGACCACGTCGACTACAAGACGGACCGGCGGGACAATGTCAGCGCGGGCATCACCTGCATCAGCCCGATGCCCAACTGCGTCTACACGGGTGACGAGGACGGCAGAGTGGTACGTATTGATCTTGAACGAGATTAAGAAAAACCCAGAGAGCTAACAATGACGCTACAGTTTGAATGGAACTTTGTAGGCAGAGATCGATAGTGCGATCCCTGCAGGAAGCAGCTGCGGACCATGTCGCGGGGGAAAGACGATAAGGAGACGGCGGAGAGGAATGCATGGAAAGGTACATAGAGAAAAAAAAAAGGGCAATTTTTTGGGAATTTTATAGATTGGTTTATACAAGCCCTGACAAATTATGATATAGCATGCATAGAAACACTTGATATTTGTTCATAGCCTTGCATTTGTTTTTGTTGTGGACAAAAGAAACAGTCTTGTTTCAATTGAAGTTTTTCTTTTTTTACAACCTCATAAAGCAAAGTATACAGCATGCATAGAAACATTTGAATATTTGTTCATAGTCTTGCATTGGTTTTGTTGTGGACAAAAGAAACGACAATGTTTCAATTGAAGATGTTTTTTTTTTCAACCTCATAAAAACAAAGTATATAAAATTCGAGAGAGAAAAAGGCGCAGAGAGAAAATGAAGGGCTTATCGAGCCTCTCCCGTCTGCGTAAGACGTTGTGTGTATTGTTACAGGGCCTTCTTTCTTCCACCGCCGCCGCCGCTTAAAAATCATGTGGCACCCGTCTTGGCGGGATTTGATCCCATCCCGCTTCTATTCCGTCGACATGCCCACGTTCGCTAATTGTTCCTCCTCCTGGATATATGAATGCGCTTTTTTGTTCGGTACGACTGCCGTCTTCTTACTCGTCGTCGTAGCCCGTCAGCTTCTTACGGGGACCGGCAGGGACTGCAGCAGGATCCATGTTAGCCATCATTAGGAGGAACTGAGTCAAAGATGCATGCGCGGCGAAAGAAGAAGAGGAAAACGCACCAGGATACGTGACGGGGACCGGGGCAGGGTCGACGTCGCCGAGCCAGCGGCGGAGGGGCGGGCCGATGGGCATGGCGAGAGGGCCAGCGGCGCCAATGACGACGGACCAGAAGAGCGCGGGCTTCTCGCGGGCGGCCCAGCGGCAGTACTTGAGCGGCGTGGACCAGAAGAGCGGCGAAGACATGGTGAACTGATTACCGTGTGATTAGCAGGAGGGTTCTCGGACAGGCGGCGCGCGTGGGCGTGTTCGGTATTGGTGGGTGTTTGTGTGCAGGAGGTGCGGCGATGGGCGAGCAGCAATGGGCCGCAGTTGATTGAAGAGAGGAGACGGACGTACGTGGATTCGCGGTGGCGCGGGAAGCTCGAGAGGGATTGGAAGATGGAAAGGACGTTTGGTGATGGGATGATGGGCTACCCAGTAGCTTGTTCGGAAAAACGTCGCAGTTTGGCGGGCGGATTTAGCGGCTACGCCATTGGCTGGTAGGACTTGGAGGCCCACTACTTTTGGGACTGGATATGGCGAGCTGTGAGAGCAGCAAGACGGCATTGGAAATGTACAATCTGATCCAAAAGGCGACTTATCAATTTGAATCAATAGGAAGGTAGCGCATCTTTCCAATTGATTGAAAAAGTCATGGATTGATCTTCGTAGAGGCGTGCAACGGAGCACTTTGCTGCTTATCATTCACCGGATCTTAAAAGAAATACCAATTATTCAATCAAAGATACTCTAGATGATCTTAAATTAACTAGAATTATAAGAAATATATTTGCGAGACAGTGTGCATAAGCATATATACATATATAACAAACATCAAGGAGCAGCTTTGTCTCTCCACACCAGGCACAGCAGAGCACAGCCAAACGACGCTAAACCCAGATAGGCCTCTCCAACCAGCCAAGGCTACGTATCCAATCCAAACCCCCAGAGCTCCCTAAAGCTTCACATATTAACACGCCGCTCTACGTTTGTATCTACCACGCTGCTTCTATTTTTTTCTTCGCAGCTGCTTGTTTCTTGTCGTTTCTTACGTTTGAATACAACTACAAGAATCAAAATCAACCATGCGGCTGTCGTTGAGCGTGGTCATCTCTGCCCTTGCGGCGGCCACGTCGGCGCTGAGCACCACCGGTTCTCGCCTGCTCGTCGTTCTCGACGACGTGGCGGACAAGGCCGCGTACGGGCAGTTCTTTGGTGATCTGGCTGGTGAGTTTTGCCTCTATTACAGATCTTCCTGCAAGGCGTAAATGCCCGCATTGACTGATTGCTAACAACTGTGCCCTGGTCTTTGTAGCTCGCGGCTTCGACATCAGCTACGAAACGCCCAAGAGCGACAAGCTGAGCCTGTTCAATCTTGGCGAGCGCAAATATGATCACCTTATCTTCCTGCCCACAAAGATCAAAGGTACAAAATCGCATGCCCCAAACACCCGCGAACCGCATCTCTCCCATGATCATGCCCCGCTAACCGCCCGCCGTTCACATCCAGCTCTCGGCCCCAACCTGACCCCGAACCTGCTCGTCGACTTCATCAACGCCGAGGGCAACATCATGGTCGGCCTGTCGTCGACGACGCCCACGACGAGCTCCCTCGTGTCGCTGCTCGCAGAGCTCGACGTCTCCCTGCCCGCCGAGCGCACCGGCACCGTCGTCGACCACTTCAACTATGACACCATCTCCGCGGCCGAGACACACGACGTCCTCGTCCTCGACGCCGCCGCCAGCCCGCGCGCGGGCGTCAAGCCGTACTTTGCGCTCCCCGATGGCGCCGTCCTCGCTGTCCCCCACACCGCCGGCCACGTCCTCGGCAACAGCCACCTCCTCACCCCGATCCTCCGCGCCCCCGACACCGCCTACAGCTACAACCCCAAGGAGCAGGCCGACACGGTCGAGCCGGATGAGCTCTTCGCCGCCGGCCGGCAGCTCGCCCTTGTCTCGGCCCTGCAGGCGCGCAACTCGGCGCGCGTCTCCATCGTCGGCGCCGAGATCCTCCAGGACAAGTGGCTCGACGCCAAGGTCGCCAAGGTCGGCGGCAAGAAGACCAAGACGGAGAACAAGGAGTTTGCCCGCCGCCTGTCCGGCTGGACGTTCCACGAGATTGGCGTCCTCCGCGTCAACGACGTCCAGCACCGCCTGGTCGGCAGCGACGAGCCCAACCCCAGCCTCTACAGAATCAAGAACGATGTGGTACGTTTGGCGCATTCGCGGCCTGCAAGAGCCACCATGATAAAATTACTAACACTGCTTGCTAGACATACGCCATCTCGCTCTCCGAGTACAGCTGGGACAAGTGGGTGCCCTTTACGCTCCCCGAGGAAGACGAGCTCCAGCTTGAGTTCTCCATGCTGTCGCCTTTCCACCGCCTGAACCTGCAGCCCGTCGGCAAGACCGACGACGCCGCCTCGTACGGCGTGCAGTTCACGACGCCCGACCAGCACGGCATCTTCAACTTCCTCGTCAACTACAAGCGCCCCTTCCTCACCAACATTGAGGAGAAGCGCACCGTCAGCGTCCGCCACATGGCCCACGACGAGTGGCCGCGCAGTTACGTCATCTCGGGCGCCTGGCCCTGGATCTCGGGCATCGCCGCCACCGTGACCGGCTTTGTCGCCTTTTCCGCCCTCTGGATGTACAGCAAGCCTACAGACCTGAAGACGAAGAAGACCCAGTAAAGCTTAGGGGGAGGGGGATGATATAAAAAAGAGGGAGGAGGATTAAAAATGAATAGAAGTTAACATTTTTGCAAGGTAGATTTGGGGACATATGTAATTTCATTGGTTTTTTTTTCGTGCAATGATTTGTGTCTGTTGAGATGCAACAAAAGGCACGGCTTGTATTCTTGTACACTTGATAAAAAGTAGCTGATCTGGCATGGAGTGTCTCTGAAACTATGGCATGAGATTGTATTGCAGAGCCGAATAAAATAAAATAAAACCCATATATGATGAGTATAATTGTGATTACTATTGAGCAAGGCAGCACGCAGAACTTTCTGCGAGAAGCCGTACGAAAAAACTTGAATATGCGAAAGGACAAAACAAGACAAAGTATAGACCCTCAGATTAGCTCTCTCATGTTCTCATTGGCAACACACAGCGATCCAGCACCAGCGTTGCTCGAGAGCGCGGCTGGTCTGCCGGGACGATTGCCAGGTCGAAACAAATCACAGGAGCACAACGCCGAGAAAAAGGCATCCAGACCTCAGGACGGAACAGGACAGGGCCATCAGCATGCAGACGCAGCCGCGAGCAAGGTATATAAGAGATGCACAAAGAGTATCACCAGCGCCGCGACGAATGGTGACTGAGGGGCGCACGGAGCGGCATAACCAAGAGCGCACGCAGAAGCGCGCCCCCGTTGGTCACACGTCCTGACCACACCCTCTTTCGATGCCCAACTCTCTCAACCGCATCGGCAAGCTTGTCCTTGTACCAACAGCCATATCCTTGCTATTCGCCAAAAGACCCTTCAGCTGATTTTCTCCGGCACAGTAACTCCCTTCAATGCTTCTGCCCTCGACGACCGTCGGCGCCGTGGTTAAGCTGCAACTTTGGCTTTTTGGACTCGGGGTCATCACCGGGTCGAAATACTGACTTACTCCCTTCGAACCGTCTCCGATAAGAAGGAAGCGTATCTTGTTTGTTCGTGTATTCCTCCAAAAGTTTCCCTCCCCGGCGCGAAAAAAGACACCTCCACCGTGTCCAACGTCCACAAAGTTGCGAATATCCCCTTGTCGCCCGAATGGCTGTGAATATGAAAGTTCGCAAACGTTACATCAAAGAGAACCCCCGATTTGTCAGAATCGCCCAACGAAGAATTATCAGCCTGCTCCGATTGAAAACTATAATTGTTTTTGTCTGAAACATGCAGCAAAAGCCCAGACGGCTATTTTGCTTTCTTGATGTAAAAGATGAAGGTTGTCGGTCATGGCGGCCATGTCAAATCCTGCAGATCGAGCGTGGCAGTTGGGTCCTCTGCCTGCGTTCAGGCGAATGACGGACGGTTGGACTTCCTGTTTCAGAGTTGGTCCCCCAGTGAGTTCGGAGATGTTTCGCGGTTATGCGGTGCTGGACGCGGGTGAGATGGTGGAGAGGGTCTGCTCAGATTTCTGTTCTTCGTGGGAAGCGGTCATGAGGAGCGACAGCAACCGCCTTCCAAAGACGGCCTTTCGGCAGCATCTTTGGCATAGCAGCTGGACGCAATGATCCCGATATAGCGTGTGCTAAGGTTATCTTCACTGCAGATTGGAGTGTGTGTAATGTTCAAGTCGATCAGAGTTCAGACCGCGCTGGAGATATGATGAAGGTGCAAATGTATTTAAGGTAAAGAAAAGAAGACAGAAAGAAATCGAGAATCCATGCTCGAGCATGAAGGTATACTTATCCTTGCCATTGCGCAAATAGACACATGTTTGCCAATAAATCCGTTTCGCATTCACAGCGTTGAATAGTCTTGAAGGTGCGTCTCCGTCGCGCATCCGGACGGGTCAACAGCAGACACGCCGTCGCGGAGCTCGTGCCTGGAGAGCTCACTGTCGACATATCCAGCATGAGGAGAGTAAGAATTATAGAGTCGCACAAGCAATTCTGCCGCCTCACGGGGTTGTTGCTGCAAACGCAGGGCGAGATAAAGGAGAACCATGTCAGTTCCAGGTCAATTTCTGCGTGGTGAAATTAGGCAGCAACGTGGCTCCATTGCCGTGATTTTCAGCCTAAGCATGGAGAGAAGGTGGTGGTACCATAACGCAGCACTGGAGAAGAGAGGATTGAAAATAAATAAACCATTTAAAAAAGGTGAAGAGAAGATGGATATGCAAAAGTAGAATAAGGTCGCGCGACACGTGCGTTTGCAGCGCGGCGCGGCCAGACGGTTGTGTGGGGCCGTTGGCGGCCCAAATTCCACAGTCGCAGAGCTAAGGCTGCCGATTTTCACCAAGCTCTACACGACATCACACTCATCAACAAACGTCTACCGCCGGCGCAAAGCAATTGCACATCATGGTGCGTCTAAAACCTGGCCTTCAACCTGCGCATAACCTCTTCTAACCTGTATCTAGGCGCGAAACTCTGAAAAGGCGCAGTCGATGCTGTTTCGCTTCCGCGAAGCGCAAGCCGCAGATCTCGGCATCATCGACACCGGCCGCACGCGGCGCCCGCGCGTCATCACCGAAGTCGAGTCGATCCAAGTGTGCGAGAAATGGCGCGGGCAGGTGCTCAAGGAAATCTCGCGCAAGGTGTCGCGGATCCACGAGCCGGTGCTGAGCGACTACCAGATCCGCGACCTCAACGACGAGATCAACAAGCTGATGCGGGAGAAGCACATGTGGGAGGTGCAAATACGGAACCTCGGCGGACCAAACTACATGCGCAGCGGCGGCAAAGTCTACGACGAGCAAGGGCGCGAGGTGCCCGGCGGCGGCAAGGGGTACCGGTACTTTGGCCGGGCGAAGGACCTACCCGGCGTGAAAGAGCTGTTTGAGGCGGCGCAGAGCAAGAATGCGGAGGAGAAGCCGCTGGAGACGAGCAAGGAGCTGAGGAGGGCCGTGGACGCGGCGTACTATGGCTACGCGCCGGATGAAGAGGACGAGGCGCTGCTGCGATACGAGGCGGAAAAGGAGCGCCAGGCGGCGGAGAATTTGTTGAAAAACGGTGTGCAGGAGCCGCCAGAGGGATGGGAGCCGCTACCGGGCGATGCGGGCGACGGGCACGCGGCGAGTCTGCCGACGCTGGAGGAGGTGCAGGAGGAACTGATTGATCGCAGGCGGCGAAAGCTGCTGGACCAGCTGTGAGGGGAGGGAGTTTAGGGGGATTCACATTGGCGTTTTTGTTAATAATGGCGTACCGGTGTCTGGGTTGAAAATAATACATGATTTCTTTCTGCTAAATTTCTTTCCATGTTAGTACTCGATATGATGTGTTGATGTCTCGCTGGTGTAAACAAGACGGGTGGTGAGGCCTTTGCTGTGAGGCTTGGCGCTATGCGCAGCGACAAGTCTGACGTATATATGCAAGGAAGCGGAAATGCACCCGTCTTGATCCGTGCGAATGAAGTCTCTGGGCTAATGTCCGTCATAGAGGCTATTCCTCGATAGCTAGAGTAGGGAGTTCGTGTTCCGATGAAAGGGCGGGCATTTTGGGCTAACGGTCTAGCAAGGGGAGGATAAGGAGCGAGACAACGGCCCTTCTGGAACCTGTATGTTTTGGGTATATTTCTGGGTATCCCAAAGAAGCCACATGTGTTCACCGGCAAACTGGTCAACCTGAAGTGAGGCGCCACTGTCATGTATTGGAATGATGTCAGTTGCGATGTGCGGCAGCGTTGATGTGAGTGGACGAGCCATGGGTTCGGCTGATGCGCACCCCGGGGTGACCCCAGAGCGAGTATCGAATCAGGACAAAGAAAGTCAACAATTAAAAAAAGAGGCTGCTAGAGGTGGTTCTTCAGGGGTGAGTATTGAGACTGGGCGATGTTCAACTGTTTAATTTCACGACGAGCCAGCGCTAATACGATCCTGGCCGGGTGGCTCAGCCAGGCCCATCAGCAGGGTGAGAATGATTTGCTGGCGTCTGCTCTGGCAGCACTGTCACCGTGACGCTGGCTGCGCTAGCGGACGAACCCCTGCCAAGGGCATGCAAGGTACAAAGTGGAAGTGGGTAGGGGTCGTTTCTCAGTTGATGGGCTATTTATCGTGGCATTGTCATGCCTCAATCTATGGTGATTGTCATTGTTGCTGAGCTTTGTGTTTCCTATTCTCGTGGGTCAAGTTATTATGTGTGTAGTATAGAAGCTCGCTTATTCGGTGGTGTATGCATCTGCATACGTATTTACATCCAAGCAGCAGCATCACAGCAAAAGAATAATACATCTGCCTGACCAATCTATCCCTGACTGCCCTCCTCGTCAATTCCTGTGGCGACTCCCCTTGGCTCCTTTTTAGGTCCCTGGTGGTGTGCTGGCCAGCGCTCCTCTCAGTCTTGCCCAAACCCCAGCCGGGAGGTACCAAACTACCAACCGAGGGCGTGCCCAACTCCACGCGTGGAGCGATGCAGCCTGAGAGACTTTATTATGGCGCTGTTGCTAGTTTGGCCTCGTATTAGCACTAATTGCCGCTGCGGTGCGGTGCGGTGCGGTGCGGTGCTGCTCTGCTCGTCGCAATATTTCGTCCACGGTCACCACAACTGAACCCCTCTGGACCCTCCCACGTTCCCCTTCTCTCTCCTCCGCCATCCTTTCCATCTTGCACTTCGTCTTCTTTTTTTTTCGCCTCGTGCTTGACGTTCCTTCTTTCTCGCATGCCCTCGCTGGCGCACACACTCCTTTCGTTCCTTTTCGTGTTTTGATTTTTTTCCGTCTGATATCCTTTCGCCACATACTGCCGCCGTCAACCTAATTCGCCCATTGGCGCCACTCTTTACAACGCCCGTTTGCGCCGACTCGAGAAACGCCAAGGACCAACGTTTCCCTCTCCGTTTACGCATTAATACTTTCGCTATACGATTGGAATACAGCCTCGCCTATACCTTCGGCAACTCTATACTCCCGCAGCTATCACTGTCTGTACGACTCCGCTTCCGTCGATCCTCATCCGAGCGGCCTCTGAGCTCGCGCTTCGTACATTGCCACTGCTCCACTCGTCCGACGAATACCAAGACCGCAGCTGCTCGCCATATTTGGAATCCGCAATCCTAAGCATCTTGTTTCATTCGGGAGCTATATTCGCAGACTGCGACAAGCTGTGAAAATGGTCTCCTTCTTCGGCCTCAAGTTTGGAGGTGACAAGAAAAAGGGCCAGTAAGTCGCAACCTGCACTCCAGCGTCAAAATCGCATCTTTACTAATATCTGTTTTACAGAGCCAAATCTGGCGATAAAAAGATCCAAGATGACTGGAAGGCACCCGATAAGAGGGAGCTGGCTCGCGGGGAATTTTACGGAACCTCGCGCCAACCCGACCATCTGGCCCGCCCTGGCACTTCATACTCGACAAAAGGCCCTACCAATTGGCGCCAAACTTTCAAAGGCTTCGGTGCCAACTCTTCCATGGTCGATCTCTCCAGTCCTATGCGCAAGGACAGCGTCAGCAGCCTCCGAAATCCATGGATTAACAGCAGCTCCGCCAATCTGCCGCTGCCTTCCTCCCTCGGCGGAAGTGGCCCACGAATTGGAACTCCGGACCGCCCTTCCACGGCCAGCGGACGCACAAAGGAGTGGATTAATCCCCTCGACGTTCACTTTTGCAAGGACCCTACTGGCGCTCCTCCTTCGTTGTCCAACAACAGCGAAAGGCCGCCCAGAAGCCCCCTTGGTTTGCAGTTTGGTGCAGACGCGGAAGACGACGCGGTGAAGCCATCCAGCCCTTTCAAAGACAAGCCACAACCAGCCAAGCACGAGACGGCCATAAAAAATGGCTACCCTTCGCCCCCGCAATCCATCAGCTATGCCGAACAAACGCTCTCGCCTTCAACCTCGGATTTATTTGCAGCTGGCAAGACGAATGGCGATCCTTCGTCTCTCCCGTCTCCTGCTACCTCAGCTCCGCGCACTAGCGAGGACCGCTGGGAAGCGCCAGTTATTCGTAACGTGCTTGCGAAGCGCGACACTACCACGTTTCATTCCCCACGCCGACGCAGTTTCACCATGGATCTTGAAAAGCTGGAGCTAGAAAAGCTGCGCAAGCAGAGACAGACAGAAGGATTCGCCGGCAGCTTTGCAGACTTTGACTTTGGCGAGATTATCACGAAGCAAGCTTCAATTGAGCAATTCCCCGAGCCTCCCACCTTGGGCTTCAACTCTAGCCCCAAGGCTGACCCGTTTCCCTCTTTCGCCGACAAGCAAATGCCTACAAGCAAATCGGACAACGCTCTCACCAGCCCAATGACCACGACGCCTAAGCGACCTGAGCGCAGGATGAGCAACTCTCAGGTGGACACAAGGATATTTGGCAACATGAGCAACTCGCCTGAACTGGGCTCCAATCCTTTCGACACGCTTCCGCCACCTGCACCGGTTGACCCCCCTCGACCTGCAACCAGCTACGGTCGGATTGGGGGAGCTCCTACAGCGGCTGCCGGTGCGCACCCCGGCAACGGACCAGTAACCACCTTTGAGGCCCCGCCTCGTCTGGGATTCCGTGCCAGACTTGGTTCTGATGCGAGTAGCCGACGCAAGACAGGCCCTCCCAAGCCTCTACAGACCAATCTGTCACATCCAAGCACCATGCAGAAAGCTGCTCTTACTCTGGTGCAAAATGCTGAACCTAGCCCCAAGTCTCCTCTGCCGCCATCGACCAGCGCCAGTCAGCCCGACGAACCAAAGCAAAGCCTAGATGTCAAGCCGCCCAGGAGTGCACAGTCAAAGAAGACGCTAGAAGGGGATTTCCCCGTCACGAAAGGCCTACCGAGAGGCCGCCAACCTCCTCGCAGACCCCCACGCTCCGACGAAGCCACCTCACCCGAACGACCCGACTTTTCTTTGCCCAACTGGGGAACAATCGATCCGGTTGAGCCACGGCACTCTGCCATGCCACCTCCTCTCACGATGGGAAGCCTGCCACGGCCTTCCACCTCTTCTGGTCTTGACTTGAGCCTCCCAAGCCCTTCATTCGCGTCTCTGGAGCTGTCCATTTCCAGCTCAGGCGAGAGTCTCGCTCAAGCGTTCGAGGAAGCTCTTGGAAAGACGTCTCTCTCACCAGGACTGATTGGAGACTTCTTCTCCGTTGATACGAGCAGCAATGGTGCTTCGGGAGCGAACAGAGTCGAAGCCCAAAAGGCGCCTCCGCGACCAGCCCCCGTGACGCTCCCACCATCCCCCAAGAAGAACGCTGAGCCAAGATCACCTGCACCCACGCAAAGCGAGTTCGGCGCCACGTTTATCTAATTGTCCAAAACCTTTTTGTTTTTTTGCATTTATCAACATTGAACTCATGAACTGGACTCTGTTTTGTTTGGTACCGCAGGCTGCCGGCGTTTGATTTTTATTTACTTGACCAGACGAGGTCCTCGTCAGATTTATTTTCTAATTCTTATTGTCTCTTGATGAGACGGATGATACATGTACAATGTGACATTGCCAAAGTGTGGCTATTTGTATACAGTATACAAAGCTGTACAAAATTGCATCATGCAATTTTTTTCGTTTCTTTTCTACTGGCGGGATAGGAGCTACTATGGCTCGAGGGATAACTATTTGGGAGGGATGGATAACATGATTAAGATACCAAAATGCAGAGTACAGAAGGGCAGCAGTTGCAGAATATTTTTTAATTAAATTTGTGTGAATGATTGAATATCTAACGCCAATGCCAATGCAGTGAAGATGGGTCTCGTGTCTAGTTTTACATGCCCGCCAAACCGTTTCTCGTTTCAGCATCTGGTGAACTCGTTCCTCCTAGTCCAAGAAGTTCTTCAAGTTGCCGCCGATGTGCTTGAGGTCCAGCAAAAAGGTGTCGTGGCCAAACAGGCTCATCTCCTCGCTCAGCTCCACGTGCGTCACGTTGCGGTTGCCGCCCAGCCGCAGCGACTCGGCCACCTCGCGCTGCTGCCACGCCGGGAAGAGGATGTCGCTCGCGACGCCCATGACGAGCGCGGGCGTGTCGCGCAACGGCGCCAAACCCTGGATCAGATCCTCGGGCGGCCGCGACGACGACCCCGGCTGCGACGGCTCGGCATCCAAGTCGACGTGCGACCCGGGCTGCTCCTCGTACGGCTTGTCCGGCAGCGTCAGGCTGCACGACGCCGCATCGCCGCTCGTGCCTTCGATACCGGATGCGCGGCGCTCGGCGCGGCGCGCCTTGGCCGCCTGCTGGTTCTGCAGGCCGAGATCGAACAGGTCCATGGCCTTGCTGACGTACAACAGCGAGTTGGGGTCGTAGTTGAGGCACCACTTCTCGCCGGCGTGGTCGAGGTACGTCTCGATGAGGAAGTCCGGGCACAGCGCGGGCGGCTTCGCCGGGTCCGCGCGGCGGCGCCCGAAGCGCTGCTCCCACTCCGGGCCCGACCGGTACGTCACCGTCGCAATCTCGCGCGCCAGCTTCATGCCCGCGTGCGGCGGCACCTGGCCGTAGTAGAACCCGCGGTTCCAGTTGGGGTCCATCATGAGCACCTGGCGCTGCGTGTGGCGCATGGCGATGCTGTACGGGTGGCTGCGCGCGCAGCCGCTGATGGAGACGACGCGGCCGACGCGCGCGGGGAACAGCACGCCCGCGGCGAGCGACTGCATGCCGCCCATGCTCGACCCGACGCTGGCGTAGAGGGACTCGATGCCGAGGCCGTCGAGGAGGCGGAACTGCGCGCGCACCATGTCCTCCATGGTGAGGATGGGGAAGTGCGTCGCGTACCGCTCGCCGTGGCCCGGGTCGACGCTGGACGGCCCCGTCGACCCGTAGCAGCCGCCGATGACGTTGGTGCAGATGATATGGTACTTGTCCGTGTCGAGCGGCGCGCCCGGGCCGATGAACTTTTCCCACCAGCCCGGCGACGGGTTCTCGGCGGTGGAGTGGGCGTGGGAAGAGGCCGACAGGCCGGTGTGCAGCAGGATGGCGTTGGACTTGTCGGCGTTGAGCGCGCCCCAGGTCTCATACGCAATGGTGAACTCGGGCAGCACGCCGCCCCAGTCGAGGTAGAGGGGATCTTTGCAGTGGTGCACCTGCGTCACGCCGGACGTGTAGGAGGGCTCCGGACCGGCGGAGGAAGAGGTGCTCTGGAGGGTCGCGGAGCGCGTCTCCATGGCGTCGAGGCAAGGGAACGCCATGGCGGGATTGGACGCGGCGCCGGAGCGCGCGAGCGCAGACGTCTGAAAAAGACGAATAGAGGAAGTTGAAGAGACGCGGGAGATGTGTGATGGCGAGGCCGGCGATGAGAGCGCATTGCGGCGCAAGTGCCGAGCGGCCGCGGCGAGCTGCCGGTGTGACTTCATGCTGCTACCAATTCAATTTGACACTTTGAAGTATGTAAGATGGAGATCTCAAGAAACAAAGAAACAACCTGCGAATAATATAATCTTTAATAATCAAGCGCAGTGAGGGAGAGGAGGGTATGGATGTGGTTTGTAATTGACGTTCCTCATAAAGATGGCGAAATTGGCGCTAGGCTGTGCTGGGCCGTCTTCGCACACCATTTCACGTGCAGTTCGGCCGGATCGCCGCGACAGGCGGGCGATGCCCCGACGAGCCGATGACGGAGACGGCCGCGCTGGGGGTACTATATTGCTGCAGATTATGTTACTCCTATACTGAGATCATATCAGTCTCTGTTGCCTCAACTTTGATTAACCGTCTTCCTTTTTACAATGTTTCTTATTGATCGTGTCCGTTGCGGGCAGACCCGGAACCGTCGAACCGAGTGCGGCGTTGTCGACTTGTGCCGATGCCTCTAGTGATAAGAAAACGACAAACCTCCTTTTAGTTTCAATTAGAAGTATTTGTGAGGTGCATTTATAGGACAAGGGTCTTTTACAAGTGTATAAACGCGAATTTGCTTCACAAGGCCAGCAGCTACTTGTTAGTGGCAAGCAGCCTGGTAGATGTCTACAGGGCAGTTTGCAAGCACAGCTGTATCTGTATAGCTGCTTAGCATACCTGGCCACTGCACTAAGTAATGAGCTATAACACTGTACTTCTATCTCCAAATAAAAGCTTGCATTCACTTTTGTCCCTCCATTGTCCTACTATTTACCAAGTCATATTTGGCGTGCCCCATTTTTATATGTAGGCCATATCAAGTTCCTTGTTGTGAAGCGCAGATATGCCGTTGGGTGCGCCAAAAAAGTATTAGCTTATTCCAACGTTTAAAAAACAAGGCTGAATTAATAGCTTAAGCATCGTGATCCATGAAATCCCCCACAAGTGGCGGCATTATTCGTGGCCTGCGTAGTGGCAAGCTTGCGTCGCCCCATTCAAGGCCCCTGCACAGGCTGACGTCAATGCACATTCCCTTTTGGGAAACACCATGCGGGCTGCATTGCATCTTTATTTCGTCAACACTGCAACACCCCGACTCCCTCTTCCTAAAACAACACGACAACCATCCGAATAGCTACTGCGCACGAAATCCGATTGAAATACACGATACATACATCCCAGCCAATAGCATACCAACCGAACCGCCAACCGCGACGCACAGCTACCGTGGGCTACCCCGCCATAGCTACCATGTCGTTCAGAATCATCCCCGCCAACATCATCCAGCGGATGCAGAACATGTGGAATGAAGAGAATGGCCAGACGTTGAATGAGAGTCAGGCAAACACACCCAATACCAACTCTTCTGTACCGCATGCAGGAAAACGCGACGACGACGGCACCTATAACCCCTCTCCCATTGACGTCGCCGTCGTGCGCATCATGCTCGCCAAAGCGACGAAGCTGCCCATCGACGTTGTCGACGGCATTTTCGAGCTTGCGGAGTACTGGGTGCGCACTACCACCGCCACCGACTATTCGAGCAGCCCCCTGACGGTTGGCTCTTCTGAAGGTGAAGACAGATTTCTGGTAAGTTGTTGGCACTGTGCGTGAAAATAGGTGGCATGTGCTGATGGCAGCAGATCCGATCACTTCCCGTTGGATTTACGAGCGAACATGGCGGAAATCTCGATCTGATGGGGGAGCGCGCCCCAGCGAAACCTTTGCAAAACGAAATTCCCGCCAAGACTCTCGCCCGAATGGCAGACTACCCGCTGCCAAAGCTGCAAGGTCCAGTGCGCAAGGTGGTCTTCAAGTTTACATCCCACGATCAGGGCTGGTCTGGTGAGAGTGGCGGTCTATACGAAAACTCTTGGACATGGTTTGAAGCTGGCCTTGAGCGACTGGAAAGCTCGGACGTTGGTAAGAAAGACCTGCGAATAAAGAGTTCCAGGTTGTCCGTTACTAACTCTCGTAGGAACGCCTCAAGAACCTGCCCCGACGGCTCTCCCTCACGCCGCACTCCGTTCCATATATCCGTCCATCGTCAAGGGCGAGCCAGAGCCGGTGTCGGACGATAACGAGAAGCAAGACGGAACAAATAATGCGAACGAGACTGAGAATGCTGAGAAAGCAGAGGGGGATTCCGAAGAGCCTGTATTCAAGTATGACTTCCCACTGATGCATGATCCGAAATGGACGGTGAGCAGAAACAAGCGCGCGCATCGAGACTGGCAAGACCATGCCATTACGTGGTCATGCAAAGACAATGTTAAGCCTGATTCAGACGCTGGAAAGGCTTTGGAAGAGAATGGCCGTGGACGTGAAACTGGTGATGGTGCATTTGTACGAAGCCTGCGTCTTGGTGATGTCGTGACATTATGGGCCAAGGCCAGATTCCCTGGCTGGGTCAACAGCGTCAAATCTGCGAGCATTGACGTTTACTGGGCCGCCACTTGAGTGTTAGAATGGGAACCGGAATAATAGTTAATGCTTTGTCAACTTAACGATTAATGAATGAATTTTATTGCTGATATGCATCATTTGTTGCGCTGGAAGATGTGCTGCTGTGCTGGTGCCTGTTTGACGGCTGACCCGCTGTTTGCGCAGCTGAGATCACGGGCAGATCCTCGACGTAATGCTCGTCCTACATATTTCATCACGCTGGTGACGTGTGCGCAAGATATGAAACGGCCATTACAGACTTTCATTACAAACTCAAAATTTACAGTAGCATCAACCATTGTACCCCCGAAATTGGGCTTTCGATCCGTTATTCCCTACGCCTGTCTGCAAAGCACTATGGCGCGCCAAATCCAGTCCAAAGAGGGCATTCCCATTAGCCTCCCCGAAGGCCTCACCGAGAGCCAGCTTTCGGCATTCAAGCCATTTAATGTAAGAAATGCATGAACCATATTTATGTTGCCACCATCCCCTTTCGTTTGCTTCAAGCATGCACCGAACTTTGCTAATGAGCATAGACTTGGATGAGCACCCTCTCCCGCTCCCTGGCGCTGCAAACCGATGCCGCGCATCCCTTCAGCGCGGACCCGTACGTCTTGCGCTCCGTCACGATCCAGGCTTTCGACCTGTTCGGCCCCACGCGCGTCGGCTTCGTCAAGCTCGCGGCCACCGTGTCCAACGCCGCCGGCGAGTCCCTCCCCGCGGCGGCGCTCCTGCGCGGGCCCAGCGTCGCCATGCTCGTCATGCTGATCCCCGACGACGCCGCGTCGCCGGACGAGCGCTACGTCGTCTTCACCGTGCAGCCGCGCGTGCCGGCCGCGAGCCTCGGCTTCGTGGAGCTGCCGGCGGGCATGGTGGACGATGCGGGGAATTTCAAAGGTGTGGCGGCGCAGGAGATGCAGGAGGAGCTGGGCATCACGATTGCGGAGGAGGATTTAAAGTGTCTGAGCGATTTGGCGGCGGAGGGGAGTGAGAGTGGTGCGAAGGGGGAGGATATCACGGCTGCCATGTTTCCGAGCGCGGGCGGGTGCGATGAGCATGTTACGCTGTATAGTTATGAGAGGAAGATCCCGCGCAGTGAGCTGCAGGGCTGGAGCGGGAGGCTGACGGGGTTGCGAGAGCACGGAGAGAAGATTACGCTCAAGATTGTGCCGATGAAGGATGCGTGGAAGGTCGGGGCGCGAGACGCTAAGGCGCTCGGCGCGCTGGCTTTATGGGAAGGCCTGCGACGAGAAGGCAAAATCTAGGTGTCTGTATTTATCCTCTATTGTGTTGTAGTCTAATCCCGTGGTTTGCTCATCTATTTTGCGTCTTCTTGCACATTGTCGTGTGCAACATGTCGTGTGATTCCTTTTACAGCTTGAATTGCTGCGCCAGCAGCACGCCCTCCGCCAACGTGCCGACCCGCGCATCGATAGCGACGCCCTCGGCCTCGAGCTTCTTGCACAAGGCCCAAAGGTCATTCAGCGGATGCGTAAAGACCTCGATGAACTCGTCGTCCTCCAGCTGCGGCTGCGGGTTCTGATTTTCCGGCCGGCTCATATCTACCGTCATGTGCACCATGCGCAGGTTGGTATTGCAGAACCCGGGGTCGTTGAACATCATCGGCGACGTCTCGGTGACCACGCCCACGTAGCCCGTCTCCTCGCGCAGCTCGCGCACGGCCGCCTGCTCGGCCGTCTCGCCGGCGTCGACGAGGCCCGCGGGGATCTCGAGCGACAGCTGGTCGATGGGCGGACGGTACTGCTTCTGCAGCACAATGTCCTTGCGCCCGTCGGGCTGCGCGAGCACGGCGATGATGCCGACGCCGTCAATGTCGCTTCCTTTGGGCCGCGTGCGGCGCTCGGCGGACTCCCAGGTGCGCGGCTTGCCGGTCTGATCTTGGTAGTCGATTCTGTGAGAGAGAAGGGACGATGTTAGATTGGGGAAGAGCGGTCAATGGTTGGGCGTCGATGGTTTCACTCACTTGACCAGCTTGATCCAGCGGGCTTCGGCGTCGGGCTGTTTGGCTTTTTGTTAGAATGCGCTCATGGATCATATGCTACCGCTCGCTGAAAAGACGCTACATACCAAGGGCCCTGTGGTGAGATGTTTGGCTCCTTCGGCAGACATCATGACTTTTGAACGTTACTGAGAACCGTGATGAAAGAGGCAAGCTACAATATAAGACACCGGCATATGAGCGTATAGGTGGGGATGATTGGGGGCGGGCGCTGCTACCCGACCTCTAGAATCGGGCCAAAGTCGGAGCTTGCACAACTTGAGTCGGGAAGGAGTGGGTCGCTATATGAGACAACTTATACGGTTTGATATAGTATTGAAGCGTGTTACAGAAACCCAACATCATAAACTCAAAGCTCAGAGCTGATGGACACGGGTTTGAAAGAAACTTGCTAGCTTGGCCTTCTGGCCCATCCATCGCTAAACAGCATGCAGGCATGCTAGCCAGACAGCCAGCGTGCCAGCTTGCTAGCCCGCAAAACACATCATCCAAGACTAGTCGACCACTAGCCGCGTCATTAGCACCGAACAAACTATTACTAAAGAATGAAGCATTGAGAGGCAGCTGTATATATACTCTCACCCTTGAAATAATGTTCGTGTGGTACTTCGTAACCCTTGCTAAGCGTTAGTAGGTAACTTCTTCGCCCAGATAGCAGGGATATACTACTCTAGCTATAAGAGTAATAAGAAAAATAAGAAAAATAAGAAAAATAGTAAGACGGATATTTATTATTATTTTATTAGTATTATATTTAAGTATTTTTTATAAGAATTATGTATATAACAGTAACGTTAAGTTGTTGAAGTAATAATGTACACTTACCTATTAGGGATAGTACCACGCTAATATTATTTTAGGGGTGAGAGTGTATACACCACTCGAGAAAAGTGGAATAGTACGACCTAATGTGTGGCCCTAAGAAGTCCTACTGGGAAGTCACCGTGCCCGGAATTAGGGTGCGAGATTGCCGTGACGTACACGATAGAAATTACTATCAGTGGCATCAACACGATAGTACACTATATCAACAGGCTTGCAAGATCCTGAGGAAAGAGACTTTGTTAGGATCAAAGAAGTCACGAAAAGTTTGCCCCGAAAATGTCACTCGCAACACGGCTATCCATTCAGAATATCTCCGATGAACCGGAGGACCTTTTCGCCAGTGCCCTTGGCACCATTTTCCCCGACGATGTGATTAATCTCCACGGCGATGCCGGTCAGACTCTCGTGTACAAGTCTCCGCATCTCGCTGAGCCAATTCTACTCAAGCTCTCAGACCCCCTGCAAGAGAAGGACAGGACGCTCTTCAGCCACCACTTGTGGACGTCCTCACTATTTCTGGCCGAGCTCATCGAAGCCGACACACTGGGCATCCCACTCGGCACGCGGCCCCGTATAGAAAGCAGCGCCCAATGCAGCGTCAAGGACCGGAGTGTCATCGAGCTTGGCGCCGGCACGGGCCTTGCGGGCATCATGGCCGGCCTCGTCGGCGCCAAGCGCGTCGCTGTCACCGACTACCCTTCGGAGACGCTCCTCGAGCCGCTTCGCGGCAATGTGTCTCGTTGCTTGAGCTCCACGCTTTCCCCGCCGGGCGTCACACCCTGTGCCGACATGGTGGTCGAGGGCCACTGCTGGGGCGAGCTCGTCGATGACTTCAGCGTTAGGGAGAAGCACGGATTTGACCTCGTCCTGGCCGCCGATACCCTGTGGATACCCTGGAAGCATGAAAATCTGCGGCGCTCCATTGCGCATTTCCTCTCCACCGAGGCTGACGCGCGCTGCTGGGTCGTTGCGAGCATGCACACCGGCCGAGCCATCGTCACCAGGTTCTTTGACGCCGTCGAACTGAAAAATGCTGGCCTGGAAATTGAGTATATATGGGAGCGCGACTGCGATGGCGTGGAGAGGGAGTGGAAGGAAGAGCGGGAGGATGATGCCCAGTATAGAAAGAGATGGATTATTTTGGCGGTGCTTAAACGGGTGTAGAGAATCTTGTGTAACACTCGTACAAAATGTGGAGGCTGATGTCGGCTTTACGAGGGGCTCACTTATGAAAATGTCACGACTTTGATGAGATTACATACTCGAGAGTATTTGACAATTTGGGCGTCTTTAGCTTTGCTTGGTCTAGGAATGTGAAATTGATGCTTGTGCAAGTCTTTCGTCGACGGCGGCACGGCAGCAACACAATGCAAGAAATTTAGTAATCAAAATAGTAGATTTCTTGTGTTGGAAAATACAAACTATCCTCTTCTGATGTGTTGAGCTCCCCATTAGTGTACATAACGTAATAAATCTTGTAAAAATACATGGTCTGGGCTTACTGCCCTGGCCCGAACCGGCATTTCAAACATGTATTATCGGCTTCAGCGAAACGAAACATTGAATCGGCTCGCGCATCTTAAGTTGGATGTCGTCGTAGGTTGACATGGTTTCCGAACTGCGCAGCAACTCAAAATTCCAGATCATCAGCGTAAACACAATCTTAATCTCCAGGCGCGCCAACTTCTGTCCGAAACACCCTCTGCGGCCCATACCGAACGGTGAGGCTGGCCAAGCTGTCGTATCCAATACTTCTTTTCCTTTCGCATCGGATACCAGCCAGCGCTCTGGGCAAAAGTCATTCATGCGAACCTGTTTGCTCTCAGGAAGAACAATGGTGCGCTTCTCCTTCAAAGCCGCTCGGCAGGATTCGCTGCGAATCGATTCATCCACAACCAGCGGAGGTTCGGTGAAGCCAGGCCCTTTGTTAGCGAGGAATAAGAACGTGCCCTTGGGAACGCGGTTGCCCAAGATGATGGTATCTTCGGTGGTCTCGCGCTCCTGCAACGGGACAACATGCGCAAGTCGCGCAATCTCCTCGACAACGGCATCCAAGTAGGGAATACGCGCAGAAGCAACCTCAGATTCTGTCGGCGGACGGTCTTCAGCATATGCATCTGAAAAGGTGGCATGCAGCGTTTCTCTTAGACGTGTCTGCACATCCACGCAGTCGGCCATATATTTGACGCCCCACATCAGCGCGGTGCTTGTTGTTTCGTGACCAGCAGCATTAAATCCGAATACCTATACGTATCAGTACAACTGTTAATCATGGCAGTATATATGTTGATGTACCTCGTCGCGAATGGCCTGTGACCAGTAGACAGGCTCTCTTCCAGCGCTGGTTGCCATTGCCCGCTCGCGCTCGATAATGTGATCCATGGCGGACTTGATAGAGTCGTTCCGATCTTTTTCGGAGGTCTTTTCCAATCTTTCAGCACTTTTTAAAACCTGCTCTTTGATAAATGCGTCTCTGACGGCTCTCATCTTGCGGACGCTGGGGAGCAGTCCGATAATCCACCACCCAAGCGTCGGAAACCCATATGCAGGAGGGGGAAGCGAGTGGTTTGCAGTTTTGAGGATGGCGTTCATAGATGCAGGAACGGGAGCGGTGGGGAATTGAACATTCTTTCCACTGTTGGCTTGATCGCGAATCACAGCCTTTTGCTCCTCTGTGAGTTGATTCATCAGCTCAAGCTGTGGAATGAGTGTCCTTTCTGCAGCCGCATCGCCGTAGCCAAAATCATAGATTGCATCGAGCGAAGTATGAAACAGATCTTCCCTAGGGGCGAATGGCGTTGTCCCGATAATGTCGTACTTGCAGCGCCAGAGCTCCATTAATCGAGATACACTCTTATAAATATTGGGAGTAGCAACGCTGTGCAGAAAATCCGGAGACATGAGATCTTGTAGGAGCTTGCGATGCGCCCTCCACTCCCCGTCGGTCCTCATATTAGCATGAAAGAGAGGGGCTTCGCCGCCGATCGTGTCTCTAATCAGAGTAGACCGGTCAAATTCCTTGCGGCGTATCATGATGTCTTGCGCTTCGCGAAAATCAGAAACAACCAGGCAAGGCCTGCGAAATGGGATGAGAAAGACTTGGACAATGGCGCTATTGTGCCTCGTTGTCTGCTGAAGGACCCATTTTTGAGGATTGTTGGGCGACTCCCGGAGAATGGTTGGCAGGTCTCCCAGCAGTGATGTTGCAGCCTCTTTATTGTAGGGAATTCCTGGGATGGGTTTGGGAAGCAAGAGCTTGCGTATGAAGTAAAGGGCAACGGCGATGCCAATGGCGGTAGCGCCAATGGCCCGAGGCGACTGGTGCGGCAGTGTAAGACACGAAGACAGATTCAACATGTCTGGAGAGGAAAGTGACAAAACAAAAATAAGGACGTGTAAAACGAATGAAAAAAAAGCTCGGTAGAAAGTTTCAATGAGAATTTACTTTGGATGAGAAATATGTTCTCGTACGCGGCGAGACATCGCCAGTATTTAAACTAAGTCACTACGTACTGAGGGTGGGTTTTTTCCAGCGCCAGCTTTCGGAGAATGCCACTGATCATGGTCACAGCTTTGACGAGATCCTATTTGATCCGAAGTGTCACAAAAATGAGCTTAAACAAGTAAGAGCTATTTTAAGATCCGCAGATAAACTAATTGATGCTCTCTGTGTAATACGCGATTTTATCATGAGTCCAGGTCTTACGTTTCTTACGGACCGTTCTCCCATCCCAGTAATCATCGCGTTGTGAAGAATTCATCTGGTTCCTATCTTACAGAGGGTAGGGTCTACGGAAGATATTTTCCAGTGATTTCTTAGCTTATTCTCATGATGTGAACGATTCGCCTGCGTTTCTTGCAGCCGCACAGACGAGTTAGCACTGGTTTTGTGCAATCACAAGTTAGTTAGTCTATGCAGACATCTTTCACTTTCCATACAGTGGAATATGCTTGCACATGACTATTTAATTTATCTAAAAACGACACGTGAACTTAGGCCAAATGCTTCTACGACTCGTCTGACAATATTCGGTGACTGCTATCTCTCTGAAGAAGAAATGTTGGCAGTCAAGTTCTTTTTCAGTCATGGCTACCCGGGAACCTGTCGTCTCGCCCCAGCTGAAAAGCCGCCCGGAGAAGCCAATGCGAAAACAGTTCTCGGCTCTTCCCGCTGCAGTCCGCTACAACCCGGGCCTGCAGGGGTTCACCACCGTCTGCGTTGTCAATTGCGAACTAGGCTACGGCGTACGAATAGTGCATGCAGAATAATTAACTAGTAGTTACCCCACGACACAGACTACGTTACAAGGTGACGTGGGGAATGGTACTTTTGTAAGTTTGCCGAGATATCGTAACAGCCTACAAATTGTAGGCCTTTTGTCCGTTGGAAATCTGGATTGCTTCTCGCTGACCAACTTTCATATAGTGCAGAAGTATTCATAAAAGAATATAAACATTACTTTCTCGGCAACCTGTTGCGAGCAAACATTCAAGATAATGAAGCAAGATTTCTGATTAATTCCGGAGCTGAGGCAAACCTCCTCTCCACTGTGGAGGCAGAACTTGCCCACCAAACCACCAACCATACTTGTCCATTCGTGTCTCCAGCTATTTCTGCCAGGTTATCCCAGCGTCGCATTGTGTCCAGCGAATTATTAGGCCGTTGTTTGCCCCCCACAGCGGGCGTGAGTAAGAAACTAGTTTTCGGCAGCTCCTGCGCAGCTCCTACAGGCGCCTCCTTCAGGCAGGGTTTAGTTAAATACGCCGACCATTCCCTCGATGGGAAGTGAAGAAGGAAAAAATGCGGCCCCAATCTTGCGAACTGAATTAGAGAATCAATCTCTTTTCCCGGAGGAGATCAGTGCAAGATCTGGTTTTGCTGGCCGACGTCGAGACCAAGCCTCTCCCGCGCCGGAAATATGAAGGCGCACCCCATCTCCGGCGATGTGGCTGCAGTAGCGGCCAGCCAAGATGACGATTCCTCGCTCCAGGCGTCGGACGTCAAGGAGGCCCGCGACGACCTGCGCGACTTTGAAAAGAACCACCAAAACGACCCGAACCTGCCAACCGAGAAGCTGGCGGCCGTTCACGATGCGCTCGCCCACAACGACTCCAAGGAGATGGCCGATACGGACGCCCTCCTGGAGGAGGACTCGCCATACGACGAGGTCCGCGCCGCGGTTCGCAACACAGACGGCGGCGAGTACGCCAACACGGTGCGCGCCTGGATCCTGGGCTTGATCTTCGTGACGATTGGCGCGGGCCTGAACATGTTTCTGAGCATGAGGTATGTGGAAGACGACCGGCGCTAACAGGGCAGTTGTCGTGACGCGCAAAAGCTAACGTTGCGGCCACCGACTGTAGAAACCCAGCGATCTCGTTCCCGGCGATCATCATCCAGCTGCTAGTCTATCCGATCGGCTCTTTCTGGGCCAGGGTAGTGCCGATGCGCAAGTTCAAAACGTTTGGGGTCGAGTGGACCTTCAATCCAGGCTCGTTCACGATCAAGGAGCACACCGTCGTCACACTCATGGCCAACGTCTCGTTTGGCTACGCCTACAGCACGGATGCGCTGCTGGCCCTCCAGGGCAAGCCGTTTTACAACAAGAACCTCGGCTGGGGCTTCTCGCTGCTCTTCACGCTGAGCTCGCAGCTGATTGGCATCTCCTTTGCCGGTGTCTTTCGCCGATTTCTCGTCTGGCCGGCGGCCATGCTGTGGCCGGCGCAGTTCTCCAGCACGGCTCTGTTTTACGCCCTCCACGATCGCAGCAACACCGGCACCGGCAACACGAACGGATGGCGCATCAGCCGATACAGCTGGTTCTGCGTGGCAGGCCTTGCCATGTTCATGTACTACTGGTTCCCTGGCGTCATTTTCCAAGGACTTGCTGTCTTTTCTTTCCCAACTTGGATCAGTCCAAACAACGTCGTTGTGAACCAGTTATTTGGAGGCTTCTCTGGCCTGTCTCTGCTTCCCCTGACCTTTGACTGGACCTACGTTACTGCCTTTCTTGGCAACCCTCTCCTGGCACCGACACACGCGCATATCAATACACTCACCGGATTGTTCTGTTTCATGATTATTCCAATCATCGGCATCGTTTACAGCGGAGCGCTGTTCTCGAAATACCTACCGATGGTTACGTCACAGGTATACGACAATACTCAGCAGGCCTTCCAGGTGAACAAAATTCTGGGCCCTGGCTTCACCTTTGATGAGAAGAAGTATAAGGAATACTCGCCACTGTTCTTAGCTCCCGCGCTGGCCCTCAACTACGGCATCTCCTTTGCGGGTCTCATGGCCACTCTTGTCCACACTGGCCTGTACCATGGCAAGGAGATCTGGCATCGGTTCCGTTCCTCGCGCAATCAAGAGCCCGATATCCATCTGAAGCTTATGAAAAAGTACGATGAGGCTCCTGATTGGTGGTATGGTGCTCTTTTCATTGTCTCTTTGGCCCTTGGCCTGACTACCGTATTGGCATTTGACTCGCAATTGCCGTGGTGGGGCTTTTTCCTCTCCCTGATCCTGGCCGTGATCTTCATGATCCCCAGCTCCATGATCTTGGCTGTGTCCAATATCGTCATCAGTTTGAACGTCATTTCCGCCTACCTGGCTGGTTTTATGATTCCGGGAAAACCCATTGGCGTCATGATCTTCAAGGTGTTTAGCGTCATCACCCTCGGTCAGGCACAAACATACTCTGGTGATCTCAAACTTGGTCACTACATGAAGATTCCACCAAAGGTGACTTTCTGGTGCCAGGTTATTCCCACTATCTGGGCCGTTTTTGTCCAGATTGCTGTAATGAACTGGACTCTGGGCAACATTGAGAATGCTTGCGATAACAGGCAGAAAGACCATTTTACATGCCCCAATGGTCGCGCATTTTTCTCTTCCAGCGTTGTCTGGGGTGTCATTGGACCACAACGCATGTTTGGCACTGGAAGTATGTACGGCTACTTCAACTTTTTCTGGCTGGCTGGCGCAGCTCTACCCGTCATCTTCTATCTCCTAGTCCACAAGGCAGGCATTAAGTTCTTCCGCCATTTCAACGCTCCCATCATGTTTGGCTCTATGGCTTGGATGCCGCCTGCTACGCCGCTCAGCTTCTCATCTTGGGCAATTGTTGGCCTCATCTTCAACAAATGGATCCGCAACCGCTGGCATGGCTGGTGGGCGACGTACAACTACATCACGGCAGCGGCGCTTGACGCTGGTCTGATTCTGAGTACCGTCGTCATCTATTTTGCGATTACATTCCCAGGTGTTACAATCCCCCAGTGGTGGGGCAATGTGGCCGTCGCAAACACGCTCGATGCTTCATACTCTGCGATGCTGAAAACTGTGCCAGAGAATGGCACTTTTGGACCTGCGACGTGGTAATTATGAGAGATGCTACGCGTTAAATGACATTTGCACATATATAACTGAATATATAAAGTTGGAAATATATACGACTGTTGTATGTACGACCTGTGGTGATGCGCTCACATGGAGCTTTAAATCAACCGCCGATGCACGCCGTATCTTCTAAACACGCACGGGCTTGCCGACTTGAAGAGACTTGTCAATGCTGCATTTTCTATTGCACTTGGAACCAGAGGGCAAAACATTGTACAGCACCTCGATCCACTGCACGTTCTGAAACGCCTGTCCACCAGATGCCATCTTCTCGGTCCACACGCCGCCGTCGCTCCACGTGTTGAGGAGAATCAAGCTGGGGTCGCGCGGAGCCTGGAAAATCTGCGTGTGGCTCTCGATGCCGTTGATGCTGAATGTGGTGCGGCCCGGGGTCCAATCTAGGCGGTGCGTGATCCAGTCGGACCACTTGAGACCGTTGGGCAGCGTCACATTGTACGAGGCGCCGTCGACCGTGGTGCCGTCCTCGAGATAAGATGGCTGGTTAGTGTAGTGGATCGCTCGGTCCGTCTCGCGCGTGAGCATCTCGATATCGCTCTCCTGCACGTCGTTGAGGTGGTCTGCGCCGAGGTAGGTGAAGACGGAGGTACAGGCGCCAGGTGAGCCGTGGCTGCGGGCTAGCATGCGGATAGAGGCATGGTCGACTTTGTTCATGGACTGGAGCTCAGCGGCACTCTGAAAACCGGGCAGGCGGGAAGTGCGCATCGTCATGTACGTATCGCTCTGACCGCCCGGGTTGTGCTCGATGTACAGGTTATTGTAACTCATAATCATCGGAAAGTCCTCGTTGCCATTGTTCCAGTGCTGAGGTCCCCAGAATTCTGTAAAAGGGTCACTCCAGTCAAAAAGAGAGCAAGTCACCTTGGCGTTGAGGTTTCCGTTGACATCTTGAATGACCTTGGGTACACCAGTAGCGCAGCGAGACATGGAACGAAAGTCCCAGAAGCCGTGGTTCTGGTAATAGGTTGGAAATCGGCCGTCAGTCACGTAGCAATCACATTGCGAGTCGTTGAAGACTTGGCTCGCGGCCAATTTCGCGATGGTCGCTAGAATAGTGACGAGCGTTACAGTAGACGACGGCATTGTGGGCAATATTTCGCGATTCTAATTGAGCAAGGAACCCTCCATGACTGGCGACAGCTGGCATTATGTAGGTATTATTGATCCATGATATGGCTAGTTTAGCCATGTGATGGTTCGTTTATTCGGCGGTTTACTGCATAAGTAACCGCGCTGACCCCATTTCCAAGAGAACTGGCGATGTGAACGGTGCAGCGAAATCAGCACTACGGTTTTGAAATATAGGGTGGAATGCGGAGCTACAGATCCTGCTATAGCCCAGCTGCGCGACCGAGCGAAAATGGCTGCATTATTCTGAAAATATGGGGAGTAGCCTATACTTTAATAGGTATCTGCCGCGTGAGTGCAAGTCGAAGATAGAGTCCGAGGATCGAGCCCGAACGAGTTATCCAATGCTGCCCAGATGTGGGAACTGTGGCAAAATGTAACGCTATGAGATTATTCGAGGTTGACCAAGCAGCATAGTCGCAAGCAACAACAGACAATGAATATGTTCATCAGAATGATAGTAACATAGCTCAACCCGCAAATTATCTGCTGCTGCTTTCGATAAAGCGAGGGCCTTGGAGGCTGCGCGAGTGACCAGGGCCTGCATTTACATGTTGGCGACAACACATTCATTTGAAACATATATATATATATATATAACGCGAGTGGGCTTCTCGACGCGGGGTTCTGGATAAGCTTTATGGTAGTGGAAGTCATCTGATTGGTTGGGTTTACGCTGCAGCAATGTGGCCAGGTTAGATCCAAGAACAGGTTACTAGAATAATAATGCGCCCGGATGAATCTTGGGGAATGCCATCACTGGCAGCAATGTCAACATAATCCAGGCTATTTTTACGTGTCGTATCAAATTCCGAATTAATTAGAGCATGCTTACGAAGTAGCCACACGAGAGAAAGAGCAAATTAAAGTTTCGGTTGGCCTTGTCAAATGGGGCATCCTCCGGCCAGCGACTTTGATGACAGGACTTGGCTCGTCGTGCGAGACCAAAGAAAACCACCGTGAGAGTCGGAACGGACCAGCCATGGCGGACTTCCGCGGCATGATGACGACGTCAAGCCCAGTCGCGATTACCGGTGCCGATCAAGAAATATTTCCGCTGCACGAGCGGACCTGATTCATGTGCACAACGGCGAGCCGTAAACATCGATTAAGTTGACAGCTAACTGACATAATAAGATAAGTACCGTCTCTGCTTCACTGGCTGGAGTGGTACGGCGGGCTGCCGGGTTCTTGAGCCAGCCCGAGCAGATAGGGGGTGGCGGCACCCGACTGGGTCGCCTAGCTTCGGAGTATGGAGTGGGTGATGGGTGATGGAAAAGAAGAAAAAAAAGAGGACAAAGAGAATATGAGGCAGATCTTGGCGTTGGAAACGGTTTCACAAATTTCTATCCCGCGTATTCTGGGACATCCGCGTTCCTGGCAATGTGCAGCTCGTCGCCGAAAAAGCCGAGTACGAAGGGTGGATTAAAAATAAAGCATGTGCTACCGATTGATTAACTTGCACGCTGGTTGCAGAATCTTGTGAAGACGCTAGTCTGTTGCCAAATTAGAAGCAAGTGTCTCTCATTACGGACGTCGAGTGCGCTGCTGGTCTCACTTGTATTGTCTCGCCCGGCCGGTGTTCTCGTCGGCAGCATCCGGACGCAGTTTTGCCGCTATTATGCCGTCTACAATAACAAAATCTGAGAAACAGAAACAAGAAGCGACCAGTCGGCTCCATCCTTGCCCGCCTAGTGCTGCATGCGCAAGTTTTATGCTGTGCGCACCCTCTTCGGACAGGGCTGTTCCGTGTGGAGACCCCAAATGTGGGCTTACTCGCTTCTATACGCGTACTTTAGCCTGGGAAGCATGGGAACCCTCGCTGCCACACGACAAAAGCAGCCATGGCGGAGCTGTCAAGCCCCAGCGACCCCTGAAGACTGGCCAACCAAGCGTTGTCACTGGTGGATATGCGTACCTGCTGCTTTGGACTGGCTTCTCGGGGCCGTGTTCTATTAATCGCCCCGAGTTCTCCACCGTCATCGAAGTCCGCAAAATGAATCATTCTTCTCGTACGACGGGGAGTTGCAGAGTGTCCGAATAGTTGCCCAGCACAACAACCCGCGAAGTTGGAGTTGCGAAAGGGCTGGTAATTGCTACTTCGGCACAATTGTAGAAGTAAAGTTGGTGGTCGCGTGGCTTTGAAACCTTGTGTCTGCCCACCGTGATGTAATGCACGCCAGTAACTCTGAACGGCGAGGCTGCTTTCCTTTCGGCTCCAGGCCCGGGCTCGTTGGCGGACCCGCCGCGTGCAGATGGAACTCATTTTAGCAAGTAACTAGCGAGTCTCGTCGGTAATCCGCCAGCCAATAACTACTGACAACGTATCGACCCTTGGGGATCCTTGGCTTGGCTGGCTGGAGCCTGCTGCGTTGTTCCTTGTGTTTTTTTCCGCACTATCATGCTCCGAGACCCCGCCGATCCCGCATCTTCGGGCCCGTCACTTTTTTTCCATGGCCTTAATTTGGTCGGTTTGATCCACCCATGCTGACCTGCGCTTTGGGTTGCCCGTCGACTTAAACTACTTCAGCTGCCCTTGGCTGAGCCGGCTTTTTTTTCTTGATACCATCACTTTGTCGTGGAGCTTTTGAGGTGTCTTGTTTTACGCTGGTGAGCTTTCTTTTCAGACAAGCCTCACTGCCATCGCGGCTACAGTGCTGCACCTAGTCCAACTTGAGCTACTGCGAACTCTCTTCTTGAGCCGCATTGCGCCTACCACAAAAAGAACAGCCACCCCTCTTCAGTCGCAGCGCTTTTGCGCGCCTGTCCAAATCTAATCCATCATGTCCATCTCTTACGGACTGACGGGCAGCAACGACGCCACTGCTGCAAAGTATGGCGTCCCCAACACCAGCCCTCACTACGACCCCGACGATGTGGAAAACCATGAAGTCGATGCCCACGACGGCAGCTCCCCTGCCGAGACAGTCGGCAAGGGCGAACACGATGAAGCCGCTGAGATGACCCGTCGCGCCTCCGTTGTCGAGGCCCTTGCGCGCAGCTACTCCCGTGCCTCTGGCGCCGCCGGTGACAACCCTTTCCTGGCCGGCCCCGATTCGCCTCTGAACCCCAGCTCCGAGAACTTTTCCGGTCGCGAATGGGCCAAGGCCATTGTCGAGCTCGTTTCGCAGGAGGGATCGGCTTTCCGCACCGCTGGTATCTGCTTCCAGAACCTCAACGTTCATGGTTTCGGTACCGCCACCGATTATCAGAAGGATGTCGCCAATGTGTGGCTGTCCACCATTGGCAGCATTCGCAATCTCGTCACCAACACCAAGCAGCAAATCGATATCCTGAACGACTTTGACGGTATCGTCCGTCGCGGTGAGATGCTTGTCGTGCTAGGCCCGCCTGGTTCTGGCTGCTCCACCCTTTTGAAAACCATCTCTGGTGAAATGAACGGCATTTACGTCAACGAGGATTCGTATATTAACTACCAAGGTGAGTTTGATACATTATACAGCTTTTTGCGACTGCCTGGCCTCCGCGTCTTTACTATGAATGTGCACCGTTGGTGTTGCAGATTAAGTGAGACCTGCGGGCACGGCTGACGCACGGCTGGACGGCGCCACATGTCGCAGTTGGAAATGCATGCAAGGAGTGAAACGCATGCTAACCACGTATCATCTATAGGTATCGACGCCAAAGAAATGCACAAGAACCATCGCGGCGAAGCCATTTACACTGCCGAAGTCGACGTCCATTTCCCCCAGCTTTCTGTAGGCGATACGCTCACCTTTGCCGCCCGCGCTCGCCAGCCGCGTCAGCTGCCCCAGGGCCTGAACAGAAATGAATTCGCGAACCACCTTCGGGAGGTCGTTATGGCCATGTTCGGCATCTCGCATACCGTCAACACCAGAGTCGGTAACGAATATGTTCGTGGTGTTTCCGGTGGTGAGCGCAAGCGTGTTACCATTGCCGAGGCTGCCCTGTCCGGTGCCCCCCTTCAGTGCTGGGATAACTCGACTCGTGGTCTGGATTCCGCCAACGCTATCGAATTCTGTAAAACCCTCCGCCTGCAGACCGAGCTCTTCAACAGCACTGCCTGTGTCTCGATCTACCAGTCGCCTCAGACTGCCTACGACCTGTTTGACAAGGCCATCGTTCTGTACGAAGGTCGCCAGATTTTCTACGGTCATGTCAACGATGCCAAGCAGTACTTTGTGGACCTCGGATTCGAGTGCCCGGCTCGTCAAACCACGCCCGACTTTTTGACCTCGATGACCTCGCCTCTCGAGCGTGTCATCCGCCCTGGCTTCGAAGGACGCACTCCCCGCACGCCCGACGAGTTCTCCGCGGCTTGGAAGAAGAGCACCAACTACAAGGCCCTGCAAGAAGAAATCGAAGAGTACAAAAAGAGCCACCCCATTGGCGGTGAGGATGCCCAGATTTTCCGCGCTCATAAGCAGGCTCAGCAGGCCAAGGGTCAACGCAAGGGATCTCCCTTCACATTGTCCTATTCTCAGCAAGTCAAGCTCTGTTTGTGGCGAGGCTGGAAGCGTCTTACCGGCGACCCCAGTCTTACTGTCGGCAGTTTGATCGGAAACTTCATCATGGCTCTCATCATCGGTTCTGTCTTCTTCAACCTGCAAAAGAACTCTTCCAGTTTCTTCCAGCGCGGCTCTCTTCTCTTCTTTGCCTGTCTCATGAATGCTTTCGCCAGTGCTCTCGAGATTCTAACCTTGTACGCGCAACGTCCGATTGTCGAAAAGCATTCGCGATACGCATTCTATCACCCATCTGCCGAAGCTGTGTCGTCAATGATTTGCGATTTACCATACAAGATCGGCAACGGTATCGTCTTCAACCTGGTTATCTACTTCATGACAAACCTGCGACGTGAGCCGGGACATTTCTTCTTCTTCCTGCTCATCTCGTACGCCACTGTTCTGGTCATGTCGATGATCTTCCGCACCATCGGTTCCGCTACCCGAACTCTTTTCCAGGCGCTTGTTCCCGCTGCCATTCTTATCCTCGCGTTGGTCATCTTCACTGGCTTTGTCCTGCCAACGAGATATATGCTTGGATGGTGCAGATGGATTGGCTACATCAACCCTCTCTCTTACGCTTTCGAAGCACTCGTTGTCAACGAATTCCACAACCAAGAATTCCCCTGTACCGACTTTGTTCCTAACGCGATGGTCAAGGGCTACGAGAATATTACCGGAAACCATCATGTTTGCAGCACCATTGGCGCAGTTCAAGGCCGGGCCACCGTTAACGGTGATCGCTATGCGAGCATGGCTTTCGACTATAAATGGGAGCACCGCTGGCGCAACTTCGGTATTGTTATTGCCTTCATCATCTTCTTTCTCTGCTGCTACATGTCTGCCGCCGAATTTGTTTCCGAAAAGAAGTCGAAGGGCGAAGTCCTCGTCTACCGTCGTGGGCACAAGCTCGTCGCCGCTGAGAACGCCGAGAAGAAGCGTGACCCCGAAGCTGCCATGGCCAACATTGGTCCTGTTGTTACCGCTGAGCGCAGCCGTGGCCAAGACGGCGGTCTGCTGCAAGAGCAAACCTCTGTCTTCCAATGGCACGATGTTTGCTACGATGTCAAGATCAAGAGTGAAACCCGCCGAATTCTCGATCACGTCGATGGTTGGGTCAAGCCCGGCACGTTGACTGCTTTGATGGGAGTTTCTGGTGCCGGAAAAACGACACTGCTGGACTGTTTGGCTGACCGTGTCAATGTTGGTGTTCTCACTGGCGAGATGTTCGTCGATGGTCGCCCTCGTGATGCCTCTTTCCAGCGCAAAACCGGTTATGTTCAGCAGCAAGATCTTCATCTCCAGACAACAACCGTTCGTGAAGCTCTCATCTTCTCCGCCGTTCTCCGCCAACCCGCCCACGTCCCAAGAGAAGAAAAGGTCGCCTACGTTAACGAAGTCATCAAGCTGCTCGAAATGGACGAATATGCCGATGCCGTTGTTGGTGTCCCTGGTGAAGGTCTCAACGTTGAACAGCGCAAGCGTCTTACTATCGGTGTTGAGCTCGCTGCTAAGCCTCCTCTGCTGCTCTTCGTTGATGAGCCCACTTCTGGTCTTGATTCGCAAACTTCCTGGGCTATTCTAGACTTGCTGGAGAAGCTTACCAAGGCTGGCCAAGCTATTCTGTGCACTATTCATCAGCCTTCTGCCATGCTTTTCCAACGTTTCGATCGTCTCTTGTTCCTTGCCAAGGGTGGTAAGACCGTGTATTTCGGCGAGATTGGCGAGAACTCCAAGACCATGACCGATTACTTCACCCGCTACAGCAAGAAGGAATGCCCTGATGCTGCCAACCCTGCCGAATGGATGCTCGAGGTCATTGGTGCTGCCCCTGGTTCCCACACCGATGTCGACTGGTTCCAGACTTGGCGCGACAGCCCCGAATACGATGCGGTGCAACAAGAGCTGGAAAACATCAAGACTGAAAAGCTGCAAGCACCGGAGTCTGCCATTGAAGCGTCGCCTATCAACCAGGACCCCACCAGCTACCGCGAATTTGCCGCCCCTTTCATGGTTCAACTCAGGGAGTGTCTTCACCGTGTGTTCCAGCAGTACTGGCGTATGCCCGTCTACATCTATTCCAAGACTGCCCTCTGCACCCTTGTTGCCTTGTTCGTCGGTTTCGTGTTCTTCCGAGCCCCCAACAGTGTGCAAGGCTTACAGAACCAAATGTTCGCCATTTTCCAGCTTCTTACCGTCTTTGGTCAAATCGTTCAACAGTCTATGCCACAATTCGTCATTCAACGTTCGCTTTATGAAGTACGTGAGCGACCTTCGAAAGTCTATTCTTGGAAAGTCTTTATGCTCGCTCAAATTATCGTGGAACTCCCCTGGAACTCTCTGATGGCCGTCATCATGTATTTTGCATGGTATTACCCCGTGGGTCTCTACCGCAACGCTGAACCCATGGACCAAGTCACAGAACGCGGCGCACTCATGTTCCTGTATCTGCTTATGTTCCTTCTGTTTACCGGTACTTTCTCGACGTTCATCATTGCTGGTTTCGAAACGGCTGAAGCTGGTGGTAACATGGCCAACCTGATGTTTACACTCTGCCTCATCTTCTGTGGTGTCCTTGCCAACGAGAACACCCTTCCTGGTTTCTGGCACTGGATGCTTACAGTTTCGCCATTCCGCTATATGATATCTGGCATGTTAGCAGTCGCGGTAGCAAATACAGATGTCATCTGCGCTGATAACGAAGTCGTTGTGCTGCAGCCAATCCAGGGCACTTGCCAGGACTACCTAGGACCTTACAAGGAGCAAGCCGGTGGTCGTATACTGAACCCTAACGCCACCCAGGACTGCCAGTTCTGTACCATCGCGGACACGAACACGTATCTTGCCGGCGTCAACAGCTACTACGAGGACAGATGGAGAAATTTCGGAATCCTCTGGATCTACGTCTTCTTCAACATCTTCGCTGCCCTGTTCATCTACTGGTTGGCACGCGTGCCCAAGAAGAACAGCCTCAAGAAAAAGAAGGAGGATGCCAAGGTGGACGAGAAGCTTGAAGCTACAAAGGAGACTGAGGAGGTCACGGAGAAGGCGGGGAAGAATTAGACGTTGATGTTGTTATTACAAATGCCGGTTCAATTCTTTTCGTTGTATTGATTTAAAATTGCATTGTTTATATACTCATAGAATTACTGCGGCAAGAATCTAATCTTTTCAAGAAAATGCCATAATATGTTTATTTATATACTTGGCTCTTACAGCCCCATTCCATTATCACAAGTTAATTTGATTCTATCTCCCGGCGCAAGCTACTTCATCGCTTGAATGTGCTTTTACCGCGAATCTTCTTGCCATGGAACATGAGAAGAAGCGGCGCCAGCGTCAGAGCAAGGCCGACAAAGCCCAGCAAGCTGCTCGCCCAATCATAGCCCAGTTTTTCATACATGGGCTTTGCGGCCAATGGCAGAAAGGCCGCGAAGACATTCTCGCCGAATGCCACAGCGGCGATGGCGCTGGCGGCGTAGGTAGAGTATGAGTCTGTGATGTAGATGCTCGCCGAGTTGATGATGACCATACTGGCGAAGCCGACGAGGGCTAGGCCAATCGCGGTGACGATCCAGTGCGGTTGGTATATACTCCAACCGTACATGAACAGGCCACCGGCCAGGGCGACGGGCGTGGTGGGGATGGACAGGTGCAGGATTGCCTCAGGGACAGGAACGCCGGGTTTATCGTTGTTGCGGCGCGCGCTGTCAATGTATATCCTGCGCTGGATCATGCAGGCACCGAAACCGACAATCTGGCCGATGCCGATGGCGCTCTGTACCAGGCCGCTGCTGTAGGCTTCCCAGCCAAATGCAGAGCCGAATACGAGGGGCACGGACTGCGTCGAAATAAAGACCAGCCCAAAGGCGAAAGAGGACCAGAGAGTGAATAAGGAGACGGTGAGCTCGGTTGTGAGAAGGATGGCGGATCGGGTTATAGTGGTGTACAGCTCTTCCAGTGCTGTTTTGCTCTCTGGTGCCTCGCTGTTTCCGGAATCCTCGGGAAAGTATCTGGCGTAGAGCACTGGTCCTCGGGTTTCTTTTACAAAGAATAGAACAGCAGGCATGAGTGCGCCACAAACAATCAGCTGAATCCAGAAGATCCTGGACAATGTTAATATGAGAGAACAAGGGGTGGATGAGAAGAAGGCTCACCAGCGCCAGTTCAGAGGCTCAACCACTGCGCCTAAGACAGGACCCATGGTGACTCCAAATACGAGGGTAAAGACGTAGGCAGTCAGCGGCAAGACTCGCTCATGGTTGTGTAAAAAGAGATTGGCGGCAATGCCGTCAGCGGCGTTTTGCAGCGTGCCGCCCACGGCACCGGCAATGGCGCGGCACACGACGAGCGTCGCAAAGTTGTTCGCCAATGCCTGCGGAATGAGAAATATGGTAAACAGGACATAGCAAGTCTACAACTTTGTCAGTTTTGTTCATTTTAAATAATGTTTCCATAGACGTAACTGCTTACCAAATAACCCCATCGCACGCCGTAAGTGTCCATCAACGGCAGTGTCAACAGGGGAACAAATGCGGCGGCGGCGTTCCAGGCCGTCACGGCAAAGAAGTTGTATTCAATATATCCGTCGCCGAGATTGAACTCTTCGGAAATGATTTCAGAAGCTGTGGTGATGGATGTCGCATTGAGGCCCACGATGAAGGTGACGATGAATGCGGTGGACATGACGGTCCATTTCTTCAAGGTCGGCCAGGCGTACGGGTTGCCATGATGCAGATCCCACTCGGACGAAGTTCCATCCCCCATACTGCATGTGCAATGAATTGCCTCTTTGCTAGCAATACCCAATTATATGGCTAGAAGGAAACTCAACAAGATTGTGAGTTATGACTTGATCTAATATTAGGAAATAAACGTTTCTTGAAGGTCGTGGCGATGATGACATGAGGTAGCTCGCATCGGGTTGAAGCCTTAGTCAGCACACTGGCCTGGGTTAGTTCATGGTCAAATGGTTCGGCGGCGGCGGCCAGAAAAGAAGGAGATTTGTATTTCATTTTAAGTGGTCTTCCGAAGTAAATATAAAACCGATTCACTCGGGGAACAGACATCTCCCCCAAAAACCTCGTTCTGGATGGCTCGCACTTTCAAATATACAATGCGCGGCTCTATTATTAGTTCTTGTATGTAGCTGGCACGAGTAGTAGACTGGTTTAGCGCGCGCAAGATAGCGCGCGCAAGACTATAATATTCAGTTTCAACAAATAAAGCACAGCACAGATATGGCAAAATAGATAAGAGTGTGGGCAAATACTCGTGATGGAAATATCCCGCCGTAATACAAGAACAAAAGGGTCTCAATAGCAGGTAGAGATCGTGGGAATGGTACTCTCGCTGGTATGGGTGAAGGACTCGCTGCGCTGCAAAGCCGTGTATAATAATGAGCATGGTAGAAAAAAAGCCAACAAAAAAGTGGACTTATATGCAATCGTGACCCAGAAACGGCCTCTAGGTGAGACAATGTCCATGCGGCACGTTTAGCGTGAAAAAGCCCTCAGCCCCGAGATGCCGGCACATTTATTAGAGTAGGCGTGTCGGAAAGGGAAATCTGCTTTGCTCTCCTTCATTTCAATTGAAGATTTGATTCACCATAAGGCTTTCGCATTATGGGCGCTGTTCCAAAAACAATAAAGTCACGCCCCGAGTATGTAGTGCACAAATATGGCGAGCACGACCTACAGCGCGTCGCGGTCTGGAAACTGTCGGAGCTAGAAAGCGTCTCACGACAATGTTACTGGATAATGTATGTATATTGCATTTCCAATCGTCGACGATACTTTTTATTCTATGATCTGACTTGAGCCGCGTATGTTTGAATCATCTAGCTAACTCACTCGAGCCAGATTTCTTCATGGGGGAGCGTGGCGTGATCCTCGCAACACAATGACTGATTTCGCACATTGTGTGAATTACATGCTTTCGACCCCCGATAAAGCCCTATCATCCATTTGTGGCTTCGCCAGTCTCGACCATAGGCTATCGCCGCATCCTGACTTCCCGCAAGATCCTGAAAATACACCTGCGAACGCTCTACGGATCGCGAAGCATCCAGATCACCTCGCCGATGTGCGTACTGCTCTGTATCTATTACAGAGAGAATACGGCATAAAGAGCAATTACATCTTCATCGGTCATTCGTCTGGGGCAACGCTAGGCTACCAGCTTCTCATGGGTAATGCAATCATACCGCCCAGCGTCGTACTGGATTTTCCTGACATCCATCTCCCCGATGCGCTGATCGGTATATACGGCATTTACGACCCTATTGAGCTGAATCGCCGCTATAATGGCGAATACAGCGGCTTCCTTAATGGGGCGTTTGGCGACGACCCTGACATCTGGAGGCTGGCGTCTCCGAGTCGATTTGAGGGAAGCCTAGAATCCCCTGCTCAGCATTGCAGCCATGGTGCAAAGCCAGTGATTGCCATGCTTGTGGACTCTCCGGATGATAAGCTGCTAGATAGTGAAGAAGTGGCGGCTATGAAAGCGAAGCTCGTGCATGACGGCATCCCCGTCAAGCTGGTGGATACACTGGTTGGCGACCACAATCATGTTTGGAAAGAGCCGTCGCAACTCGCAGAGCTGATATCGCAGTGCTTACAAGTTCTGCACAACTGTGTGGAAAATAAGGTCCTGGGAGAAGGTGGCCCGGCGATTCTCTAGTAGGAGGCCGAGATACGGCTTGGGAGGCAGTTGCGCGGGACTTCATCTCCTCTTCGCTTGTGCCGCTATGCGACATGCATACTATTTAAATGAGGAAGAAATAAAAGGACTATGTGTGTGACGATTAAAGGTGGCTAAAAAAACTGAAACATCATGCAGATGGGCAAATGCACGTGACCTTGCCGTCCTCATAATACCGGTTAGTGTGGGAAATCGGAATCAAGATCCGGCGAGAGGTGACGGAGGGGGTTTAGATCTAGCTAGTAGAATCGTGCCGTGTTAAAAGTGACAGTTTTTTTTTTCGTCGCTATTCGGCTCTATTTAGGTGTAAGTAGCCGCTGATGACGGCTTCCCCATGAAATCATAGCGGGTATCGGTGACCTCAACGCAGTGCCTCACAGGCCGTACAGTCCAAGGCTCGCCTGCATGAGCTGAGATTGCACTTTAGATGACACACAAACTATCACGATATCGTAATAAACCTCAATTTAAGCCGCCTTCGACGCAGGCCATCTTGTTTCCGGTTGCTGTGACGCTTTATATACATCATTTCACAGCGCGCCACAAATCGAAAATGGCGCAGGATCGGCTCGGCAGAAGCGCAAATTGGCCGCAATACGAGCATCTGGTAAGAAGCAACGAACTCATCAGAATATCTGGCACGCCATCTGATGCAGTTTTGAAGGAAGTCAGGCAGCAGACAGAGGAAGCTCACAGAACCATAGTCCTGGATAGTTTGGGCCAAGCAATCAAGTTTGTTTTTCAGCAATTACGTACGACCCGTGCGGTGGGGGGTCTCAGCAGAGGTCAATATTCGCTATCAATTAAAAAACAAGCCGCCATACAGAAATAGAAACACTATCTCAATGCAATTATGAATATTGTGAGTCGCCGCAGATCTTGCCGGTTCCACTGACACCGATGCTAGTCCAATTACACTGGAGAATGCAGCACGTGGCGCTTGGACGTGAAGACCCTGAAAGAAACGTGGGCAGTTTTGTGAGCCAAATGAGCAGCTCTACAGGGGACTAATGCGTTTGCCCAGAGCCTGAGAGCCAGCCTCTGCCGCGCAAGCAAGCAAAGCAAGCACAATGTATTGACCAGGAGACTAGGCATAGTGACAGCGGGCTGGGATTCTCGTCATCTTTTAATTTATGCATGCATCACGTGTCGGGTATCGCTGTCTTGACCCTTCTCCTTCGCCGCTGTCGTCCTATCTTTGTAAATATTCCAGCCCTACGTGACGCTATACGAACACCGAAACTCTATCTTCAGCGGCATGCGACCTTGTTCAGGCACATCGCCTGGAACTCTAATTGTGATTGGCGAAATTTAGAACACAGTCGATACCAAATATGGGGGCGATGGCAGCTAGGAATTCCAGCAGAACAGCCATCCAAGGACTTTTGCAGCTATTCCGGGGCTCGGCGCGCCGAGCTTTCCTAGCCAGAGTTGCTCTCAGCCTTCTGCTCGCGGGCTGCCTGTACCTGCTGCTACCACACGAAACCCAGGTCTTCCTCCTCAGCCAACCCACCTCTGCACGCTGCAGCTCAGCGCAAATCAACGCAGACTATACTTGCAGAGCAGATGGCGACCATGCGGAAATTCCCAATATTTTGAACGTGGTCTACGTCCTTTCCGACCCCATCGACGGCACATTTCCGCTACAATTTAGCCATTTCCTCTCTGTCTATGCGGCGTGGCATCATTGGCAACCGGATGCTATTTACCTTCATACAAATGTCGCGGCCAATAGTACAGCTGTGCGCCGCGCGCAGAGTGGCGAGGCAGGCAAATGGGCGGAACGCATCTTTGAGATTCCAGGACTGGTGATCAACACAGTGACTGTGCCCTCGCATGCGAACAACGGCGTGAGATTAGCGCGCATGGAACACAAGGCTGATTTTGTTCGCGTCCAAGCCGTGCATGATTTCGGCGGCGTCTACATTGACATGGACGTGCATTCGCTGAAGGATCTCAAGCCGCTGCGGGAGTCGGGCTACGGCGGCATTGCTGGCAAGCAGACCGATGGGTGGATTAATAGCGGCACGTTCATGTCGGCGAAAGGAGGGCGAATGATTAAGCTCTGGAGAGATCGAATGCACGAAACGTATGACGGGCGGTGGACGACACATAGCAACATGGCTTTGACGCAGGTCGGCAAGGACCTCGCCAAGGAGCCCTGCGCCATGCTCACGCTGAGGCCGTCCGCCTTTGCGCCCATGGGATGGAGGTCGTTCAACACCGAGCGGCTGCTTGCTAATCATTTCGAGCCGTCAGTAATTTATTTCGACGAGGACGGCGGTTTGCCAGCCTATCCCGAAGACTACGAGCAGCCTCAAAATTCTCTGACCACGTGGGCGTATGATTGGCGATGTACATTTTTATTACATGTATTTTCTCGGAAGAAGGAGAGATACGGAGTCAAGGACAATGGCATTTCACCACGGTTTGTGGTGGAGAGGAGGAGCAACTTTGCACGCGCAGTATACCCCATGGTCAGAAACATGTATGCGAAGGGCCTTATAGATAACAGGGATCTAGAATTAATGTAAATAGTAACGAATAAAACAATCAACGACACGCATGCTTGACTTCAACTGTTCTACAGCCGAGTACACGTCCTGTGTATCCTATTTGATCATATTATGCTCCCCCTTGTTTTTAATAGTAATGCATATTACAAATTACCCGTTGCTTCGAAGGCGGTCGCAGACCATTGCTAGCGGCTTCAGTAGTTGGGCGCGCCGCCCGACTATTGACTCAATTTCCGTCGCGCCACCATCGTCACGCTGCTTGTCGATTTTAATGGTTCACTGCAGCAAAGACGGGCGTGAGCCCCGAATTGGGAAAGGTTCAGGCAGGGCTCGTTGATATGTGTTGGCACGAACCGGTTCCTGCATCGTACGTAATTTCCCCCAGCCTTATTCTTAGCCGCCAACTTTCATGTTGGGCGCCAGTCTTCGTCTGTTTAAAACCGTACCAACGCATTAATCTCATAAGACACGTTGGTCCATTATTCTAGTTCTTTCTCCAGCTCACTTATCATCCACCATGAGTACCTCCACCATGAGCTCCTCAGCCGTCTCGCCGAGCTTGGTTCCCACCTCGGGCGCCTTCCGCCCTGTCCTTCTCTACGACAAAAACGCGCCGCCTACCGTCGTTGCTTCCATCGCGACTGCGCAGCCGGAGGATGGCGAATACGGCAGGCCGGCTGATTACATTGAATACCACATTACGTGCGCGTCTCCCTGCGCCGCGGATTTCCCTGCGCAGACGGTCACGCAGAAGTCGGGTTCCATCTGGGGCGGTCATCACGTCGTCTCGGGAACGACCACGGCTTGGGACTGCATTCTCGGCACCTTCCACGAGGTTGACAATAACGGAGACTGCTACACTACAACATTAAAATCCGGAGAAGCTGTGCCGACCACTGGATCGTACACACAGGTCGGAACCTGCGACGTGTTTGCTCACTCCAAGTTGATGTTCGTTACGGCTGGCTTTGATGAGTATTTCAAAGTCATGCCCACGTCGACTGAAGCTCCTGGTGATTACATGACTGGTATCTCATCCATCTTGAGTTCGGCCAAGTGTCCCAGCAGCGCGTACCCAACGGTACTATTGAGTGCTGCGCAATCCACTATCGCTCCATCCGCCACCGCGCCAACGCCCGCCGCGACGGCCTCAACCGCAGGACCATCAGCTTCGGCATCGAAGCCAGCGGCTAGTACGACCCCGGGGAAGTCCACCGCTGCTTCTATTTCCGGCACCGTTTCTCTGCTTCTGGCAGTTTCGGCGTTTGTCATCACTCTGCAGTTCTAAGCCAGGCCGAAGTGTATTTGTGGCGTGGAGAGTAGGCGGCCACTGATTTGCCTGTAAATGCCCATCGTTAATTAATCGCGTTCAGCAGGCACGGTTTGTCACGGTTGGTCAATTTATCTTGTGCGCTGTCTGACCTATTTAAATATAATATAAGTTAATCTATAATTTATTATAATTTCATGCTGGCAAGGCCTCTGTGCTAAGAATTGAATCATCCCGATCACAAACGGCTGATTAGCTGTTGCAATCTTCTGAACGGACCCAGATCGTTGCCACCCTGCTTTTCAAACTCCACGCTGAAGGAATCGAAAACCTCCTTCAAATCTTTCGGAGTAAATCTCTGACCGAGAAACTCGCGAAGGCCCTAAACGGATTGTCAGAAAAATACTCTTCGCCAATATGTTACCGCACTTACCCCAGGGGTGAAGTAACGCATCACACTTTGCACTCCGACCAGCGGCCAGAGTTCTGGACTGGCTGCCATGGACTCCAGCGCTCTATTATACACGTTAAAAAGATTGGTACCGGGGTGGCGAACCCATCCCAGGTGGGTCGGCAGCCTCTCGTCCTCGATGAAGCTTCGCACCCAGGCCAGCGGAGGGTTTCCGTCCTGTGCAGTCCTGAAGATGTTGATGATAAATCCGGCCTCGAGGCCACTGAATAGGATCTCGCCGATATCGAAATCGATTTTTGGGTTGTATTTGCGAGAGTGATTTGCACGAGTGACGCGGGCTCGCGACAGATCAACAATCGTGACTGGGTCGTGAAGTTGAGACATGGATTGGTCCCAGAGCGTTTGGTTGAAATGTACAGAATCGCCAATTCGAGCGTCCTCTCGAGACCAGCTAAGATCATGCTCGCCAAACTCGATATGCTTGTTGAGATGCTCCAAATCGATACGATAATGAGGTGTAATCGTTTGAGGAAACGTGCCACCAAGCATGCCACCCAGAGCAATATCAGCCGTGACTCCGTAAGCGTCCCAGAAAGCTTTGGCAATATCAGATGTGCTAATATTTCTGCCGTCTCGCGGTAGGTATCCGTGATTAGCCACAGTGTTGAGCCCGGGACAAGGAGATCTCGCTGTAAGAATACATTAGCGCATGTTTAGATATACGGGCATTTTTGTTATGTATACAGTCGTTGGGTCCTGGTTTATGCCATTCATGAAGATCTACGGCACTAGCTTCGGAACTGGTTGCAGCACTTGTTGTAGTGTTGAGTGTAGTAGTTGTAGTGCTGTTTGCGATGCCGGTTGTAATGCTGGCTGTAGCACGCGATGTAGTGTCTGAGGGCAAGGCATTTCCACTCTCGACCAAGATATAGAGCGGCAGGAGGGTCGCAATATTAGACCACATGGTGTTGAGAACAATGCGATTTTTGTTCGAGTTGACAAAGAACAGAGACTTAGTATGGGGGGGCCCATTCGAGATATAAATATATGTATTTATACAATTCAAATAAATAGCCTCAACCACTTCAGTTGGGTGGCTAAGGGCCGTGGCTAGTTATGGTGTCAAAGCTCAGTACCTGTGCGCATCGAGATTGTTCCCATGAACAGACGCCAGAGACCTGTCACAATACCGCAATTTCAACAGGCTGTGACTTAAATCCCGCCAAAGTGCGAGTATTCTAGCTTTGAAGAGCTACGTAGCGATTTATAACAGTGCTTTTTAAAGTCCAGTCAGCCTTACCGTGCGCTGTAACAGTGAACCGCCTGTGCTTATCTGAGCGCGCGGACGTGGAAGAGTATACGTGGGGGCAAAACAGACTTTAACCTTTTGCTCTGACCTGTTCAACTTGTTGCAATGGGCGTCCGCGCTCACGCCATCCCCTTTCTGTGAGCTTAATTCTCGATATCTTATTTTGTTACCTGTCGGATTGATACCGGTCGGATTTTACAGCTGCATTGTCAAACATATGTGCGATGGACTTGGCGTCGGCGCCACCCGCCAAGACCGAATTTGATGTGATCTAACACGAAACTAATCAGATACAATTATGAACTCTACTGTTTCCTCAATAAGAGATTTATTCACATTGTACTTGTTTCATCGATTCAAAATACACAAGGAACTGAAACGTGCTTTGGCTCTCCCTAGAATGGTGCTTGGAACAATCTCTTCGTCTTCCAACCTGAAGTTTAATAATTACGCTTCACCTACACCATCTTCAATCACTCCACCACGAGCCTTAAATTTGCTGCGATGATGCTCTTCCAACAGGCTTTGCTTCTTCACATATTCAAGAATAATATTCTCTTCCATCTGTTCTTGAGTCGTCTTCTCTCCTGGGTGCTGGGCTTGCTGGGCTTCGAATTCTCTTTGCGCGGTCCCTGCGAGGTGGCCAGCATCATGCAATCCAGAACTGGAGCCCGTGATCGACCCGCCCATTGAATCCACGGAGGGACCTGCCACCGTTTTATTTGCTTCCCCTAATCTTTCCTGTTTCCGTCCACCCTCCAAATCGTGGCGTCCAAGGGTCAGTTCCTGAGCACCATGCAGCCTACCGCTATGGTCCCCCCCAAGACTGAGTGCCAGAGTTCGGGTGAGTTCTTCTTCATACTCCTGTTCGTCGCTTTTCTGCCGTTGCGCCTCTGCTTCACTGACCTGCATTGCCTGTCGCAATTGCTCCTCCTCTTCATTCTCTAGTCGTTCTATTTCTCCAGCTCGACTAGACGTTGCGGCAACATGCTCAGTCTGGACAGTGTGATCAACGTTGATGTCGCCGAGGGCGGAGAGCTCTACAGCACCTTCGGTGTGGGTATTGGCCCTCTCACCTAGAGGAGAAATAGTTGCGGCAGAATCATGGATGTTGGGAGTGGTCGCTTGGATATTGCCCATTCTCGCGTTTTGCTGTGTTTCCAAGATATCATCCAAGATAGTATCACCATCGCCTTTCTTCTTCAGGTATTTCTGAACAAGCTTCCAGCGGCTAATGACGTCCTCCTTCTCGGCGTCAGAACTCTGAAGCCATTCTTCATAACCTTGGGATGTTCGAGATGCCACAATGTAACTTTGCACATTGGCACCAAAAAGCTTTTGTACCTCCTTGTGCACTCCTTTCATGGAATATCCGAGGACTCCGACTGTACCCGCCATCGGCTTGGCTATAAATCCGGCCATTCCTTTGCCGATACCCTTGATGAATCCGCTTGCGCCCTGCTTCTGCGCACCTTTCCAAGGCTGCGTCACCAGACCAGTGATTCCATCGTACCATCCTAGGCCAAATTCTTTGCCCACTGCCCTGGTGCCCGATTTGAAGTCACTGATTCGTGCGTGAGGTCGAACCGTATCGTCTCCCCATAGCTTCGGCAAATTGTGGCTTCCTTTCGTAAGACCCATGGAAATGTCCATCGGCCCCTTGACGAGAGCCCTTGTAAAACGGCCAACGCCCTTGCTAATATGCGCACCAGTCGGGTGCATCATGTCACGATTGCTGCCGGAGTCGGAGCTGTCCTGACTGTGGACTCGAATTCGACCAACATCCTTTTGCTTTCCCCTTGGCTCAGTCGCGATAGAGCTAGACTCATAGGTTGATGACGCGTCTGACGCGCTGTGGGAGGACGAAACTCGAGTTCGCTGATTCGCCGCCATTGAATGTCGACTAGCTTCTGCAGCGGCATCTGAAGCTGGCTCTCTTCCGTTCCCAGGATCGCTGGCGACATTCGATTTTGTCGTGACGGACGATCTTGGCTGCTTTTTGCTATCTTTAAACGGAAGCTGCACAGCCTTTACTGTCTCTGACGGGATATCTGCCAGGCCCATAGCCATGCCGCCAACCGCACCACAGGCCGCAACAAATCCTCCAGAGATGGGATCCAGAGGGCCTTGATCAGTTTCATATTCCTGCGCTCTAAAGAGTTTCAAATGATTGAAGTCTAAGAGATTTTCATTCGCCAGCGTACAAGCGGCAAAAGCGCTTAATCTGATTTGCGTTTTTCTGATACGCCACACAGCTGGTCGAGATGGTGCAAGAGTGCAGCGGAGTCGATCTACATCGAGGTACTGGTGAAACAATTGCGCACCGGTTTCATCGCCTCTCTCTTGCGCAATTTTGTTCGCGAGTTCTTCCGCCCGCGTGAGGCTCTCAGGTTTGAGACAAAAGTTGATGGCATCGACCAATTTTTGTGCCGTGAGCTGTTTGTGAGGAATGGGGTCCGGACCAGCACCAGCTCTGGCTACCATGGCACCCCAAAAAGGTTGATCGCCGAAAAATGGGACAACCACAGTTGGTCGTCCAGCAGTGATTCCTGCAGCTGTAGTTCCGGCACCGCCATGATGAACGACACACGAGACGTGCTTGAACAGCCAGTCGTGCGGAACATTGCCAAGCATGAACACGCTTTCAGGAATATGAAGCTCATCTGCACCCATGCCACCCCATCCCTTGGAAAGTAAAACTCGTTGTCCAGTTTCTTTTGCAGCTTGAAATATGAGCTCAGTCATTGCATTTGGGTCGTCCAAAACGATGCTTCCGAATCCAATGTAAACAGGTGGCGGGCCGTCGTCGAGAAATGCTTGAAGCTCTGGGCTTGGGGTGTAGTCGGATGCTAGATTGAGGAAATAGAATCCAGAAATCGATATAAGAGAGTTCCAGTCCTTTGGCTTTGGTATCAACGCGGGAGACCAGCAGTAAGTGTGAGGCACCTTGAGGCGTTGCAGCATACCAGGTGCCCACATGCGACTTATTGGATCCAGCCCCAGGCATTTTGCGCGAAATCGATTGATGATGTCGCCTAATCCCTGCCATGACAGAACTTCAATCATAGCGTAGCTGATGTAGTTGGTGAGATGAGGGTCGGCATTAGAAGCTTGAATGTTGGCAAGCGGATGAGGAAACGCCTGTGTTGGAGAGTAGGGCATTGTAAACATGATATGCAGTGGTATTCCGAGTTTCTCTGCGCAGTGGACATGGGCGAAGCTTGGCGGATTCGCGATTATACAATCAGCCACAAATGGTCTTGCATCAGCTTCCGGGTCATCTCCGCTGGTCGCACCGTGCATGCCATCACCGGACTGATAGCAAGATCTCCAGCAGCCTTGAAGGTACTCGGCAACATCTTTTCGTCGCTGGCTGACATCTCCGCTAACAAGGCTCCGGACGCCAGGCATGAGACTTGGATTCTTTACCATGAATGCCATGAGCTGCGATGGATCGCCTCCGATGCTGAAGAACTCGAGGTCATTCTCTTGAACAAAATTCTTGAAATTGGGATGCGTGGCGAGGCGAACGCGGTGTCCGTATCTGTCTTTCAAGACTTTGCCCAGGGCCACAAAGGGCTGCACATCGCCGCGCGATCCGACGACTTGAATCACGACGTTCAATGGAGGAGGCGGCGCTATTCCCTTGCTGCCTCCTAAAGATGGAGGAATATACGGAGGGGGCGGGGGCGGGACATCTTCGGCGCTCTGTGCCTGCTGAGCAATGGCAGGTGTAAAAATTTGAGAAAGCCTCCTGTTGAGCTGGTTGATCCGAATATTGACGCGTCCATCTTCAGTCACGCTGGCGCTGGTGCCCAGTCCGTCCTTTTCAGCATGAATCTCTCCAGGCGTGCCACCATAGGCTGGCGGAGGACCGTCGTCAGGATTTACGTCGGGCGTAAGCAGATCGGCCTCTTCCAGAGCGGACACCTGAGCTGCCGCTCCTGTAGAGCTGGTCTGCCCAGAAAGGACTGCCCCGGTCTGCGCGAGCAGTGATGCATGAGCATTCGGCGTTGCGTTCAGCCCTCTGATTTCTGGGTGCTGCGTCGCTTCCAGTTCGCTGGCTTCTGGATGCGGTATGCCAGACATGTTTCAAATGTGTAAATGGCTGACGGCTCCTCAGAGTCAGCCGCGGCGATTATGCTTGCTGGGCACTTGTCTCTCTTGGTGATTTTTATCTGTGAACAAGAAATTGAATGCGAGCATGATAACGGGTGTCATGGAGACTTCCCATGTACTTATAACTTATACCAGCGCTTCATCAAACCCCCGCGCCTTGGAAGCAGCCCTGTAAGATTTCATGTGTCGCCGCGCTGGTATTGGCTGGCTCGTGAGATACTAGGCAATATTCGTCTAGACTGGCAGGGTTTAGTTTATTCCCGCTCTTTTAATGGAGCGACGTGGCGGAGCTTCTGCCAGGCTGACGTAGGGCCAGCACCAAAATCGTTGAGGCGTAATAAGCTTCCTTTTGTTTGACTTTCTTTCCTAGTGTTGCGCCAGCGCGGAACGCCTCCGATTTTCGTTATTTGTTCAAAGAGCTTTGGATCTGTAGTAACGGTCGGATCGCGTCGGTATTTTGCGTCGGCTTTGCGTCAGCCCTGTTGGGGTGCCACGGCACACCACAACCTTGTCCGCGTCAGCGTCAGCGACACAGCCTCGCCTTGCATCTCCAATACCAAGATTGCAAGTCGCACCATCAACCCTGAATGGCTTCCACTCTGCTGTTATGATGCCGGGTATTTGTCCTGTACTCCTTAGAATATTACAGCCTGCAAAGCATATATCCTTAGCAAGTATATTTTGAGACTCAGATTGGCCATTTCCTTTCGAATCTCGGACGCCGATTTGCTTCCTTGATATTTGATCAGTTTTGGAAGAGCAAAAAAAAAAGAAGAAAAAGGGCGACGTATAATCATCATGCGCGACCCAGCAAAACAAATTCGAATTGGCGGCAGTCGCTCCAAAGCTGGTTGCTTCGTACTCCACTTCAATATCTCATATGAGCTCGAGCAGCCATGACGCTAATAGTGATGCATGTAGAATAAGAAGAGTGAAGTGCGATGAGACAAAGCCCAATTGTGGCAGATGTACTTCAACGGGTCGTAAATGCGACGGCTACGAACCAGCTTCAGCATTTGCCAGCCATCGTTCACGGCAGGTTCAACACATGCCTCCAGAACGGCCATCTCAGACCTTGGTCTGTTCTGCAAATTCCACTCGAACTCGTGGCTGGGAATATTTTTATTATTGCTGTTCTGAGCAAGTATTTGGTGGCTCCCAGTTCAAATGGATCAAGACGCTCATTGTCCAACTCGGGCAGCAGGAGGATGCAGTCAATACTGCAGTAGCGGCCTTTAGTTCTATGCACGAAGCAGTATTTTTGGGCGCCCATTTTACAAGCCAAAGAATGCAGAGTTCGCCATTTCGCAAGCTCAAATTCAATATGGCTTCTGAACAGGCCGTAGCAGCAACGACTGCTTACTGTGCATCTGTGAGAGCTCTGCAACAGGCGATTGACCGGCACGGCAGAGTCGCAGTTCCAGCAGCGCTTGTCTGCTGCATTCTTTTTGCAGCCTTTCATATGCTTCAATACGATTATGACGATTCTATACGTCATATTGAGTACGGGCTTGGAATTGTCGCCAAGGAGCAACACATTGAGCGCGGTGGTGGGGGTCTCTGCGTGTCTGGCTGGTCAGCGACGGCTGAACAAGGTGCCATGGCGGCACTTGTTTCCGGCTTTCATCGCCTTAGCATTGCAGTGTTCTTTTACGGGCGACCTAATGCGCTGCTACAAGGTCGAATTATCATGCCAAACTCGTCGAGCGCCGATCATGATTCATGCGGCGTGGTTTTATTCAAGGACATTGACGAAGCCCGAGTGTCTCTTTCGATAGTCGCTGCAAGCACCTTGAAGTTTACTGCTGAAGTCATCCAATACGAACGCGATGCTGAGATTCCACCAGTCCAGCATTTTCAGGAACGACAAAGGCGATTAGAGTATCTCGATTCTTGGCGCGCCTCGCTTGGAGCGCTCACTCAGACAATTCACAATGCATCAGTAGACGGAACCAAGTTTCGTATGCTACAAATTGTATTGGAGAGTCAAATACTGGCCCTTGTTGTGCTAGTCCGCACAAGCCTCGATGCAGACGAATCTGGTTACGACGCCTGTTTTGATGAATTCCGTGAAATACTCATTCTCTGCGAAGAGTACCTCTCATTATATTCTTCATCACTACTTTTTGCCGGCGCACAACTCAGAATCGACAGTTTTACTTTTGATATGGAAATTTTGCCGCAGCTGTGGCTCGTTGGCAAAAAGTGCCGCCACCGCCAATACCGACGGTGGGCTATTGATCTGCTGCAAAAGTACCATCGCAAGGAGGGTGTGTGGGATCCGGCACTAATATGCAATCTCACAAAACGGGCAATGGAGATTGAAGAACAAAATTTATGCCCTGGAGATTCATCTCTTCCGAGCGATTTTGACCGGCTGTGGTCAGTCGACCTAGACTCACGATACGAGAATGGTAGTGTGGCTGTATTTGCTTACAAGCCTGTCACGCTCGGAGGGCGCGGGCTGTCATGGGAAGAGATGATCTTCGTCGACCCTGATTCAAAATAAGCAGAGTAATAAACTTTTCGGCTCATAGTGGGTACTTTTTTTTTGCTACTAGAGATGTGACATCATTTGTGCGGCAAGGCTGGACGGCAGGTACCAAACTGTGCCTTGATCGTATTGGTCGCTTCTTCAGCCGCAGAGCATTCCTGATCCAGGACCCTGTTCACTAGCGGCGTGGCCGGGCACAACTCCGACAATTAGTCTCAGGTCCACGGTCAGAGTGTACGGTGAGCTGAAAAATGATCTGGGTACAGTTGCAACAGTACTCTTTCAGCTATGAGAGAACCTGTCTTGAGATCCGCATGTCTTGCATCATCCTTACGCTGGTCGCCCTGGAATCAGGCTTTTTTCGACCGTGGAGGCGAATCTGCCTGACGAAGCTGAACAGAAAGACAATCTTGGCATCTTACATTGATGTCACGTACTTGGCTTGTACATTTCAATCCGGCCAAGTTGAGTGTAATTCTCGGGTAGCGAGAATGTATTGAATCAGAGCTAAATGTGGTCGTCAGATGTAAGAACTTGAAGAGGTAACCTGGTTAAACGGTCATATTGCAGATTGAAACACAAATGGTCTAGTTGAGGTAATGTTCTTGACTCTCAGAATGAAGTCTGGAAGAAGTATAAATATCTGGCATGTTCCCGAACAATGAGACTGTCTCTTCACACACAACAGTTCCAACTTGATCATCAACCAATTCTCATCAACAAATTATCAACACATTACTCACATCATCATGTACGTTCTCTTCCTTTTGGTTGTACTTGCCTCTGCTAACTGAAGCGCACAGCTCCTTCACCATGAAGTTCGTTCTAGTCGCCATTGCTCTCGCGTCCACCGCCTCGGCCATCTGCCACAACTCGATTGCCTGCCTGACCGGCGGCGACGAGATGTGCGGCAAGGTCTGCGTGCGCCAGGGCAACCCCAGCGGCGGCCGCTGCGCCCCCCGCGACGGCTGCGAGGGCTACAGCATCTGCGCGTGCTACCCCCGCAAGCGTGGCGACGACTCTGCCATGGTCGACGCCGAGCAGCAGCTCTGGGACGAGGAAGTCAAGGCCGGCATCGCGCCCTACGTGAGCGACGAGGACCTCAGCAAGCGTGAGGTGCAGGATGCGGCCATCGAAGCGGCCCTCCGTGATATCTCGGAGACCACTGGCGATGTTGAGGCCCGCAGCGCCCTCACCACGCGCAGCTTCTGCTGCAGCCTGGTGCCTCCGGCCAGTGGTCTCTGCTGCGATAACCACTGCACGTACATCAAGGGCACCGGTGGCCAGTGCAAGGACAAGGGCGACGGCGATATTTGCTACTGCAACTAAAGCCCGTTACGACATTGGCTGTTGATATAGAGATGACAAGCACGCTATTCAATACCATAGATACTTTGAACGAATGATGGATCCATCAGATAGCAATAAATATTACCGTGTTGCAAAAATTTGCCATTATGGTTCCCATTGCGACGTGACATATATGAGCTATATGCAAGTGAGACTCGTGTAGGCAAACGAATAGCTTCTTTTGCGAGAACTGTAGTGTACAAGTGAGGCTCGACCACCATTCGCAACCCCGAGGTGTTTCGTGTAACAAAAAACGGTTTCTGCGTGGCCCAGCTGCGGCATCTGATTTGACTCGCTCCCAGACCTGAAGGCGAGACACTGTCAGCTGTCTTACACCCTCCTCCACATTGAGCCTATCGACCATCGTGGCGCTGTGGGGATAAAAGTGATCTTCGCGATGCGATCTTCATTCAGCTGCCCCTTTCTCGCCACTGCCTTGCGCCCTGTTAATTGACTCAGGCAATAGGGTCAGCATTGCGAGAGAGCGAAAAAATTGAAACCTCAAGTCTGCCTGGCATGTTTGTGCCATTCGGCGTAGAGCGAGACATTGGCAGACAAGCATTATGCTTATTTTCAATGTGTGGGGATGATGTGCAGCGAGCTAGTGGGATCGCGGCATTCGGTCCATCTGCTCGTATAAGTCGCATTTTCATACTCTAATTTTTTCTAGTCATCCCTAGTCTCCGCAGGTGCATGGGCGCGGTGACGCAGTAGTTGGTTGGGGCTGGAAAGTCAGCGTCGAAGAACGCTTGCCGAGCATCGGGTGGCGGCGCCCAAATCTCGAATCAGCGACGTTTCCGTCCGGAGCCAATTTCCAGCAGTGACAGCTTGGCGGACCGTCGGCTGACTACCTTGTGCGGGTCAACACATTGCGTTCCACGCCGTTCAAAGGCTGCGATTGCAATCACGCTCTGGAGAGAAGAGAGGAACAGTAATTTGTAGCCAAATATATTCGATATGTATAGAACAAGTATACAATAAGACTAATATTCTTTTCCTGATCAAACTCCGCGCTAAAATGCAAAATAAAAAACAATGCCGAAAATGCTATTCATAGCTCTTTTTTGACCCATACCCTTATAAAAACAAATACTTTATGCCATTGGTATATCCATTCATAAATTCTCTTTTCAACATCAGTATCAGACATTTGATTCTGCTCTTCAGTCAAAGTCATCACCGTCGCTGTCGGTGGCTGTTGCCTCCTCCAGCTCATCCTCGTCTTCGTCATCCATGTCGTCGCTGTCATCGCTGTCGTCATCCGCATTCAGACCTGGGACCGATTTCCAGTGAACATAGTCGTTGTCAAGCCAGCGCTTGCTGACGGGCAGCTGGTACGGGTCGAACGGGAAGTACGGGTCGAGCTGGTGGAAGCTCTCCTCCTGGCCGTCGTAGCCGGCGTCGCGGAGGGCGCCGCCGGTTGCGTACGTGGAGGACAGGAACTGCGTGAGGCGCACGCGCTTGTTGCTCTCGACCAGCGGGTAGACGTACATGAAGTTGAGGCGGTGCGCAAGCTTGGCGAACTCTTCGACAATGACGGGCGCGCACACCTTAAGTGGGTTCAGCTTGCCAAAGACTTGGACCGACAAGTCCTTGCGCGAGCTGCCAATCCACTCGAGGTCCTGGCCAATGTAGGAGGCAGCGTCGTCGGCGTCCACAGCGTCGGGTGCGGCGACGACGAGATCTTGCCAGCGGAAGCAGAAGATGTATAGGGTCGCCTGCACCAGGCTGTAGTATGGGTGGAATCGCTTCAGGTCGGGCCCGCGGCAGATCGGCTCGTACTTTCGGCGGTACTGCTCGAGGTGGTGCAGCAGCAGCGTGAAGATGGTGCGGACGAGGCTGCGAGGCACCTGGGCGCCACGCGCGACGAAACTAGCGAGGTAGGCGGCGGCGGCCTGCTTCAGAACGTTGGGTGTATTGCTCTGAAACGCGGTGGCGATGAGCTGTCCGCAGAAGGCGTCGGTGAGGCGCTCGTGCTGCTGGGCGAAATGGAAAATGAGGAATTGCGTGTGGCGAGATTTATAGGTAGGGAGGACCATGTGGTCAAATTCGCGAAGGATAATGGTGAAGGCGTCAAAGGCTTTATCGGACCCAGGGTTGAGGAAGAAGGGCGTGTAAAATTTGAAGAGTGTGTCGAGGACAGCGTCCATCTTTTCGACGTTGTCCTTTACAGTCTTGATCCGTGTGGCTTCCTCATCAAAGTCGAGGTCTTCGCTATCAACCGATTCGTTGTCGCTGTTATCCAGTTCGTCTTGCTCCCAATCAGACGTGGTATGCTGATTCTCACGCAGCGCAAAGAGCACAGCAGTAGTGATGTCGTCGTCAATATCTTCCAGATCCAACTGCATTTGCGAGTCAATCTTGACGACACGGTTTAGAATAATATCAAGAATCTCGTCTTGCAGGTCGGGCACGTATTCCTTAACCTTAAGCAGGTTGTTGATGTAGGCCATGTGCGTCTGCACCGAGTCATCCGGGAAAGGAAACTTGGCGCTCAGCAGACTCTCGAGAACGCCGACAGCAGAGGGAAACATTTGCAGGAGATACCGCAGTGTCGAGTGCAGACGTTTGCGCATAATCTCGCGGCTCACTTCGGGAAAATCGGGTACGCACCAGGCTGACTGGCGGGTGAGCTGGAATTTGTCGACGAGCATGGACAGGACGGTGCCGAGATATGAACCCTGAGCGCTGACGAGGGCGGCGAGGAAGTGCGTAAAGGACTTCACAAAGGCGTCATCGCGGCCGAGCCACGCGCACTGCAGGATGACACGGACGAGGCCGTTGCACTCTCTGTGCTTGAGGATGGGGACGCAGCTCGTCAGTGCCATGACGTAGACCTGGAGCTCGTGGGGCTTGAGGGTGTCGTCCTCCTCGCCGACGACGGGGGGCAGGTAGCGCTGCTTGTCGTTGGCGAACATCTCCTTGAGGGTGTCGTACTGGCCGTCATGTCCGCGCAGGTGGCCCTCGAGGGCGGTGCGCACTTCCAGCTTGACCTCGTCCATGGTGCGGCGGCCGACCTCGTACGTCACGTTTCGGATGTCGTCGAAAAAGACTTTGCGTCGCTTCGTCGGGCTTTCGGGCGCTTCGATCATCATGTCAGAGCCGTCCTCATGCTGGTACTTGCGGCGGCCCAGGACGGAGGCGGTCTTGAGGATGGACTTGACGGGCGTCGGCGTCTGCGACACAGAGCCAGGCAACACTCTGGCAGCGGGCGAGAACGGTCGCATGGAGTGTGTGTCTTTTTTTTTTGCCTTTTGATTTTGGACCTGCGTGCTGTAATAGCTTCTTTGCGTCGCCGCGCACAACAGAAAAGCTCGGACAATTCGTTGTGTGTTTGTCCCCAGCTGCGGCTAGCCGGTGTGAATTTTCCCCCCAGCAACGGTTCGGGCGGCTAAGGTCTAAGCATGTAGAAGAATCACTTCGTGTTTAAGAGAGGCCAGGTAGAATTTATCATAATAGTGGTATCAGGCAAGCGACGGAATAGGGTATGCTCGCGCAGTGCATTTGTGTCCAGGGTGCTGTTTGGCGATAGGAAGAAACCAGCAGCAGCCTTGGTGAGGACGAGACCCTTTGGCAGAACAGCAGACGATGCACGAAATTTTGGTGGACAACAGGAATTTTTCGATGGAAAAGTGGGGTTACACACGTGCCCCAGTGGCAGTCGCCTTGCCCGCGCAACATCGTCACAGATGGTCCGTGCACCGGGGAATCGCCAGACGAGGCATCTTCCGATGTGAGCAGGCATCATGTATTGGACATTTATCGCAAAAGAAAAATGACAAGTGGAAAATTAGTATGTCAATATCCCGGTTTCAACAGTTCAATTCAACGTTCAATTCAACAATTCTGACAGGCTGCGCCGTGGTGGTCTCTCCCAATAGCTATCAGTCAGTATACCCAAAAACACCCACCCGACTGGTTACATACTGAAGCCCTTGTTACATGCCGCGAGACGATTGCTCATCCCGCGACCTGTTCGCAATCCTACAATTCTGATCTTACCATGTCCATCGATGCTTCATCATGGCAATCATTTGCTTTTCGTCTCTCGCTCAGCCAAATGGCCAAGACTGTGTCAAAGAAAATCTATTGTATAGGAAGCCAGCGCGCAAGCCAAACACACGACTCGGGTTCCAGCCGTGAAAGGAAAAATTCAATAGCAGCAAGGGAAAAAAGATCAAAGAACAAAAACAGACAGATAGCGCCACCTTCTCGAATTGCTCGCGCAATTCAAGACCAAAAAAAATTATATCCCAATCCTGGTGGCAACGTGTTTCTCGTTACCCAGCAAACCGTAATCAACTGCACCGCATCGTATCACCGCCAGGACAAGCCAGCTTTCTAGTAGCCCTCGCCAGACCCCGCAGCGGGAGCAGATCCGTTGTTCGCAGTGCCGCCGGAGCTGTACATGTAGTTAGGGTCGGCAGATGCTTCCGTGCTGCTCGCACCCTCGGCAAACTCTGCAGCGTTGGAGCCGGCACTCGCGGGGGGAGCACCCTCTGGTCGGTCGCCACCCGCAGAGCCGCCCCAGGGGACATTCTCCGCAGCACGCTCGCGGTTGGTTGCGTTTTGTTGCTAGAACTGGGTCAGTACATGCATCTCCTGCCGATTGAGAGACGGATGTGGTGTGCTTACCTCTCGGTACTTGGAAAGGTAGACCTTGAGAGCCTCGGCATAGTTTTCAAAGCCCAGCGAAGTCATGGCAAAGAGAATATCCTCACCGTTGACAGTCTTGCGCTTTTCTTGCTGGCACTTCTCCGACGCTGTGAGAGGGCCCGTTAGCTTCCCGCCAAAATGCGGCGCATAGAGAGCCATCGACGTACCTTCGCTCGTGATGAACGAGATGAACTCGCTGACACACTCTTGCATACATTCCTTTGCTTCCTTTGCAATCTTGGCATTATCTGGCAGAGCATTCTTCATGATGCGGGCAACTGGGAATCAAAGGTCAGCGCAGCGCCGATTGCGCTCGTGGGAGCGGCAGCAGCCAAGGGCTCTAACGTACCATTGGCAATCGGCAGCCATCTGTCCTGTTCCTTGACACCGTCAAATTCGTAGCCACCGGCTTGATCCTGGGAATCGTCCATGTGTCCCTCGTCACCAGGGGATTGAGCATGTTGCTCAGCATCCTTGGGGGGCGATTGGGCGGGCTCTGACATATTTGGCTGTTTTGGGGCCTTGGCAACGGCTACTCTTAATCAGAGAATGTGGCGGCGCAGTGATTGGGCTGAAACACTGCTGTATTCCGGCGGCGAGATTCGCTCTCTCTGCTTAGTTTTCGCGACGGTTCCGGGAGTGGCCAGGCCTTGCACGTTCAGGCGGAGGGGGGTGCGGGCAGAGGTCGGGTTGGCTCGAGAGAGGCAAAAGAGAAGGCTGCGTCACTGTGACAATCCAGTCAGTACCATGTGCTGGGTTTGCATTAGCCTGCGCCGGCCGGGACCCGCGGTTGGTTCCTGGGTCCATTTGGGTCGTCCCCCGGACGGTGTGAGTGCAGCTCTGGATCGGTGACGGCAGAGAGGGCGTGACAGACGCGAGCGCAGCCAAGGAGAGCTGCGCCATCTGGGAACGAACAAGGTTGGGTTTCCAAGCTGCAGGCCAGGGAGGGGAGGGGAGGGGGAGGGGTGTTGGGAGCAAGCATGCGCTGGCCGGCGCCCACAATAACACCCTGTGTTTTTTTGGCCGTCCGCGGCGGCATCGCGATAGGAGAGACGAAGGCAATGCTGTATGAAAGGGTGCGGGAAATAGTACCTCTGAGCTTATGTTTTGCGACACGGGTAGAGGCGATGGCGGAGAAAGCGCGTGGGCGATGCGAGCGGCACCAGGTTTCGCAAGAAGCGTGCTTTGGTGCTCGGAAGCTGCGACAACCACGATCTCTCGGGACAGGAATGCGCGAGGCTGCGCTGCACAGCGGTTTCGACCTGGGAGGGCGTCGGGGTAGGTGGTCTGAGCTGGGAGGGCGTGCGCTTGGATCAAGGAGCCGTCAATTGATGCGGCAAAGGTCAGAGGGTGGGAGAGCAGAAGCAAAAGGTCGCGGTCGAAACAGAGGCAGCGCCGGACAATTGGGTGGTGGTGCAGAGGTGTGCAGGAGTGGAGCCGCGGCGCCGGCTGCAGAGGAACGTGGGGTTGCCTTGCTGTTGGAGGGGAGGATGGGCGGCCGAGCCAACCAAGACGAGTAAAGGGATGCTCTTCTTTCTCGCATATACGCACATAATCATCGCACTCACACATATATGCGCATACCATAAACCCACCAGTCGGAGCCCAAGCTGCAACCCAGCCAGCCATGGCCATCTCCCGAGCGCCGCCCAGTACGCCCGTCGACTGTTACTAGGTACGACGCTTAAAAGCTTAGTGTGGTCTTTGGCGTCGGCTTGGGCTGCCGTAATGGCATGCATGGCTTTTACAAGTATCCAGTGGCTCGTCTAACGCAGTCTGTCCCCTGTTGGCCGCATGGAAAGCTCAGGCAAATCATGATACCAAGATGCCCCCGTTACCCTGCACAAGCCAGGTTTCGTCTCTTCAGCACAACGCACAATGCACGAGCATGCGTGCAAATCACGTATCACACCGGCATAAAGATAGATTTACACGATGCACCAAGACCTGTCGTCTTTTAGCTCTGCTGTCAACTAGCAGAGCTGCCTTTTCGGGGTGCGCTACTTACCCACACACTCCAATCAGCTCGCGTACAACTGCTCTTCGGCTTTCGTCATAGTGAAGAGCGGTGTGTCTCTCCGGGGGGGTGTTGTCGGAAAGAGTTCCTGCCAGCACTTTAACATTCTCTTCACCTTCCGCGTAATTCTAAGTTAGCGTACATGTCCAACACTGTGTGCTTCAGCTAGCCTTGCGACATCCTTGCATATCGGGCAGCATAACGGCCAGCCTCAGACCCATTGAGTTCTATGCAATATGCAAGCCATTTGGAATTTTGCTTCTTCGGCGAATTTTGTGCACGGATTATTTATTTATATTTATTTATTTTTTATTCTTGTTGGATTTACTCGGCACTCGTCATCGTGCTACTTGTCCATCGCGTTTCGTCGTCAGCGGCCCTGACATGGCTTGGCCGCAAGGCACGGATGAGCCACACCATCAGGCTATCTTGGGCCGCATTGCATCTCGACCACGTTGCATGCTGTACCTGTGGCTGTGTTATTAATAATTAAAAATGAAGCAAGGAATGTCAGAGAAGTAGTCGCTGGATACCTAATACTGTCGCCCAGCCCTGAACTGCAAATACGTATTTCGTGGCTAGCCGGGGCGCTGCTCGGGCCATATCATTACGCACTCCATGCCCTGTAATTACACGGCAATCAGTTAATCTTAAGGAAAGTTACCTGTGTACAATAAAAGGTGCGCTCCTGCATCACCGGACATAATTGCCCTCCCCCAGCGAGCACGACTTTACAAGTCAAAGCGGCGTTTTGGCATTGAGCTGCCAACTTTATCAGATGGTCTGCAATGCTGAGGAAATTTTAAGGAACGAGTATTTGGGATAATCGCACAATTTCTAACAATGTTTAGGCTGATTTGCTTTTATTCATGTCTAATTGGCTACTTTATTGCTGCACAACTTGGACATTGTTCTTCTTCTGTAACCAAAGTCAGCATCTGAACGATCTTTATCACGGGTTAATAAGAATCTGTAGGCCACGTACCTTCCACGAATCAAGCTCATCTTGCTTCGTCTTGTAGTTCTTCACCAGGTCATCCAGCACCTTCTTCAGGCCGTCCTGGTTGGTCTGGAGGGCTGGGACAACATCCTTGACTGTTCTCTCCACGAGGACACCGTTAATGAGTCGAAAGCATTTACGATCTTCTGGCAAAGGCTGAAGAGTCTCAAGAACGAGTCTAAGTTGTGAAGAACATCGTTAGCATAACCTTGCCCACTTGCTGTTGCCTCATCGGCTGGTGATGGCGGGGAATCACTGAGTGAGATGCCTCACAGCCAGCTCCCGACGCTGCACCATCGAAGGGCTATGACACGTACTTGTGCTCCTCGGCTTCTTGCTCAATGTCTCCAATCTTTTGCGCTATTTGCTGCAGCACATTCTTAAAGTTGGAGTATTGTGCTTGCAGATCTAGATCCAGGTTAGCACCTTCTCTCATTTTGCATGCAAGGGAACCCCGCCAGCCACATACCTTGCTGCTTCTTTCCAGACACCTGAGGCTGCGCAGACATGATGAGTGTTGCCTCTTGGTGACGAGGACAATCTTGAAAATGCTGTGAAGGTGCGATATACGGGTAGAGTTGAGAGCTGCGAATGTGCGCCTAGTGTGATGCGTGGTGGTTCCAACTTTCGGAGCTGGCCCAAGCTTTTTCCAGCGCTGGGCGGTGGTGGCGTGGTGCTGCAGTGACCCGCGCCACCTGGCGGGCCTGGAAACTTCGGATCAGAATGTCACATTAGACCCAACATCAACGGCTTCTTCGAACACGAGACATTGCCAACATGCATCCCCATCTGCATACAAAGAACGCGCTTGGTACGGCGACCGATATTAAGATACTGGGACACACGGATGGCTAACCACGTCGGCTGCAGCGTGCGAGGAAATTATCTCCCAGCTCGAAGAGTGCCACGCCAGAGGCTTCATGCACAAGGCCGCCGGCGGTTGCAACGACGTCAAGGAAAAGGTCAATCAGTGCCTGCGAGCCGAGCGATCGAAGATACAAGACGAAAACCGGGCGGCGGCGCGGGCGAAGCGCGAGAAAGTCAAGAAGGCGCAGCAAGACCTCGGACTGTAGTTTTGCAGAACAGGCTACTCGAAGCACAGTCGATGTACACTATACGGAAAACACGAAAAACGATTGGGCATATATGATTCATCATCAGGAAAAAATTGTACAATAATTGGGTGGCGTTTAGCATCTGGATGAATTGGAAATTGAAGCGTTAAGAAGAGACAATTATCATCAGTTTTATTTATACATATTGGCCAACAATCCAAACCGCGTTTCAACATGTATGGGGCTGTGCCGATTTTCAAGAATCAAGACATCTTAAGCCGAGTTCTTGTAGGCCTGGCCGAAGGTAATGGCACCAAAGGTGGACAGGACACTGAGGAGGATCGGGACGGGCTTCTTGAGACGGATGGCGCGGGGAATGGACGAGCCGCCGAGGACGACCGAGGCGAGGAGGCTCAGTTCCACGCCGTACGGCTGGCGGTTCTGGATGCGGTAGCCACCGAGGCCGTCTGCGTTTTCGAAGCGCGCGCGTTAGCAAAAAGCACTCGGCATTGTGCAGGGCATGTCGGAGGGGTTGACGGGAGGGAAACCTACACAGGAGACCGACGGAGCAGCCGGCGACAATGGAGGGCACGGAGCGCGTCTTGGCATAGCCCATGATGCCGCCGCCGGCCGTCAAGGCGGCGAGGAGAAAGGAGGTGTATTCGAGGTTGGAAGACTATTGCGACATTGTCAGTTGGGTTTGGCTTCGTCGGCTATTACGGTCGGGACAGTGGGCATGGCAGCCCGCAGTACCGAGCAACATACCATTGTGGCTGAGTGATAATAGTTGTTGGCTTTAATTAGAGAATGGCTTCGTATGGGATTAGATGCGCCTGGATTTGTATTGCCGAAGATGGTCGGATGCTAAGCTGTGGAAGCTCGCCCAGCCGAAGCTACTGACGACATTTGGCTGGCTGTGGGTCTGTTCTGGCCGCGCCCCCAGCCAGCGACCAGATCCCTGAAAGGTGGGATGGGCGACTCCAGCCAATCACCGTGCTCCGCTGCTCCTTGGAGCTGTCGTGTCCGGTACCTGGCCTTTCAGCACTCACCCTCACCATCTCGACATCTCGACTGTTTGCCCATTCTTTTCTTTTCCCCGTCAATTGTCCAGGACAATCGCCGCCACAGCTAGTTCTCCGTGTCTTTCCATTTGCTTCACAACAAATAGATTCCCCCCGACACCATGGCGCCCAAGAAAAACGCAGCTGCCGCTGCTGCTGCTGCCGCCGCCGCCGCGACCACCACGACGACAGAGAAGCAACCCGTCACCCCGACCACACCGTCCGCCGCGCCCGTGGCCGCGAAGCGCTCGTCGGCACCGGCGACTGCCAAGGGCGGCGCCGCCAGCTGGGACGTCGTCTTCCAGAACATCTACACCCACTACGTGAACGAGACGACGCAGCGCACCAAGCTGATTGACGTCTTCCTGGCCTTCCTGGTTGTCGTCGGTGGTCTGCAATTCGCCTACTGCGTCCTTGCCGGCAATTACGTACGTTTCCCTACGACTATGCTACAACCTAGCCTTTATCGAAAGACTTCTGCTAACAAGCAAAACAGCCTTTCAACGCTTTCCTGTCCGGCTTCTCTGCCACTGTTGGCCAGTTTGTCCTTGCCAGTACGTCGACGCTCGATTACAACACAATTCTCTGATCACGAGCTAACCTTTCAGTCTCTCTCCGCATTCAAACAGCCACGACCGACAAGACCGAGTTCCCCTCTGTTTCACCCGAAAGGTACGACTGCCAATTCATCTCCAACGTCCGATTCTATACTAACAATGGATGCACAGAGCCTTTGCCGATTTCGTCGTTTGCAGTTTGATTCTGCACTTTTTCTGCATCAACTTTATCAACTAAAATGGGAATTCTCTTTCTGGGCTTTCAGGGATAATAAAACGAAAACAGCAAGCTGGAAAAGGGTTGGCCGGGCTGGCATATAAATGTATTATAGGCGATCATGATATTTTACAGCTGGCAACAATATACACATCACATACACCACTACCAGTCCAATGATCATAAAGCAGATACAAATTATGGGAATCTCAACTGTACATCATCTATCCGGCTCTATTTATGCTGCGCCTTCAGCTACAGGTGGTGTTGACACTGCGTCTCTGGGAGGCCCTTGGCCAGCTTTAGGAGGCGGCGGCACACCAGCCGATTTGGAAGCCGGCGCGTTGTCCAGCTTGCGGCTCTTTTCCTCCTCCTCTTTGAAGTAATCATTCATTAAATCGTTGCCGCCTGCAGCCGGCTTCTCTTTCTTCTTGCCTCCCTTGGGCGGGCCGCTCGCCGGTGACGCCGTGCGGCTGACCAGCTGCGCAGGCACCAGGAACGAGCCCGTATCTCCTCCCTGCGCCGTGTCAGCGGGCACAAAGGCACCGCTCGCCGCCGCCGCCATGGCGGCCTTCTCGTTGCCGCCGTCAAACATGGTCTCGCCGGGGGCGTCGACGGGCTCGCTCAGCGGCGGGGGCAGGCGGTGCAGCGCGCCGTAGCCGAGGGTGCAGCCGATGGCGCCGCTGCCGCCCCATTCGCGGCTGGGCTGTATCGTCACCTCGCGCGTGACGTCGTACTCGTTGTTGTAGACGTGGAGGCGAAGCGGGCGCCCCATGAAGTCCTCGACGAGCTCGCCGAGCGCTGACTCGCCGTGCAGGGAGCCCTCGGGGCTGCCCAGGATGTAGTCGCTGTAGGGGAGGAGTCCCGCGAGGTCGGCCGGCGAGTTGGCGGGCACGTCGAGGACGTGCCAAATGTTGGCGGCGAGGGCCAATGGCGAGAATTGGAGGGAGAGGCCGAGGGACGCCGTGTCGGCTGGGACGGGGATGTGCATTTCTCTCGTTCGTTGTCCCTGCCAAGGGTTAGCAGAGATGCGATGGCCACGGTTCATGGGTAGGTACTTGCCTTGGCACTCCAGATACCTAGCGATACACTGCCACCGGCACAGTTTCGTACTTCTTGAGCAAACAAGCTGGGGTCCGGGTTGTCCTGATGGAGCCGTTAGCATTGCGCGCCACCTACACACATGCGTCAACGCTGGGGCACAAGGTTCCTGAAGCTTACAATTGGGCGTCCATTGATGCCGACGATATAATCAAACCACGGCTCGATGGCCAGCTGCAAGTTTGTGTTTCGCAGCACCTGGAAGCCAAACGATCCTTGCTCCTGGTGGCCTTGCGGGGTGTCACCACCATCCAGGCGGGCCATGAATCGGTTGAGCGCGTTGAACATGGTGGCTGTCCGGGCCTTTGGCGTTATTAACTGTAATTCTCTGTAGGCTGGTTTGTATTTGCGGTCCGAGTTTTGCTATGCGACGATGAAGGGGGAGCTTCGAGACTGGCTGCTTATTGGAGATGCTGGATGAAGCTACCTGGTCCCAGGTGAAGCAAGCTGGCCCATAGCCCACCGACACGCCGATAGTGGAGCTTTGTGGCGCCAGCCAGCAGCAACTTTTAGACCTTGCACGACTTGCATTCAGATTGCGACAGGAAAAAGAAGAGCAGCCACCAGCATATTTACAGGACAAAAGTTCAGTATATGCAATACAACTAGTAGAAGAGGTTTCTGATACGTTCGATTTTTAAGGTATGGGCTCCGCGGCGGAGGCCAACGGCGACCAGCCAGCATATGAGTTTGAGCCTGCAGGCTGGGTCGATCTCACAGATGCGTGCCATCATTACGAGGGGCAACACGAAGTGCCCTGGGATATTCAAAAGTAAGGCGATGCCACGATTTGTTTGCCTTTCATTCGTTTACTAATATACATTTTTAGATATTTTTCACAGCGCTACTCCATCTTTTCGTACTACGATGATGGCATCTGCATGACAGACGACGCTTGGTTTGGTGTGACACCAGAGCCCATTGCCAAGTGAGTGGCTCTCCCAAAATCCTCCGAAATTTCTACAGACAGCTCTAACAACCGAAAAGTAAAATTGCAGAAGAGATGAAGTCGTCTCCCAAGAAACAAAAAATACTGATAGACCTCTTCTGTGGTGCAGGCGGCAACACCATTGCCTTTGCATTGACGGAGAGATGGGATCGGATAATATCGATTGAGCGCGACGAGTCAACTCTCGCCTGCGCCCAGAACAACGCACAAGTGTATGGTTTAGATGACGAGTACGTTACATGGGTGCATGGTGACAGCTTCGCTTTTCTCAAGACGCTCTTCAACAACCCCTCGGCGCTGCACCCCGATCTTCAAGTTGATCTTGATGCCACAATTCTGTTCGCCAGCCCTCCATGGGGTGGTCCTGGGTATTCAACCGATGAAGTGTTCAACCTGGATAATATGCAGCCATATAGCATTACGGACCTGCATGAGGCTTACAAGCCTCTCGACCACGTCCTATTTCTGCCGCGCTCCAGTGATCTAAGGCAGCTCGCAAACCTGGCTCCCGACGGTCAAAAGATTGATATTGTTCAGATGTGCATGGAGGGCGCGAGTAAAGCTTTGGTGGCATATATACCAGGGAGGGGAACGGAGACTGTATGAACAGAGCATATCAAGCAACATTCGATACCCTATTTGCTAGCTCACAGATTTGCAAAAGGAAATCTCACTTGCTGGCTTTCGATGTAGTATTTAGCGCTGATTTGATAATAATCTACACCTTTTCAAACGATTGCAAGACACAGGTAGCTCCAGTAATCTAGGCACTGAGGCTCACGCGACCTCCGCTTCTACCTCGAAGCAGATCACAATAGAAGATAATGGTACGAAACAGCGTAGATATATTAATCAACAACCCTTTCAAAATTTAAGTTCTCTGATAAAAATCTGCAGCTATGAGCCTCTGCAATTTGGCCATTACAATGTGGTGCAGTTAGCTGATTGTCCCCACAAGCCCTCTCATTCTCACAAGATGAGTTGCTGAAATCTTCACCTCGCCCACAATCTGCACATTCACTACCTTTTAGGCTCATCCAGTACGAAAATACTGTCACAATGGGCGCAAAGGACAAGAAGAAGAATAACGACGCCAAAAAGGCTAAAAAGGTACGCCCGCATCTCTTTTTCAGAATCTCGTAAAAAGTTGCCATGACGTCTAATGCGGGGCAATAACAGGCCGAGAAGCAGGCCAAGCAGGCCAGCAAAGGCGAGAAAAAGGCCAAGACCAAGCAGGCCAAGGTAGAAGGCAGTGACGCCGAGGATGTCGACCTGGACGAGGTGCTCGAGGAGTACCGCCGGCAGCAGGAGCAGTTTCTCAAAGTCACCGAGACCGTCTGCGAAGGGCCCCCGCGACCCCGCGCCGCCTCGACCATTCTCGCCTCCCCAACGGACACCAACAACCTGCTGCTCTTTGGTGGCGAGTATTTCAACGGCTCGCTGGCGCACTTCTTCAATGACCTGCACATTTACAACATTGCGCGCGATGAGTGGCGCTGCGTCACCTCACCAAACGCGCCGCTGCCGCGATCCGGCCACGCCTGGACGCGGGCGTCCAACCCCAACCACGTCTACCTCTTTGGCGGCGAGTTCTCCTCGCCCAAGCAGGGCACGTTCCATCACTATGCCGACTTTTGGCGCCTGGAGCCCGCCACGCGCGAGTGGACCAAGATTGAGGTCAAGGGCAAGGACAAGAGTCCGCCCGCACGTAGTGGTCATCGTATGACATACTGGAAGCACTATATCATTCTGTTTGGTGGTTTTCAGGATACCTCCAATCAGACTAAATATCTTGCCGACCTGTGGATCTTTGACACAATCAACTTCGTCTGGCATTCGCCTGCTCTGCCACCCGCTCAGCTCAAGCCTGATCCTAGATCGTCTTTTACCCTTCTCCCGTCTGAGCAGGGTGCTGTTCTTTTTGGCGGCTACTCGCGTGTCAAAGCTACTGTGGCTCTGAAAAAGAAGGCTGGCAAGGGAAACCAAGGCGCAAGCAACACCGGACAGAAGAACGTGCTCCTCCCAAAGGTCCACGAGGACTGCTTCTTCCTGCGCATGACCATGCCCGCTACTGACGCCGCCCCCAACACTCCTCCAGCTGTCCGCTGGGAGAAGCGCAAGAAGCCAGCTAACACGCCAAGCCCCTCCCGTGCAGGCGCCACCATGACCTACCACAAGGGCCGTGGTATTTTGTTTGGTGGTGTGCATGATGTTGAAGCGAGTGAAGAAGGCATGGACTCAGAGTTTTTCAACCAGCTGTTTGCGTGGAACGTGGAGCGTAATCGATTCATGCCCCTCGCCCTGCGCAAGCCGAGAAACAACCAAAAGGCACGCCCTGCGGAGCAGCGTGTGAACCGTCGCGCGCGCGGTCAAGCCAACGAAGAGGAGCTTCTGCGACAGCTTGCGGCCTTGGAGTCTGGTGCCTCCCTGGAAGATACTGACGATATCGAACTGGAAAAGAAGGAGGAAGAGGAAGAGGAACAAATTCCTGTGAAGGAGATGCCTGTGACCATGGAGCCGCCGCATATGCGGTTTAACGCGCAGCTTACGGTGCAAAATGACGTTCTCTACATCTACGGTGGCACGTATGAAAAGGCCGACCGCGAGTTCACGTTTGACGACTTGTACGCAATTGACCTGGTAAAGCTTGACGGATGCAAGGAAATCTTTACCAGGCCTGTTGAGGACTGGATCGTAAGTGGATTTGGTGACAAGGCGCGGATGCGGTGTAAGCTAACTACGTTTGTGCAGGAATCCGAAGACGAGGATGACGAAGACGACGAATGGGATGATGAGGAAGACGAAGAAGATGAAGATGAAGATGATGAGGAGGAGGAACCTAGCCAAGAACTGTACACGCCCAGCAAGCGTGGCAAGAAGAAGGAAGACGATACCGCCTCGGAGACCACCGCGCCATCTGAGACTACGGAAGAGGAGGAGGGCGACACCTCAGCCACGTCTGTGGACGATGGCCTGCCTCATCCAAGAGTAAGTTTCAACCACTGTCCTTGCTCTCTTCGACCCAATACTAACACCTTTACTTTCAGCCTTTCGAATCGCGTCGCGAATTCTTTGTTCGCACCACGGCCGAGTGGCAGGAGATCCTCATGACGAACCTGCGGTGGAAGAACATCCAGCCCGAGACCATGGCCATCAAGGAAATCAAGGCCAAGGCGTTTGAGCTGAGCGAGGAGAAGTGGTGGGACTGCCGCGAGGAGATTACCGCGCTGGAAGAGGAGCAGGAGGCGGCGGGCATCCAGGAAGTCGTCAGCCTGGCGGAGCGAGGTGACGCAGGCGCCGGACCCGGCGGTCGACGAAGATAGACAACTTGAACAACCATTCTCTATTAAGATTAGAAATAGTCAAATTCAATTAAAAAGCATATTGTATTCATCCTTGGGTTGTAAATTCTTGGTAGCCACTTCAGCACCTAGCTCCGCAGCTACACCAGCCATCGTAATACACACATTCCCTTTCATGCCCTCTTTCAACTCCGAATCATGCTCTGGACTGTTCCCATTTCTATCAAACTCACAACCTTGCCTCAACGCCCACGCTTCTCAAGTCAAATCATTCCGTTCAATCCATTCAGCGCAGCGGTTCTTGCACCACGCCGTCCGCCGACCACGCCGCCTTCTTGCCGCGCAGCCAGAGCACCGCGTCGGCCGCCCGCCCAATGAGTCAGAAGGGCTGCTTCGCCATGGGCGGGTACTGCTTGCCGTCGCGCTCAATCTTGGGGTCGCAGGTGCAGCGCTCATCCTCGGGGATGCTGTCCATGACCATGGGGACGTGCGAACCGCAGCCCCACCAGGTTGATTTTTCTACAGGAAGGAATTATGTGAGTTATGCGATCGAGTGTAGAGGTATGGAAAGGTTGCATCTGTGGCGTGGCGGCTTCCAAGAGTTGCAGGCCGGGATGCTGATGCGGGGTGATGAGACTTACTGCAGGTGTCGCAGGCTGCTTTTTTACACATTTTGAAATAGTATCTAGATGGTTCTTGTCTTGAACATCAAATAGGAAGGGGAGGAGAGTTTTGTCCACGAGGCTGGCAAGAGTCAGGCAATATTTATATCCAGATGCCGGCGATGCAAAGTTAAAGGTCGGCGAGTTGCCCCGCCATACGATTCCGGTCGGCGACGTCGGCCTCCAAATTTCCGGTGCGCCGACACCCCGCGCCGCCTTTACAATGCGTCACCGTAGGAAGCCAACTTCAATACTCAAATTATTTCTAGTTGTCTGTATTAAGCTTCAATCTAATTTTTTTTGTCTTTAATCTATTTTTGCTTGTATATTTTTCTTCTTCTTATGCCGTAGCCCAACATCCCACGATAAAGCGTGAAACCAGAGTAGTTCGAAAGCTCCATCTGTAACAGGGTATTTCCGACCAGAATAAAGTGTATTCGTTATATAACATGAAGATGGGATACTTGTTTCGCTTATAGGCACGTATAAAACCATCTAGAGTCGTGCGTATCAGAAAATATGTATCGCTAGTTCGCCGCGCGTCTTCTTTCGGCAATTTCGCTTTCGGCGATGGAACGAATCAGGTTAACGCAAAGTTCGCGGCCGTTCTGTATACTCGTCTCGGAGGCTTCGGCAGGGACATGGAAGAAGCAGACCTTGCCGGGGCGCTTCTGCTTGTACAGCGTCGCGAGGCTCGAGTAGTAGATGAAGTCGCACAGGAATCGGCCGGGGTCTTCCGATATTCTAACGTCGAGGGTGGGCTAGGCCAGCAAGTTAGCTTTTCACACAATTTTCCACGCGTAAAATGCATCAGTTGCAGGCCACATACCTTGCTGAGCTCCTTCCAGCGCAGGTAGACGTTGGGAATGTCGTAGGCCGACTCGAGCTGGTCGGGCAGGCCGTTCCAGATCCAGTCCTCGCCGCGCTTGCCCTCCTGCTCGTCCTCGAGGAACTCGCCGGAGACGTCGGGCTTGAGGTAGCCGGTGCGGTGCGCGAGGCGCTCCAGCAGGTAGGGCGAGCGCGAGCCGGCCATGCCAATGTGGATGCAGGCGTCAATCTTCTGGCCGCTGTACTCGCCGTCCCAGAAGGTCGGGACCAGCCCGCGCACGTTCTTGTAGGTGACACGAATCGCCTCGGGGTGGACGAGGATGCGCACGGGAGGCATGTCGGCGACGGCTTCGCCCGCAGAGGGTGCGGCGAGCGGCGGCAGGTACGTGGGCATGCCGCGGGCAATTTCCCATGACGGGTTCACGGGATAGTTGGGACGAAAGGCCTAGCATAAGAAGAAGCTGTCAGTCGCCGATTACTTGGGCATTGGAGGCCATCGTCGATGCATTGGTTGCCGCTCGTGCCTGGTTTCCCGCTTCGGTCGCGGGGTACAGGTCACCCGAGGCGGGGAGCAGTGACATTGATGAGGTCAGAGGCCGTGTAGATGAAGATACTTACACCAAAGCCGGTCACGAGAATTGTAAACTCTTCCTTCTCGGACTGCACGCCCATGTCGTCGTGGAGGCAAGCATCACCCATTTTTTCAGAATATAATGAAAATGTGTTTTTGTAAAAGTCAAAATGGACAAGCCGAGTCGCGGTGAGATGTCGTTTGTCATTCGAAGAATTTAGCACTGCCTGATACAGTGCTAGCGCAGCCAAGTGCCGGCGCTACGGCGAATCAACAGCCGGCTGCGGCGCCCGGCGACATGCATGCACAGTGGGGGTTATATAGTTCTTTATAAGGGACCCTGGTTGTGCCTATTGTACCCGCTGCATCCCCGCCACTTTGGTCATGGAGACGGGCACCCGCCTCCGTCGACAGCGCCATCCGGTCAGTGGAAAGTATGCGTCGACAGCGCCATCTGTCAGTGGAAAGTATGTATAAATCATGATGAACCTCGACTTGGCAGCCGTTTGATGTGAGTGGCCCGTACTCTTGCCCTCTAAAGAGGCTTCTCGGAACCCTAATTGGCGTCACAAGCGACAGCCGCTGTTCTGCACGACGCCCACAGTATTGGCAGCGAACGAAACAGCAAGAGAAGCACACAGGCGCAGACCGCGCGAAGCGGCACTCCACCTCAGAGAGTGATGTGTGGCCTACTTATGTATATTTACAAACTGGCTGCGTCCCAAGACTCAGGGCTAAGAATCGGCATCTGTGCCGTGGCGCACATGAACTGGCATTTGCAGGTCCATCTCAAGGGTCGTGAAACGCTGGTGGCTTCTGGTCGCTAATGTTAGTGCGTGTGCCGTAAATCAGGTATTTGGCCATCTCGTCAGTGGCCCTGGACTTATCCTACTTCCTAGGTGGTCCGCTCGCTGGCTCACACGATCTAGACCACTTTAACGGATACAGCTATTCCCAATGTAAGCAACTAAGGCTCGTTCTTAAATAAAAAGGTTCACCGGGCTATGCACAACCTCGGGATATCCTCGCCGGCTAGAGAATCAGGACCCTAAGGGCCAAGGTAGGACCTCTCACAACCCTTGTGGCATGCAGCTTTCGATCAGGATTGGTTGTCAAGTTAGAAGGATTCCACGAGCCTTGTCGGCAGCTCAATTAGTAGATACCCTTACTAACATCACTTTCCTGATTGAGAAACGATGTTAGTAACACACTCTATAACTGGATGTATCGCGGAATGATCAATGATGGCTTTCCCTTCGGCAGCCAAGGCGGAGAATGGCATCTGCCTTCAAAAACTCAGTCAGAGCTAGATTGCCTTGTTGCATGTTTTTCTTTTGTGCGTATTGGAGGCTTATTGCAGTCGTCGCGGAGCTTACTGAGCAGTTGAGCTTGGTGAGCGCCACAAGCCTCGTCTGCCTCCAATTGCACTAGCGAGCCCTCAGCAACCCGAAAAACTTCCGATTGTACCGTTTAAGGGGACTGCTCGCGTGATTTATTGGATAAAATCCTCCAGTCTATATCCGTGTATGGTGTGCTTTGGGCCCTTGACAACTGCAGTCGAGGTGATGGAAGCTGCGCCGGTACGATACCCTTTTAACATGCAGCCTCTTCTACATACTAACATAATTCTAGGCGTTCAAGCTGCCCGCGGTAACGGATACTATATCGTCGGTTCTGGTAGCAGCAGCATTTACACTTACCGCAATGGACAGTAATTAGCCAGCGGTGTTCAAAGGGTCGCTTTTAAATCGATAAAGTAGTCTTGACTAGGTATTTTTCACAAATAATAGACTCAATATTACTTTCCAGACAAAGCTCATGAACTTACATCACCATATTATTCTACCTAAAAAGCTCGCTGATCTGTTTTCATGCAGCTGCAGGTCCTCTACTATGCTACAGAGCTATACCCGTGCGCCACAGCTAGAAGATTTTACTGTCTCCTGTTAGTTTCCAGTGCTGAGCTTGGAGGCTCGCCTAGAAGCTTATGTAGAAGCTTTATACCCGTCAATTACTCATTCGAGTAAGGCTCCCACCCGTGTCTAATAACTGCAACCCAACACCACACTGCCCAATCATGTACACGCACCCATCAAAGGTAGTTCTCTACAACGCTCATACATATTCACATACCGAATATTTTGGAATAATAATAGAAGTCGTCGCATTACAAATGTTGTGGCGGAGCACGGATGATTCCCACCGCAGCCAAAAAGCGGCCTTACCCTCTGGGGAAGCCCCGACACCGTTCATCACGGAGCTGCCCAGTGGAGCAGTCCAGCGTCGCCTCACTTTTTGACGACTCAGAGTGGCCAGTGTCAACACGATGCTCACTTGCAGACATTCCGCTCTTTTTAAAAACGCCAACAGTATCTCTCTTTCTGCAACATCTTGATACTCTCTTCTTATTTATTTGACCGCGAGTATATTCTTTCATCTCTCACTTTCCTTTCATCCATACAACAGTAGCCAAAAACCGCGCTTTGCATACATCGCATCATGGGTTCTCAACCAGACTACACGCAACCGCCCGTGCAGGTTCCCTTTGCAGGTTTTCTCTGGGATATGGACGGGACAATTATTGATTCCACGCCAGCTATCGTGAAGCACTGGCACAAGTACGTTTAATTGCTGAAATTGCCGCTGCAGATTTTGCGGCTTGCTCGGCACCCCGCTAACTGTCTGTAGAATAGGAAACGAGATTGGTGTCGATCCTGAGACTATTCTCGCGACCTCTCATGGCCGCCGCAGCATCGATACCCTCAAGATTCTTGCCCCCGAAAAGGCAAACTGGGAGTGTATGTATTTCCGCCCGTCCCGCGCCCCTGACCGCCTTTAGGACTGTTACACACGTAGTCAGAAATCCATGAAGCTGGCGCTAATCGACGAATTAGACGTTGCTCAAATGGAAGGCCAATTACCTGTTCTATATGCCGACCTCGCCACCGAGATCCCCGGCGCGCGCCAGCTCCTCGACAGCATGATCAAGATTTCGGCCCCCTGGGCCATTGTCACATCCGGCACCGAGCCGCTCGTCCACGGCTGGCTCAGTCGCATGAAGCTCGCAATCCCTGAGCATCTCGTCACCGCCGAGTCTGTCCCCGAGGGCAAGCCGGATCCGACTTGCTACCGTATGGGTCTCGACAAGCTGAAGCTGTCCGACGTCGCCGGCGATGTGCTTGTTCTCGAAGACAGCCCGGCCGGTATCAAGGCCGGCAAGGCCGCTGGCTGCAAGGTGATTGGTCTTGTTACCAGCCACACTGTTGATCAAGTCGTTGCCGCGGAGCCCGACTGGGTCGTCAAGGACTTGGAGTCGGTGCGCGTCGTAGGCACCGAGGGCGGCAGGGTGGTTGTCGAGATCAAGGATGCTCTGAAGCTGTAATTTTGATAAACATTGGGATTGTTTTCGAAACTGAGAAGACATGTTAAAAATGAAAGGCGTCCAAAAGGGATGAATCATGACCCAGATGCCATCGCATTGTGCGCAACGGAGCAGCAGCAGCTAGAATTACGACATGGATAATTTGCAAAGGGGAATAGAATAATCAATGCCAGCATAAAAACTAAAATAGCCAAATTATGAAATTAAACTTTCATGGACATCGTCTGACTAGTAATTTAGTAGCTTTTCCGAATGAAACAAAATGGCAGTAGTTGAACCACAATGAGGCTGAAAGAGTAGACGGCGAAGTCTTTCGCTGAGCAGCGCAAAATAGCAACCTATGAACAATGGAAGACAGAGAATGATATTCTAAGCTCATCTTTAGATAGATTAATGTATTGACGAATGACATACTACGATTGCGATGGCATCTTTGCTGGTCGGCATGTTTACCCTGTACATGAGAGTTCGAACAGAGTTATATCTCAGTTTAAAAGCTCGGGGTTTTAGCCAGCCACTCTAAGCCACAGTAGAAAACATAACGGCTGCCCTGTGTAGTCGTTGCCAGGCGAGTATAACGACTTCGCATGCCTCCTACACAAAGGACGGTCGCTTCAGTGTTCATCTTACAACGTGCAACTTCTCTTCTACGCGACATACTCTCAAAAAAATCCTTCATCATCCGAGATCAATCTTTCTCTAGCATGTAGAATTCACGTCTTCTTGCCTGTTTACGATGATCGGCACATCGCTGCAGCCAGCCGTGCCGCCGACGCCATCCTGCTTGGCATAGTGATCGGCACAGCCTTTGACGCAAGGCACCACATCACCCGTCAGCCCCAAAACGCTGAAGGGGGCAAGGTGGGTGACGAAATGGTCGAAAGCTGCCTTGTGGCCACCCACACCCATTCGGTGAAATGAATCGTACGGATCGGCGCTATTTTTTCTACTGCCGGTGGTGTACTTTGTGAAGATGAATGAATGAAGTCAGAGCAGCGCTGGAACCGAGACATGATGGTCAGACAGCAAATTGTTTATCCATTCCCTTGGAGGAAGACTAAAAAATCGAGTCGGTGCAACTTCAAACCGATCTCACTATTTTTTGAGCTGAAGCCGATCGTAATCCTCAGGCTGGGAATAACTGCAACGGGGATGCCGTGCTCCTGTCTGGCGAATGTGTGGTTAGACGAATGGCCGGACAGGGAGGCTGTAGTTGGCAGGTCTGTAACTGGATTTACTGGGGGGATGGTCGACGAAGAATTGGAGTTAGCTCTGCGAGAACTAAATATTGGAAATTATACTCCGGGCAGGCGCAAAAATAGGCGGAGGCGGGGAACCTCCCGTTGGCCATCGATTCCCATGACGTTCTGGACCGTTTACGTGCAGCTTTCGCGGGGCTCATAACCACGGCCGCTGCATTGCTAAAGCGACGGCGACAGCTTCGTGGGGCACATCTATTACCAGCAGGTTTTTTTTCACGGGCTTATTCCTTGGTTAGCGTTGGATGAAGCCAAAACCAATATTCTACATCCGAGGAGCCATCATGAACAAACAGTCTTGATCCAAGAATGACGCTGTATTATCCCAGATCGGCTTCTACTTTCGCCAAGATGGGAGGCGTCGCGACTGTTGCCGAGAACATGATGGGGTAACCCTTGCGTGAAGGCATCTGCAAGGCACAACCTTTGCGATGGCTGCTTGGGCGAGTCGTCGCGGTGTCCTTCGCCGCTTTTGGTTTGGTTTAAAGGTCCATTGTTTAACTGCTAGACGAAGAAAAAGTCCCCTCCCCCAGGTTCCTTGCACACACCATGTCAGCCGCAATACCGAAGCTTGGGCCCTGACCTGACCCTGGCTGGCGGAGGGGCCGCAGCAATGGTGCGCCTCGATGTGGCATCGCCCATCATCGCTCATCGGGGAGGCACCTTCCCCCTGTGGCTCCGGTAAGAGGCTGATAATTAGCGTCTCATCGGCGGTCGCATTGCTCGCGTCCTGGTGTTCCTGGCGACAAGAGAGAATCATCGTTCCATCGGGACCCATTAAAAGAGTAAGAAGCTGAAAACAAAGACATTTGCAGCAGCGCGATGCATTTCCTTGACGTCACATGGGCGAAATGTCGTTTCTGGAAAACCTGTCGAAAATAGTTTCTGCCCGGCGAATAAGGGACCTGCATTGTACCACCTGCCTGAACGGAGCGGGTGGCTGTCCGGAGGTGGCCGAGTCTCTGTGGGACCACGACTCGGGGCTTGCACATCTATCAATGCAAGTGTCTCTCTGCCAGGAACTCTTGTTCTTTGCGCCAGGAAGCGTTATTGAAACTGTAGTTGCATTATTCTAGCACATAGATTTACGGCTGGCAAAAATCGTGTAAAACCGTGTCTTCCGAAAAAGGCTTCGGTAATAAGCAAGACGTAGGGTACTGACACTTTTCTGCAGCCGCACATGCAGCTCACGTTGTCTTGGAACTGACCTAGCCGAGACACATTGTCCTGCAAGACGTCAGTGGTAGTTTTTGTGCCCACGGCGATACGTGAAGAAGACCCGAAGCAACACTCGGTAATCCGGCATGTCCTCTCGACTCAACTGCGCCCATGGTCAAATTACGACGCATGGTTCCATCACAGACACAACCTGCTGGGGGGCAACTAAAAGTCCAGCTGTGGTGGGGGCCGAAGATCTGACCCCAGCGCCTTGGCCCAGTTCAACCTTGCCTGAACGACGATCCGAGGGCTTTTGCCCATATCCGTTGTAATACCTGTCGAACAAGTGTAGGTGTAATTCAACAAAAAATGTACATTTTCCTGGAGGCTGAGGGACTAGTCGCCTATCCACGGTCCGGGCAACGCACTAACGTTACCATCCAGCCACTGCCACCCTACCATGTCAGCCCTGCGCTTCTAGACAAGATTCCAGCCCGTCATCTAGCTTCGCTCGGTTGAGGGACCACGGTTGATGTGGCGGGCGCGTGGAGAAGCAGTGTCAGCTCTGGGGTCTTCGCGTACGCTTCAATCCTTTTGAATGCCGGCCCTTTCTCAGACCCACGATCGTTTGCCCCATTCTGTGTAGTTGAGGGCTATCATTAGTTAGTTAGCGGCAACAGAGAGGTTCCAGACGGGACTATCTCTGCAGCTGCATGAGGGTCTCCTCAGTTCTTAGGAAACAGATATATAAAGGGCAACGTTTCCCCTTCTCAAATACCTTTTTTTTTGTTCCATCAGACTCATCCACAACTCCAATTTACTAGATATACACTCAACTCTTCTCTTCTACCACTTTACAACCCACAACACCGCCAACATGAAGGTTTCTCAGCTCCTCGCCTACCTTGCCATCGGCACCTCTGCCACCTACGCTCTCCCCACTGAGGAGGTCGCCTCCGACATCGAGGCCCGCAACCTGCCCGGCCTCAACGCCCTGCAGACCAAGTACGCCAACGCCATCATTGCCCAGGCCAAGAAGGACGGCGTCGGTGCCCACGGCTGCCAGGCCGGTATCGCCACCGCCATGGTTGAGGTATGTGTTTCCCCTTTCTGCCAAACATCATATCCACGACAACCATTCGCTAACACAACCGCTACAGTCCAGCATCATCATGTACGCCAACAACGGTGTCCCGGCGTCCCTCAAGTACCCCCACGACCGCGTCGGTTCCGACCACGACTCCATCGGCCTGTTCCAGCAGCGCGCCTCCATCTACAAGAACGTCCAGTGTGACATGGACGCCGCCTGCTCCGCCGGCCAGTTCTACGCCGAGATGAAGCGCGTCAGCGGCTGGCAGAACATGGCCGTCGGCACCCTCTGCCAGAAGGTCCAGCGCTCCGCCTACCCCGACCGCTATGCCAAGCAGGTCGGCCTCGCCACCAACGTCTGCAAGGCAGGTGGTCTGTAAATATAACCAACGGGAAAAGACTTGGCTTACAAGATTGTATAACGCGACGCTACGAATGAAATGGGCGGCTACTTCTGTAACTAGTTTTAGAAATTGAAACAAAGTATATACTCAATTGAATAGCAACTCAAATATATTATCCACAACATGGTTCTTTCTCTCTTTTCATCCGTGACTGTTCTTTTTCTTTGCGGAAGGACGACTCACAGTCGGGATACCGCAGGTTACGCCACGCTTCTAGCAAACCAGAGCTATACTTTCGAATATCTTAAATATATTATGCATAAACATCGTACTTCTCTCAGGTTTAACAAGTTACCGCAATTAAAGTCCTTGCCCAAATAATTTCTTGTGCAAAAGGCCGACTCGCAGTCGGGACAGCACATTTTACGCCGCGCCTCTTCCAGCAAATCATAGCCAAAGCTTGAACCATTTTCTTTGGACATGATTGTAAATTCATAATTTTATATCTTTAGTCATAGCCTCAAAATATGTCAATACCGAAAATATATAATTTCTATTCTTAGGCGAGAGACTAATACGGACTCTGGTGGTGACGCCTCCCGTCTCGGCGGTCGCATGGTCCGTGCACTCTGCCGCCAGCGTCGCAAACCTTTTTACCTGACTTTTGTGACGACTTGGCTGTCGCAGGGCATCTGTCCAACATCACATTTTTGTCACACCGGCACCAACACAACGCCCATTCTAACACTTCAATTCGACACATCATCTAAAAACGAAGATACATCAGCATCGCTCTGCCACCAAGCTTCGCTGTTACTACGCCTTTCAATTCACAGCGCCGCGAATCGCTCCGCCAAGCAACAACCTCCAACATGTCAATAGCCGCTTATCACGAGTCTTTGCCCTGTACGACACTCCCTCTACTCTTCCACCCTTGCCCCTTTTCTCTACTCATTCATTATACTAACCTCCTCTTCCCAGACATTGACCCAGAGCCATCCGCCGAATCCCTCGCCGCCGCACGCGCCCTCATTGACGCCGAACTCGCCGCCTCCCCCTCCCCGTCCTCCCCGTCCTCCTTCCTCCCCCCCGCCGGCCGCGCATCCTCCTTCACGCCCGCGCTCACCACCGAGCTCGAGCGCGTCGCCTCGCAAACGCCCCTGCAGCCGCTCAACCACTCGCGCTACGAAGCCCAGGAACAGCCCGACGACCACCGCGCGCTGGACGCCGACGCGCTGCGCGCACCGCTCGAGCGCGCCTACGTGTCAGCCACGTACCTCGCGGCGCGCAACCAGAACCTGCAGCTGCTGGACCGCGCGGGCAAGAACGCCTGGCTGCTGTCGAATTACCACATCGAGGCGGATTTGAAGACGCTGGAGGCGGAGCTGGCGGCGACGAGGCGCGAGATGGACCTGGTGAACGCGGCGCGCGCGACGAGGCAGAATGAGGTGAAAGGGGAGATGCAGGGGTTGGAGGCGAATTGGCGGGAGAAGGTCGGCAGGGTGCTCGAGACGGAGATTGCGGTCGAGGAGCTGAGGGGGCAGATTCGCGAGGAGCTTCGGAACCAGAACCGGCCGCAGGAATAAGCGGGATCGAATTGTCAAGGCCGTCCAACGCGCGGACTGTTGTGCTTGATTGGAGATTATTGCATGATAAAATCTAGAGTGGATTTTATACTTGGGAGATGGCCCGACCACGGCCGCAGGTAAAAACGGTGTTCTTTTGGCGTTTAGTGCTTAGATATCAATACATGTACAGGGACTGTTTTTGAATATTCAACATGCACCGCTATAAAGCATACACTGTGTTCAAGCGTACACTGTGTTAAAGCATACGCTGTATCAACATGGAGTGGAATAATTTTAGCTTTAATAAATGATGCTCATGACAGCTATAATAATAACAAAGGTATCTGCAGAGTAACCATATCCTCCAGGAGAAAACACACCGTTCTGCTGGCCACACTAGTCAAGTCAACTGCACTGTAATTCCATTTCAAAACGCCAACCAAGGGCATATCCTCCAGAGCGCGTTGAAAGATCAAGTCGAGACTTCTACAGCTTGTCGAGACCGAGTTCAAACCGTGCCCCAGCTTTGGATAGCCAATGGCAATCCCATTGCGTGCGTCCGCGGCTTCTAGGTTTAGTCCCGATGCAGCGGGTCCATCTCCTCCACGCCAGTCTTTACACCGTGGTACTTTGTGCGGCGAAGGATGCCTTCCACAGGGCCAAGCAGGCGCTGGAACGCATTCTTGCCGAGAGTGGCCACTTTGACGTCCGTCGTGGCAACAACACTAGCAGCTCTCGGGGCGTCATTCAGTAGAGCCAGCTCGCCAAAGAAATCGCCCTTCTTATATTGTAGTACCTTGTTGGTGGGGTCGCCCTTGTAGGCGTCGGCGGTACCGTCTTCCAGAAGGTAGAAAGAGTAACCAGGATCGCCCTCCTTGATAATGACGGAGCCTGGGGCAAACTTTTGCGTTTCGAGAGCGTCTGCGATTTTGGATCTCTCGTATGGGGTGAGCGTGGACAGCAACGGAACCTCTTCGAGAAAGCTCTCGTACATGCGTCGACGGGCAAAAGTCGATTCCATCAGGATTCTGCGGAAAGTGACACGGTCAAGAGCCCAGAGGGTGCAGTTGCCTTCGGCGGATACAATGGTGGCAGCACGAGGAGCGTTGTACATGAGGGCCAGCTCACCAAAGGAGCCTCCAGCCTCAATGCTGCCAACTTTGCTGCCCATGCCTTCGGGGCCGGGTCCGATGGCACCAGACTGGTTGACATAGACCTCAAAAGAGCCCTTTTCCACTACGTAGAAGTAATCGCCAGCATCACCTTGGCTAATGACCTATGTGATTGTCAGCACTGTTTGCGTTGCGCGCTGCAAGAAAGACCTCGAGGAAAATTACCTTGATGCCCTTGGCAGGAATTGGCTTTTCGACGAGGGCTCCGAGAATTTGATGGCTCTGCTCATCATCAAGATGACTGAAGAGAAAGTTTCCCTGGATCGCGTGCTTTAGACGGCTGATCTGATCAGGTGTCTTTTCGTGGAACGGAGGGGTCCAGTTATCGTATGTATCGGCGCTGGGCTTTAGCGACTCGGCAGAAACGGAGGTTCTTCTGTTAAAGTTGTACTGCGCCGGGTAGCTGTCTGGGTTGGGCGGCGATCGAACTGTAGGGGGTGTATCTCCGGAAGCATCACCACCAAAAACATTGGAAAAGCCAGCGGTAGCGCCGGGGACGAAGCTACCGGTTGTGGGGGAAGCGATGGTATCATGCTCCTCCTCTTCAATAACGCGATGCATCATATCGTTTTGGGATCGGTCACCGCCGAAAGGATTGGCGTTAGCTCCAAAAGGGCTTGTGAAAGGGCCGGACATGGTTGTTGTTATCTGATTGGAGGGTGAGAAGGGCGGTTCTTTCTGGTGGTACTCGGAACGTGCTCAAGCTAGGGGTAGCTGGCGGTGCTTTCGAAGCAGATGGCAATTAAACCGGCTCTGTCAATGAGTTAATTAGAAGCTGTTCGCGCATCGTCGTAGGTAGGCTCGTGATGCGATGAGGGAGCAAGGGATTGAGTATTGGCGCCATCACAACTCCAATGTGGGATACGTTTGCGAGCGGCAAATTTCAACGGCGGCCCAAGAAGGCAAGCTTGGAAGAAGTCTTTGCGCAAGTACCATGTAATCCCGCATCTCTTTCTCGCGACGTTGTCGACGGGTGCGGGGACGTGACGGGCGGCAACAGCTTTCTCAGCAGCGATCCTTTGGCAATGCAGCAGCCAGGTCAGGCTTGTGTGCAACAGCTGCAGCCTAATGGCTCGAGACAGGTTGGCTGTTGAATAGCTTGACATGTTTGATTCGGCAACGGGTTCGACGGGAGAGTGCATGGGGGAGCTGTCGAAGACCGGGTGTGTATGCGGGGTTGAGACGAGGAAGAAGCGCACTCACAGGATAAATTGCACGGCAACAAAAGCGTGCTTTGAAGCTGTACTGCAGCGAGCGGATGAATACCAGAGGCCGAGATGCAGCTGTAAGATGATGGTTGTAGGATTTGTGATTCTTCGGAGGGCGAAGCGATGTGGCGTGGTCGGGGCGGGAAGAGGGGTACAGTGGCAGACGAGTCTCCAAAAGCTGGAGAGGTCGAGAGGATAAGAAAAAAGAGGCAATAATTAGACGACCGATATGAAATCGATCGTGATAGCCAGCGGTGGGGGACTGACACGAGAGAAAAGACAATGACAGCCAAAAACGAGGAACAAGCAACGAGAAGGCAAGAGAGAAAGGATGGGGATGGGAAGTTTGGAGAGGCGAAGAAGGGAAGCGTGAAGCTACTACGACAATGGGGTGGCCAAATGCCTGTTGCAGCGAAGATGGGGGGGAGGAGACAGGCGGCGACAGGCAGAGACAGGGCAAATGACGGAGATGCAGAGCGGCAACAGCGGGGGAGGGAAAGGTGGTCAATGCTCCTCCTGGAGGGGGAAAGGGTAGCTGTGGCCACCGGACTGGTAACCTCGTTGACCGGCCTAAGAGAGCGGCGAAAATTGGATACGATGCACGAGAGGTCGGATGATTTGTTACAATTATTCAAAAATTTACAGCTATGACATTCCCACGCAAATGATGCACGACAACCTCGACAAAAGTCGACAGACAGCTCGAAAGTCGGGGCAAAAAGGCAGATGGACAGAAGCTTTCTAGAATCGCGCACGGGCCACTCTGCGGCTCCTCCGTCACCGGCTGGCCGCATCCCCATTGGCCCGTTGCGGCCAAGTTCGGCAGAAGGGCAACCCTGCAGCCTGCAGCAGATGTACCTTGTACCTTGTACCTTTGTACCTTGGGCAACACGATGCTTCAAAGCTGTGCGTACAGGACTGCCAGCTTCATCGTCGACCGCACGGATCTATCAAATTAAAAAGTGTCTGCAAAAACCCTGATCTGTCATGTTGTTCTAATTACTGGAACATACCCACCAACGCAATCGACTGTGGGCTGTCGACTGTGGCTCCCCCTCCCCTGCACCGCCGAGGTACATGTACAGAGGTACCTGCCTCCCACTCGCTGTGGCGCCCGCCAGAATCGGCCTTCCAGGCTTCCACTCTGCTTCCAGAGTTTGTTCGGCCGGGATTGGTTAGCCTCTGTTTTTGTGCCACCATCGCCATCGACTCTCTTGTCTCTATAAGCTTTTTATTTTGTGTTCATCGCACACGTCACTAGCTCAGACCCTAATACATTCCGGGGAAGAAAATTTTGCTTCTAGCATACTTGTCAAATTTTTTAATTTTTTAATTTTTTACGTCTTCTTCTCAGACGGATGTGGCATAGACGTACATGCCTTTGTCCCTCTTCACACCTAGTCACACTGAATACATGCATTTGCATAGTCCAATGGTCAATGCATATTACTCCATCTTATACTTCTCATCCAGAACCCTGCGGGTATCGCTGCTCTTTATACAAATACAAAACCAAACCAGAAACAGCAAAAACCAAAATCATCCAATTAGACGAGCCTCCCAGCCTTGCTCCAAATCGCATGTGCGCGCTTTCTTGTAACATTTCAATAAAAACACAAAACGCCCCCGCTCGTCCACTTCCAACTGTACAGGTATTCAATCCAAAAAAAAAATCAGCTCGTACAAAAGAAATAAAACACGCCATTTGTAGCCGTGTTGGCTCGGCAGACATCTTGGTCCGCCCTCAGCCGCACGGCCAATGCAGAATGACAGTCAGGTAATCCGTCCTTTCCTTTAACCTCCATACCGGGCGCCGGAAAAATGATAGCTGCCAAGAGTAAAACGCCAAAATATCCAGATTTGGTCAGTAATGCCACCCTTCCTCTTCACCGTCTAGTTCGATTCATCCACACAAGCTTCCCCCCAAGTAGCTCGAAATTCCAACACTTTGTCGACTGAGGAAATTGTTGACCGAGAAAATTGGCGTCTTGCTTTGATTCGAACCTTCTTTCGGTTTTCTCACCCGCGCAGCCGTTTTGCATGCTTCAGTCGCTTTCGATTTGATTTTCGAACCTCGTTTCTCAACTGTGCCGGGTTCGACCTTGCTTCGTGTGGCGTCGAGCTTTTGACAGCACTTTTGGTACGCACGCCGCTGCTCCATCCAGTGCTTCTCTTCTCTTCTCCTCTCCCAACATTTCAAACTCGACTCGGCGCGCTCTGTTTTCCCATTCTTTTGCGCCGCATCAAACTATGACCCGACGGCCAGACATGAATCGAGCATGCCGTCCAGCATGTCCATGTCATGATCCTCTGCGCCGTCCCAGCCGATTTCTGTATCAATGTCCATGGCGTCTCCACCATTAGCCAGTGATGTATCGTAGCCATTCGTAAGTTCTTCCACATGACCCGGTTCGTAGCTATCGACCCAGGTATGATCATTCCAATTCTCAAGCTCGCCCTCGCGGTATCCGCACAGTATTTGACGCATGAGAACGGGGAACTGTGACATGCTTGAATCAGCAATCTCCAAGGCCACACGGACGTCAGCCATGCATAAAGGACCCTGCTCGCCAGCGGCTCGCGCTTCCACGGGTAAAAGACCGGCTTTATCGCGTGAAAGCTCTCCTCGGTGTGCAGCTTCTTCTTCCATATGGAGCTGATGCTTATAGTTGTGGGTTTGGATCCATTGTGTGCCCACGCCGTATCCTGCGCTGCCAGAGTCTCCCGGGCCGTTGCTTCGTGTTCGCGCGAACATCTGAGTAAGCATTTCCTTGATGAACGCGTCCGTAGCAATAGACATTAATTGAGGCGCCTCTGCCTGATGGCCGCTGGGAAGACCAGCCTCGTAGCAAAAGGGAAGCATGCGGCCAGTAATGAGGCCGACGTCAGGAAATTCACCCGACTCGATGGCAAGCGGTTGCGTAAATCGCTTTCGGATTTCCAGATCGAAATCTGTCGAGCATTAGTAGTTGCAAAAATGACACCGAAATCATTTCCATACTCATATTGTTAATACCACCGGGGTGGCCAGACGATGCATCTTGTGTCGTCTTTCGCCGCGACTCTGTAAAGACGCTCGATAGGTTTTCGCTGATATCAAACTGTCAAAGTTAGCAAAACCATCCGTGTGTCAAGTGGCCACTAAAACACAAACCTCATTGTGGGTAAGATCTTTGATGCGTCGTCGATCTCGCGCGGGCAGCTGCATAACATCGCCTTTCAATCGACGCTCTGCAGCATCACCGCTAACCGCCTTGCTCGCGCTGGAAGTTGGTTTATCATTTGAGCTGACCCAAGGCGCCAGCCCTTGATCTGGCATCTCCCTGGTGACATTACCATAGATAGCGGCGATGAGTTGGTTGTGTAAATGGTCCCTCTCTCCATGTTGTCCGGTGAGAATCGGGTCGATTCGTTCCGAGTATTCGCTCTGGTTCAGACTACCTACAGGGATTATTAGAAACGCAAATCGCAAAATGGACGCGCGAAATGTCCGTACCAAGGAAGAATTCTGTGGTTGCTTCTTTATATATTTGCCATTGCTCAGCCCCAATGGCTGCTTTCAGCTCGCTGTACAGAGGCTCGAGGTCAATTCGCCCAGGAATCTGGCTGGACTTGATCTTTTGCGCACTGCCAAGATTGGATAGTGATTTTGTTGATAGAAGAGGGGTCGAGACGCTGATGGATGGGCGGCTCAGCGCCGCGGGATCGATGTCAGGCATGGTGATGTCGGGGGTTTAGCGACGGAGTCGCGTGCGGCGGAGTGGCGACGCGCAGCGCGCAGGATGGCTCATGAGGTGCATAAAATAACTGCTCGAGGTGACGCGATTCCGATTCGGGAGTCAGATCGATGGCTGGGGCATTGTGAGGTCGAGTTGGTGATGGCGGTTGGAATAGCGTGTAGGCAGGGGAGATGTCAGCCAGCGGAGTGAAGTTGAAATTCTGCCGAGAAACGGGCGTCCTGGAGAGGGAGATGGCCATGGAAGTACCGGGTACCTGATGAAGGTGCCAATAATGTGCTAGCGCAGATGTACACGGCACCTCCACTCAAAACTCCATACATCCCACTTCCCCCGCCAGAGCGCGTGCCAGCGTCGCGTCTCATAAATGTCAACTCTGCAAGCGGGCGATAATCGTCTTTGCCGCGCCTCATTACATGTGACATTACCTGTACGCGGGTTATTGATTTGCGAAAGGCGTAAACAGCCATTTACGGCGACAATGCAAGCATGGCTTCCGACAAAATCGCCAGCGCCATTGATGGTCTAATAAACCATCTGATCCCGAACAACCCCAACGACTCCGAAGAGCAGGCGCAAGACCAGCATGACAGGCATTTTGAGCTCGTCAAGTCTATAATACGAAAGTATGGTTACTCTACTGCCTTGCTACTTCATCCTCTAATTTTTGCAGGCACTCCAACTCGACGGTGCCGTCAGACGTGAATCATGCGTCAGATCTGATCAAGCGCAAACTCATACAAACGAACCCCAGCCAGGCGCTCCGATTTTCGAACTTATACTCTCGCCTACTTGCCGTGCCAGTTCTCGAACATAAATGGGCAATATTGCATCTCCTTTACCATCTATCGGACTCTCCAGATCCGTCAGAGCCCCTGCCATTGAGTCCAGTAAAGCCGTCCGCGCCCAACTACCGCGATGCCATCAACCGCGAGACGACGAAGCGCCAAGAAAGAGAACGAGCCAAAACGCCGGGAATACCGTCTTCAAAATACGAGGATCTTCAAATGAGAGACACATTTCCGCCAGACGGCTCTAGAGCAGCTTCGTCTGTTGACCCGAGGCAAACAGACGGGGCGAGAAGGGACACGTCGATGCAAGAGACGCTGCAATCAACAAATTATTCTGAATTAAATCCGCCCGAAACGAGCCTGCTACGAGACCTCCCATTTACGCTCCAAGGACTTTCTTCAACCACATTGCCATTCGCCGGCCCCGATACACTGACACTACCTGCGACGCTCCCGCTTCCTTTGGTATCGATTCTGCATGCTTTGGCCGAACCATCGCTGCTTTACCGACAACTCGATGCATTTTGCAAAACGCCAGCAACTGGCCTTATGGGCCAAAGTTTGCGATCTGGTATTGGCGGAGAGCTGCGGGCGTATTTGACCCTTATTGCGACGTTGGAGGCCCAAATTCGCCGTGCGCTGGCGTCGGTGGATGAGGGCACGCCTCGTGGTGGGCTTGGTAAAGCTGGCATCACTCTGAAACGCTGTGTGATGTGGACGAGAGAAGCCACAATGGGCTTGCGGCTCATGAGCTTGGTGGCAGAAGAGTCCAAGAGCAAACAGGGCGGCCAAATAATATCGTTAATACATGGGTTCGCCGCAACTCATGGCGATCCCATCGTCTCCGCGTTCGCCGAACGACTGCTGGGAACCTGCACTCGCCCGTTTTACGACATTCTACGACACTGGATATACGATGGAGAGCTGTCAGATCCGTACCAAGAATTCTTTGTGCGAGCGCAAACGGGCAAATCAGATCCGTCAAAGTTGAAGGCGGCGGGCAATGTGTGGGAAGACAAGTACGAGGTTGCCAAAGATATGATTCCCAGTATCATGACATCGGATTTTGCGCAAAAGGTCTTTTTGATTGGCAAGTCTCTCAACTTCATAAGGCACAGCTGCGGTGATGCTCTTTGGGTAGAAAACTATTCGAAAGCGGCTTCGAAAGAGCTTCGCTACGGCGACACGGCCACCATCGAGGCTTGGATCGACGAAGCCTACAAGACAACTATGAAGCGCCTGATGGACCTCATGGCCAACAAGTTCCAGCTCTTTGACCACTTGCAGGCTCTCAAGAACTATATTTTGCTTGGCCAAGGTGATTTCATCGCCCTGCTCATGGAGTCGCTCGCCGGCAACCTGGATCGACCAGCCGGCGCACAGTTCCGCCACACTCTTACCGCACAGCTTGAGCACGCTATTCGCGGCTCAAACGCGCAGTATGATTCACCGGAAGTGCTTCGACGCCTCGATGCGCGCATGCTGCAACTTTCGCACGGCGACATCGGCTGGGACTGCTTTACCCTCGAGTACAAGATTGATGCGCCAGTGGATGTAGTGGTGACGGAATGGGGCAACAGACAGTACTTGAAGGTATTCAACTTCCTGTGGCGGATCAAGCGTGTCGAATTCGCTCTCCTTTCGACGTGGAGACGATGCATGACGGGAGCGCGCGGTGTGCTGCAAAACTCGGATCCCGAGATTGCGCAGACATGGAAGACGACCCGCGCTGCTCTCGCGGAAATGATCCATTTTGTCGGTCAGCTGCAGTACTATATTCTCTTCGAGGTCATTGAGTCGTCGTGGGGCGAGCTGCAGAAGCGCATCCACAAAGAAGACTGCACGCTCGACGACCTCATCAAAGCCCACGGCAAGTACATGGACGACATTACGCACAAGGGTCTCTTGGGCCCGAAGAAGCGCCACCCCGCATCGTCGGGCGTGGAAGAAGATGAGCGCACGTCGTATCTCTCGCAGCTGTCGAGCATGCTGCGCCTGATGCTCGAGTACCGCGACTCCGTCGACGGCCTGTACAGCTGGAGCGTGTCGGACTTTACACGCCGCCAAGAGGTGGGTGTGCGCAACCGCACGCGCGGCGGTACTGGCGGTATCATGGACGACGTGGGCATGGCGCAGCACGACGAGGCCGTGGGCTCAGAGTTTCCGGTGCTGCAGGATCGGCTGCGGCACCTGGGCAAGTCGTTTGGCCTGCGCATGAGCACGTTGCTCGGCGACTTGGCGTACCAGCCCGACGTGGAGATGCGGTTCTTGGGCGTGGCGATGAACTTCAACGACGTGTATACGTTGAGACGCCGATCACGGGCGACGGGACAAGGGTCTGCGGGTGCGGCCAGCACGTCAAGGGGGTAGGGGTATATTGAGCAGGTTTCTTTTTTGCTGATTCGAGGTTTGGTAGTGAGAGGAATTTGATGGCATGATTATGACTGCGTTTCTGTCGGCAACAAGACATATTAAAAAATACAGGAGTTTTAGGCCTGATTTGAATTTGAATGAATTTTCAAGTACGGCAGTCCATCTATCCGTCGTATGAGCATAACCAATCCGTGTATTCCGTCTTCGCGTGAGTATGATTCCGTCACCCAGGCGAAGCGAATTGTTAGACTCCCGTTTCTTTCTGCTTCTGCTTCCCCTCTCCCCAATCTGCGTATCGAAACAGCCGAAACTTGCTCCAAGCGACAGACTCCAGCTGCCCGTTTACTATTGGCGTACCAAATGTCGAAAAGCAGGCGCCCTTGCATTCAATCTTCAGGAGCAGATTAACAAACGCCATATTGGTGAATTTTACGGATGCTCTTTTTTACTTTTGCCCCGTGAATCGCCATGGCATCGTAATCCACATTTGCCATAGCTCATCTTGTTCTGCAAGACAGCGCCATGGCTAATTTAGAGTAGGTGTGTTAGTCGGGGAACGCCACGGTCCGGGGAAATGCAGGCTGTATGGTTGCTAGCGTCCCATCCGAAGTCTCAGTCAAATGTTTGACCCAAGATTACAGATGAATCTTTTTTTTTTTCTCTTCCTTGTCTGCGCTTAACCGTTTTCTTGTTTTCTCTCTCCTCCGCGAAAAATTTCACTCTCCTTGGCCCATCCGTGCCAAACAAAGATCTACAACGTGCAACGGGTGGCTTGCTACCACAATCAAGCGGTGTGATTGCCCGTACCTGAGTGATTGGGCATTAGGCAACGCCGCAGGGTGATGTAGGTACATTCATGTAGTACAGAGAGGCATGTCGCGTGTCACGGTTGTACAGAGTGTGGATTTGGTGTTGCTGCCCCTGGTTGGGATTTGGGGCGGGCGCAATCAATGCAACGGCCGCAAGGGGTGGCGGAGGAGGCGGATGTGTGGGATGCTGTCGTGTACATGAAAGGGTTTTTTTTTGCCACGCAAATAAAGTATCGCAGTATCAAGTAGCTTCCAGGGTGACATGTTGGGGGAAAAGGCATATTGCTTGGCGTTTCAACGGAGCAACTTTTGTTCTAGATGATCTGCCTGTATACCGCGGGCCGCGGCGCGCCGGTGTAAACAAGGGACCACGTCCTTTCTTTACTTGCAATTTTTAAATTCAGGGCCGAGCAAGATATTGCATCGTCCGTGTCTCGGAAGCGGAAGGGGACATTCTGGTCACGGAATTCATGTGCTAATCTCTTTGGATGCCAATCTGTTGGGGCTTGCTTCTTTGTCGTCTTTGGGCTGAAATATGCGGTACGCCCGTATCTGCAGCAGGGAGTTGCCTCTCCTATGCAAGTCGTCACTCTGTGTGTGTTTCCAAGAAAGTTGTGTTTGTCTCTGCCGTATTATCCCAAGCTGAAAAGCAAAGAAATTTGTCACCTCTTTAACCAAGCCCAGGCGTTGGGGAATACGCGGCCGGGCTGCTGGGGCCGAGTGTGACCCCGACGGATGGTTGTGGTCTTTTGTACAACGCAAAAGCCCCATCATTTACTTGTTTTCTGTTTTGGCTCGGTGAAAAGCCACTTGATTTCTTCGGGGACCAAACGAAAATGATTCCCGACCATTTGCGGAGGACATGAACCGGGCATTTGAGAACACACACACACACACACACACACACACACACGAGAGACTTCTTTCGGCTTCTTTTTTCTCTTCCCCAACAAGTGGGAATCCGGGGCTGCCGGGAGATAAATGGAGCCGACCATGTAACGACCTACCTTATTACAACCTACTAAACGGGAGAAAGGAAATGACGGCCTGGTCGAGGCGTTGATGCTATCAAGGCAATTCGGCCAGGATTGCGAGTGGAATGACTCTTCAGAGGCGTTTCGGTCCGCTGCAGCGCTTGTTACAGAGGATTACAGTGGATGAAGCGCTATAGCATGACCCCAAATCTCCACTGAAGCCACCGTGTTTCAGGCGACAAGGGCCGCTGAAGCCTGCTAAAGCCTTCCCCAGGCCGGCACCAAGGGCCAGGTCCCCGCGAACCCCACAGCAGTCTCTGCTTCCCCGGACCGCTAAATGGGGCAGACGCATGAGACAATGGGCCGGCTGTAAGATGACAACAAGGCAAGCAAGCAAGCGAATGCGCATGGTTTCTCTGCAAAGCAGTTGCGTGACACTGCCGACAATTGATTTCAATTTCTCATCCTTTACGCTCTGCCGTGTTTGTGTATGTGCTGCGACTCACGTCATCCGCCGGCGGCAAAGCTCGCATCATCATCCCCCTAATAGCAACAACTTGGGAAGAAGTAACGTTGAGTCAACTATCGACCCGGCATCCTGGATGAGCCGGGACCAAGCCTCTCTCCACAATCCACCCCAGGCTTATTACCTCTGCGGGAAAAGGCTGCCTAAAACAAGGCCCTGCCTGGATCGGTACCTGGCAGTCCTACTTGTTGTCGTGTGTGTGTCGTGTGTGTCGCCTTGAGTCGTGTCTTGTGCACCCACACCTTTCTCCTGTGCGCGCGCGCGTTCTCATTGTTGATGCGCTGTCCTTGGAGCGCAGCCCAGCGGAGTTTGCTTGCCCGTTGCCCAATGCTTCTCTCTTCCCCCCGTGTGCGCAAATAAATTACGCCGTGCTTCGTGCTTGTTGGCCCTGGTCCGGGGGAGTTTGGTTGGGTAAGGCAGGGCCGCAGGGATGACGGCACACAGCCGGGGTACTTCTCTCTCTTTCTCTCCTCCCGTACAACTCATAACTCGTAAAAGCACATGCAGTGACTGATGCATCCCCCATGTCCTTGTCCCTTGTAGAACCCGGCTTTCCGGCTAGAGTACCAACAGGCTTCGTTACCCGGCCTCCTTCCTCCTTGGATCAAACCTGCCCGCTCCCGTCGTCTTCGCTTGCCCACCAGCCAGCCTGAAAAAGGATAAGAAAAAAGCCTGAAAAGCCTGCAAAGGGAATTTCCTTTATTACTCCCACACACATCCTTTTGCTTCCTGTCGCCTGCTCCATCCCATCCTTTTCTCTCTCAGACACTGATAAATCAATCGCCTGCGACAGTCGCGCCGCCACTCTTGCACATCACTTTGCTCTCCCTGAATACTACACGTCGAAAACAAAAAGGCCCGACACACAAAGAAACAAAAAAAAAACGCCAAATCAGGGCAACACGAAGAACCAGCTACGCTCTTCCTCGGCTTGATTTACATTCCCCGGGTTACATTCACTTCTGAGACTTGTCCTCCCACCCCTTTGGGTCGCCTCGCCTCTTGTCCACCTCCGGCCCGATCGCCCCATCACTTTCACATACCCGCCCCAAAACCTTGCCTCGGACCTTGATCAACAAGGCGCGCCAGCCAGCAGCCTAGACTCCCCGACCCAGTACAAGCAGACTCGCAATCAGCTGTATTGGATCCTCCCCATATATTACACGCAAGCGGCTGCTACATATATAGACACGCTTGCCTACCGTACGTTACAGTCCCCTCCCTCTTCACTACTCCCAGACACTTTTACATTCATCTGTCCGGACCTGCTCTCTTTCATTCAACCTTCAGACTCACCTAACATGTCTACTCTTCTTCAGCCCACTCCTATCCGCTTCATGATGCCTTCGGCTCAGTCTCCCACCTTCATGCACTCGTCGCAGAACAGCATGCTGCGCGTTCCCTCGTCGGAAGACATCTTCTCCGGCATCAACGCCTCTCTGTCGTCCAGCAACTCGAATCGACCTGCCACACCCAATCACCAGATCTTTGAGAACGACTACACCGTCCCCGCGCCGCCGCCACCCAGTCCGGTCAGCTTCCGCCCGGACTGCTGGCCCAAGCCCGCTCGCTCGTAAGAGTCAGCCAAATCCAGAAGCGATACTTTGGTCAACTTTATTTTTTTTCATTTCACACATTATGGGCGTTGGGTCATAGCTGGTCCCCTCTACAAACAGCAGCAGGCATTCAGACGGAAAAGGGATCTAATAGTGTTTATCAATCGGAGTCACGGGCAATTAAGACGGGAAAGATGGTATATTAGAAGAACGGACAACTGCAAGTGCAGCTTGTTGAGGATATTGTGCGAGGACCGCGAGTTTCAGGGACCACAGATATCATGTACAAAGACGATTTACTCAATAAGACAACCAAGATCATCAACACTAATACTATGCAACGTGCTTGTGATATGGCGTATAAGTCGACGTTCGGAAAATGTCGGCCAGCTCAGCGTGCGCGACGTCTGCCAACTGCAGGTGCATCGATAAGCTGCGCCGATATACGCAGCTTCAAAAACATGTCACTGCCATAATCAGAAATAAAGTCATGGATAAGAGGCGTAGAAAGACTCCACTTCCGATTTGATCCGACGCTGTGACGCTGTGAGCTGCCCCAACGAATCTTTCTACAGCTACGGGCTCGGACTCTCTTCACATGTCAGGGCCATCTCGGATGGTGTCGCATTTTCCGATCGGACCCAATCCCCTCCCCAGAAACGTCAGCGGCTGCAGGTGGCAAAGTGCCAGTCTGCATCTTCAGAGTGTACTATACGCTGCAAAATTTAAGACTTTTTTATAGCTCTGTCGGGTAAATGGAAGTCAATCAGAAGCTGTCGACTCGCTGCTGTCAGTGGAGCACATGCGACCGTCGCCTTTCACATGTACCTCTGTAAATGCCAGCAGAGCCTCACAATCAGCTCCTGGAATACATAATCACATGGACTGCTTTTGAATACAGACTGCATCCTACTATAGAAAGAAAACAAACTGCCGATTCGGGCACCGCCAAACGGCTTTTACGCGGTGGTGAATGGCACGTACCCACAACACCACTTTACGCGCTCTGCACCACCAAAAAACGCGTCGTGGGCGCGTCACTTCGCGTTCCCCCTGCAATGCTGCCCGTCGCCTCCCAGCCAACCGATGAGGCTCCGCTTCCGAAATGCCTACCGCTGCTCAGATCGTGAGACAAATGTGCCCTCCCACCATCCCTCGTTGCGATATTCTCTTCTTTTCAAGATATGCAATTTGCAATTATACGCATCTAAAATTACCAGCTTCAACCAAGGTCGAACGTGCGTGGATCCCACAAGCTTCAACCCCGACAAGTCGCACCTACTCTTTTCGAAAATACTAGTTGTGGAGGCTGCCGTCGTGCTTGCTTGAACACCTTCTCTCCGCCCGTCGAGAATGGCTCGAACTGCAAGAGCGAGAGCGCCTCTCGCGGCCAAGCAAGGACCTGCTCCTTCCATCGCCGCCTTCACCCGCGTCTCCAAGAGCAACGCTTACCCCGACGCCCATGCGAAAACGGCTGCCGTCATCTCGGCTGACCTGACAACGACGACGACGCCCTCCAAGAAGCGCAAGGCCTCGTCCCCGCTGGACAACGACGCCGGCGCCTGCACTCGTCGCAACATCTCCTTCAGCCCCAGCGACGACGACGACGACAATGACGAAAAGGACAACGCCGAGCACATTGCCCAGCGCAAGAAGCGTGCCTGCCGACGCCAGGAGCCCACGCTCCCCGCCAAACCCCAGCCCACTCCGGCCAAGGACGCGCTGCCGACGCCGACAACCACCAGAGGCAAAACAGTAGCTAAAGCACCTCCTTCGAGAAAGGAGGCCGCGCACCGCCCGACCGCCGCCACCATCATCAGCAAATCGCGACAAGACGCCGCCAAGCCGGGCCAGTCCCGGATCGATGCCTTTTACGCCAAGCAGCAGGCGGCCAAGTCGGCGGCCGACGACGAAATCGACGCCGCGTTCCCACCGCACCTCGCCGACCTCGTGCGTCTGCACCGCGCGTTCCTCAAGACGGTTGTGATGCAGATGGCGCACACGCGCAGCAACGTCCCGCTGGACATTCGCGAGCTCGCCCCCAACATTGCGCGCTCGTGGCGCAAGCGTCAGGTCACGGTAGAGGACGTGCGTCGCTGCGTGGCCCTTGAAGCGTCGACGGAGGCGGACGGCATGCAGTCGCCGTTCATCGTCGCTGACTACGGCAACGGCAAGGTCTGCGTCGAGCTGCGCGAGGGCCACGACGGCAGCGCCATAAACCAGGCGCAGCTGTGCCGGCAGTTTGAGGACAATTTGAGGCGTCTCGGTGCCGACAGGGCGACGGACAAGATGGCGGACGTGGATGACGTGACGCTCGACGGCCTCTCGCTAGCCGAGCTGCCCCAGGCGGACATGACGGACATGAACACGGGCGCCAAGACGGCCGCGCTGCTGGTCAAGGGACACAAGGCCCTCTCGGTGCTCAAGGACGGCATGGCGGCGAAGCAGCAGGAGAAGGAGGCCAAGCAGCAGGCCGCGGCCGCGCCGCTTCTCAACGCGGACGGCACCAAGATGAGCCTCCTCGACCGCCTTCGCCACAAGCAGCTGGCGGCCGCCAACGCACCTCTGCCTCCTTCTGGTCCTGAACTGCAACGACGCGCCGCCCTGAACCGGGTCGTCGACGTCGCATCCACCATTTCCATGCTGAGCCTGTCCACCCCGGCGTCGCTGCCGCGCCAGGCCTTTACCATGGTGGCCATTGTCGAGAAGCTCCGTGACTCGCTGCGCGTGCCTCTGGCCAAGGACGAGGGTATCGCGTGCATCCGACTGATTGCCAACGAGGTGGCGCCCGAATGGCTACGGATCGTGGCCATTGGCGGCCGGGAAAACGTGGTCATTCAGCGTGGCGGCGAGCCCGTCAGCCGCGTGATTCAGGAACGGGTCCAGAAGCTCATGTAAGATGGTCACAGAATTGGAATGCGCGGTGCAAACGGGATATTAAGAAACATACGGACTGCATAATACAGCAGAGAGGGATGATATTGGGCTTGTTACTATTTTTGCATAAAGCATGGCGTTTGGGGCATTTGCATTTTTGTTAACTGAGTTTGGAGTTGGGATATACCACGGAATAGTGTAGCTGCTTTTGAAATAGAAGAAGGGAGTTTTATAATTCCCATGTCTGTGCGGTTGAATGTGACGGTTAAGTTTATGGTTAAGTGACAGCCGGTGGCGGCGGTTATGTCAAACCTTGATGCTGCACGCAACCACCTAGGAGCGGTTGGTGTATAGCAACGGGCAGGCAAGACTTCGGTGTATCTTGGTCATTCTTTGGAAGAGACCGCAAACCGGTACTACCAAATTAAGATTATAACGAGGACGACTCAGATGTGATGAACATGGTCACTGCTCGGCTTCTTGCGAAAATTGCGGGCACGCGTTACGAGACGGCGACTCAAATGGCCTTTTGTAACAGATGCCAACAAAATCGGTCTTCTATCCGGCTGTGAACGCAGTAAAAAATTGATACAGCCTTGGATTTATTCAACGAGAATATTTCTCTGCCATTGGCTATTGTTAACTCGCCTTTTTGTATATGTGTGTGTGTGTTATTTTGTGTCTTCTCCTACATCGGCGAGAAAACACTGCCCGGCCCTCGGCGCAACTCCAACAGCCCTTCTGGGCTTATTACCGCCCATTGCGTCGTAATTAAATGGATCCCATGTCTCGGAATACTGTCCTCTCTCAATGACGGAATCTACTCTTTTTTGTCTCCGTCACTGAAGCACCGTAGCATTCGGCTACTCGTATTGAATTTTTTCTTCCTTTGTGAGCTTTTGACGCACATGTGTGGATTCATCTTAGTACATGGACAGGGAACACTGCCGTCTTCATTGGCCACTAAATGGCGAATAATTTTCACGTTTTCCCCTGTAGTCGCCTTTGGAAATTTCTATTCCCTGCTTTTCTGAAGGAACATTGGTGCAGGTTGGGGGCCTCGGGACGACCGTGTGTTTCGGTGGGAACACCGACAGTCCTCCGGCCGCTAAAATTCAACTGCATCCTTAAGGTCGAGATATGGCACACTTTTCTTCTTCCTTTGTTTTCATTACAATTATCTCTTAAGATGGTGCTTGCTCTGATTTTATAGCAATTAAAAATCTACTATTTTTGTTTAAACCCCAGTATTACTTGGAATACTGTCACATGAACGTACTGTGTCATCATCGTCTCCTGCGCAAGTTTCTTCCGCTAGCTTGACCCCGAGTAGAGTGTTGCCAAGAGGCGAAAAAGACACTTTCTGTCTAATCACAAAAGGGAATTTCGAGTTACGAATTGTTCTACAGTCTACGGGGGATCACCAGTCGGCATCACACTTGCTTGAGATCATCTTGAGACGGCACTGATTGAACTTCGTCCTTGGCATCTAATGGCGAGATATTCCCACCACAGCAACTTATAACACCAGATTTTTCATCTCTCAAGATGAGTGTGCTACAGCCCGTGCCGTCTGCCATGACGGCCGACAGCGCCGCCATGTCCGGCCCGCACCGGACCCTATCCGGCCCCAACACCGCCGCCGCCGCCGCCGCTGGCCACGACAGCAGCAGCGATGACGACGACAAATTCTACGAAGATGGTGAGGAAATCTACGCCAAGTTCTCCTCCAGCCGGAAGCGCACCATTGTCGCCGTCCTCGGCTTCGGCGCGTTCGTCGCGCTCGTCTCCAGCACCAGCGTGCTGCCCGCCGTGCCCGAGATCACGGCCACGTTTGGTAGCAAAGACACGGTGGTGGAAATCAGCAACGCCATTTACATTGCCCTGACGGGCGTGGGGTGTGTCGTCTGGGGTCCCATGAGCCAGATTTATGGTCGTCGCGTGGTGAGTGCGATCCTGAGCGTAGAACCAAGCTACTTTGGGGGTAGACTGGGCGACACGCGAGCACCTGAACTGACACTACTGTTTTATAGATTATACAATGCGCCTGTGCATTCTTCTGCTTCATGAGCTTGGGGACGGCCCTGTCGCCGAATTTGCAAGCCTTCTTCGTCTTTCGCGCCTTGTCCGCCATTGGAGGCTCTGCGTTGACGATTCTGGGCAACGTCATAATCAGGTACGTAGAAGTCTTGAAGATGCAGCCACAGTGCCAATGTACTAACTCACAGTTCGTAGCGATATATATAAACCAACCGAGAGAGCAACTGCGATTAGCTGGTACCTCTCGTGCACCGTCATCGGACCGTCGTTTGGCCCGTTCATGAGCGGCCTCATCGTCCAGTTTGCCAGCTGGCGCATCATCTACTGGGTGCAGCTTGGCTGCGCCGTAGCGACCTTGGCAGCAGGCTACTTCTTGATCCCGGAGACGGCGCACCATAAGCTGAGCACCGACATGGCCCATCTCCCGCGCCGCGAAAAGCTTCTGGCCGTCGCGCACAAGATCAACCCGCTCCGGTCCGTGAGCCTTCTGCGCCACTGGAACGTGGTGGCCGTCAGCTTCGCGTCGGCCGTCACGCTCTTCGCGCTCTACTGCATGTTGGTCCCGATCCGCTTCGTGCTGAATCCGCGCTTCGGCCTCGAGTCGCCCCTCTTGTCGGGCGTCTTTTACCTCGTCCCCGGCGCGGGCTGCCTCTTCTCCACCATGATTGCGGGCAAGTACGGCGACTGGACCGTCAAGCGGTGGATCGAGAAGCGCGGCCGACGGGTGCCGGAGGACAGGCTCCGCGCCGGCATTCCGGCTCTGGCTCTGATCCAGGGCGGCGGCGTGCTCATCTATGGATGGTCCGTGGACAAGGCAGTGGGCGGGATGCCGGTGCCCCTGATCTTCCTCTTTGTCCAGGCCATCGGTCAGATCATAGCTTCGACCATGCTGAATACGTACTGCCTGGAGAACACGCCTTCGCTGAGCGCCGACATTATTGCCATCTGCTGGCTGGTGCGTTACATTGGAGCCTGCATCGCCACGGCGGTTGCCCTCCCCATGATCCAGAGCATCGGCGTAGGCTGGACCTTGACAATTAATTTCATCTTACTCGTCATCAGTTCATTCGTTCTCATGGCCACGGTCAGATGGGGTGAGAGTTGGAGGTCAGGAATAGTACCTGCAGATCAGGCGCCGCCGTCGCAGCCAGCCCAAGAGCGCAACTCTTCGGAAAAAGTATAATCTATTTTCAATACCACATTATTTATACCATCTATTTTAATGCCAGCTTAGAGCTATTTTTGACTATTGAGAGGCCGACATTGATCTGGAAAAGGGGTGACGGTGCTCAGGGGTAGCGGAGAGAGCGCAATCGGTGACAGGTGTACCCTTTGCTACAAACCATGGGGAAGGTAACCAGAGCCGGGGTGCGCTGTTTGCCATGCTGGGTCATATTCTGTCGCCTGCCGTACATCATCCTGATCTGGCGATGCGGAGGCTCAATTGTTCTCTGCAGCTTCGTCACATCGAGTGTGATGCAAGCAAGCAAGAAATCAAGTCTCTGCCGGATCAACAGTCGCCGTGGCTACAACCTTGGCGGACCTAACCCCAAGCCCAGTAGTCGTCGGAGTTTTCTGTAAAACATCAAGGATGATCGAGCGACATTGACAGAGTCCATTGTAACGAATGGAAAGCATAAAGCCCCGCTGACAGGGTATGCTAATCGCTTACGAATATCCGAGACCAATGTTTGCCAAAGGATGGGAAATAGAGGTGAATAGCAAATAAAATAGAGTTTTTGAGTTGATAGCTAGGCGGATTACAGACAAGAGACGGAGCTGGTGGACCACCCACACCTGGAAGTTATCGTGTTTCACCTCGTCCTGACACATCATGCCAAAAACGCACGACTTCTCGGGCTGCCCGTTTTCCTTGCCGGTTATTAAGTACTCAAATAAGCCGCGGTCGGCGTAGGCAATTGACATGAAACAGCGATTGCCTTCTAGAGCACATGAATCCGGGGTCATTCTTTCCATACAGCCCTATGTAAAAGGAAGCTCAGCCTCTCTCCACGCAGCCTGTCACGCATATGTTTGAATGAAACGCCCACTAGTTGCGTCTCACTATCTCGGATCAGCCTGTTCCGAGGGTTGGAAACAATTTTCTGTCAAAGTCTTCACTGTAACAGTAAATGGTACCCCAACCGAGTCATACAACCGAGCACCGGGTAAATCAGATGGCTGTTCTAGCTTCCAGATTCCAATTACTCTTTGCAATATGAAGAGAGGCAAGATGCCTCGCTGTCAAAGAATGGAACAAACACAAAGCAGTCGCACTGAAAAGAATTAAGAGCTCGGGATGATATAATAGAAAATTGAATGTATATACTAGATTTTACTGGCTCGCCCAAAGCTCGTACCACCTTGGGGAGCCATGAGTCGTGGCCGTCAACGCAATGCTCAGTCCTGCCGTTTCCAAGCAGTACGGCCTTGTTTCCCACCAGAAATCTGTCAGCTTGCTGTTCATTTGCCGGAATAGAGCCAAGAGGCTGTCTATATGAACATGGCTTTGGACCTGCCAGATCGCCTGCTCCGGCGCACATCAGATCTTCCTCCCATTAAACCCCTTCCGGAGCATACAGAAACGCATTATATATCACTACTTTACGTTCAACCATGAAAATCTGTTGGCAGCTGTCTCTTTTTTTGGTCGCCGAGTCCGCTGTAGCTCAGCGCGTCGTCCAGGGCAGTGTGCAGCACTTTGAGAGCTTAGATATCGGACCGTTTCTGCCATTCGTTACATTCGGCTTTGGCACACCTGCGCAAAATATCAAGGGCATTTTCGATACGGGCTCTTCCGATACTATCATCCCCGAGGCTGGTAGCGCTGTCTGTCAGCTAAAGACCCAGCAGTGCACGGCGCCAGCGCCAGTTGTACTTGGACAGTTTGATCCTAAGGCCACGTGTGACTTCAAGCGCCTCGAAGGGCAACGCTTTAATGCCACCTTTGCCGGTGGTGATCAATATGACGGCGACTATATTGAGACGACTGTTACCTTGGGGGAAAGGGGGGCCGGCCAGGTACCTAACGCGCAGGTCGCGTTGGCATCTCATCGCAATCCCCAAATTGAGACGCCTCAGGTCCCCGTGTTCGGCGTGGGGCTGCCGCTCATCGAAGCAACCGATAATAAGTACGACAACATCCCTAGGAAAATGAAAGACGCCGGCGTCACCAAGGGTCAGGCTTATAGTGTTGTGCTCAATTCAACTCGTAAGTGAAACAAATAGAATAGGCAGACCAGTTCTATGCCCATTTATGCTCTTTCCGCTTTGGGGACTCAGTTTAGCGGTTTTCTAACAAGTGTATGACAGCATTCGGCAATGGGAGCGTCTTTTTCGGCGGTATTGACCGTTCGAAGTTCGAGGGCGAACTGAAAGAGGTCCCTCTTGAAAAAGATCGCAATGGTGAGATCCCGGAATTCGTGGTGCAGATGAGCTCCTTGAAGTTGGTCGCCGGGGCGCGAGGAAATGCCACTAGAACACAAGAACGCCGCGAACTCGAGCGTATGAAGCGAACACCTTGGAACAGAGTCATCAAAACTTTGGACCAGAGCAGAACGAAGAGCCTCTATGGTGGGGAGCAAGGTGACAACATCGCCGAGCGAACAACGGTAGTGACCGACGTTGAGAGCCAACTAGCCAGGGGAGTGGACGTCAGCAGTATGAAGCGCAACAACGGAGCCGACAATGGACGCAACGGCGAACGGAACAACGGGGGAAACAATGGAGGCAACAATGGGGGCAACGACGGACGGAACAACAGAGGCAACAACGGCAGCAACGCGTGCAATGGAAAGAAAGCCAACAAAGGCGGCAAAAATGGCAGTAACAATGATGGTAACTCTGGAAACGAGATTGACCTTGGTCTTGACCCTCGTGACGGCTTCACCCTCATGGATACGGGTGGCGTCGCCATCGCGCTGCCGCCTGCCGTCCTCTCCAAGATGGCTGATGCGCTCGGCACTACTTTTTCCCAAGACGGCCTCGGTCCCGTCATGTGCAGTCGGCTGAGCGGCGATAGCGCGCTTGTTATGCGCTTCAACAATGATACTGTCGAAGCCCGCATGCCGCTGGCCAATATGCGCATTTCGGATGCCCTCGCGGATCCGCAGCTGACGAGTAGAGGTCTCTGCGAACTCGGCGTCCGACCTACCCAGGCTGGCGACACCAACGTCGCCACGCTGCCCTTCTTTGCGGCCGTGTACACCGTCTTTGACCTGGACAACAACAGATTGTTTTTCGCCCAGGCCAAGGGCGACCCCGGCGCACCGGGCGGCCAGCTTGAGGAGTTTCCTTGATATGCCGGGAGGTAAGAGAAGGCAAATTTGTTTTAAATAAGTCTTCGAGAGAGAAAAGGGAGATATTTTAACAAATATTTTAAAAACTTCAAATGTTTTACTGCCTCACAAAGTGTATTGTTAGATATTTGAGGGTCTACCGTAGTGAGTAAATATGCGGTTGATGTTCCACTCTGCAAAACCGAATTAATGATCAACTCGTTGTCTCCATTATCTTCGTTGAGGACATATGTTATATTCCATAGCGCTTTGGAATATACTACTCGTCCCCGTCCGCCCGCTGTCAAATTTTTTATCCATCTAATAGGAACAGAATTTGGACACGCGATCACCGTGGTCAATAGATGGAGAACTTGCTGACGGCGCTCCCCTAACCATCCCTTACATCATTGGGTTGCATACTGACGAAAGCTCGTATAGTATAATCAGGCAGGTTTGCTTAAGAGATGTCGATTAAAACAACTGCCGTCGTAGCTAGTAGACGTATACATCCTTATTACTAAGCTCTGCCACTATGCAGTGAGGCAAACAATGGCTGTCCCTGTAGAAACTCCTACCCGATGTGTTCCTACTAGTTACAGGGTAGGAATAGAAAATTGACTGAGATAGGATTCAACTCTAACGACCACATCTCGGCGGTCCATTATATATGTTTTCAAGTATGTGTAAACATTGAAATGTATCAAGTGGTTTCCCCTGAATCGCACCACCTTCAGCAGGCGGGCTTGTCTGCCAGATTCAGATTGTTTGCGGGAGGCTTGGCATGCTGCATATTTCGCCTCATGCCATGCTCCATCCAATTAATACCGATTTTTGGTAACCTACATCTACTGCCCATGTATAATGTGCCAGATTTGTGCACTTTTGTGACAGATGCGACGCCACAAATGCTGCCGTCTACGATCGTGAGCCGCTAGACCACTGATTACTCCAGAACACTATTGTATGGGCAGCACCACTTTGTGGTGGATTCTTACAAGATTTCCGGTCTGTAGTAGAGGAGACGAAAGTGTCGCCAGAGTGAAAGAATGGATGTTTCGATACTAACCCAAGGAGCGTCGAGAATTGCTGAGGCAAGAATCGTAAAGGGTATGTGTTCCACTTACCCTCTGCTATGCATCGAGGTGCTGGACCAAGGTGGCTCATTGTTTCCAAACAACTTTGTTACCGCAGGCGGCTCCAAAAAAAAAATGCTGAAAACGATTTCGTAATAAATTGCAATCGAATCTGACAACGCCGAACTGTAATGAGCGGCAGCGCCACCAGATGGGCATGCTTCATCCACCAAGACATGCTTCAGAAAGTCGCCTGCAGGCCAATCGCTGACCACCAAAGCGCCAACTGAGCGCTGCACAACCAGATGGGGCAAGGCATGCGGATCTCTATCAGGACACTGGCGACCTGTGAAAGGAGCTGACATCCTGCCGCCATTTACATTAAAATTTCACCGTCCATTTCAGCTTAATGTTTCTAAACAGACGCCTCATCGTGCAACTGTATTGTTGCAGTGGTTTTGCAGATAGCTCGAGGTGACTGCGCCATGAGACAGATGTACGTTTCATCCATAGTTTTTTGTTAGAGTTTTATGTTATCGCTGCTCGAGCAACTAATTGATCGACGCTCATCAAAGACTCGAGCACGCCCCCGCCAATCTCGGACGTCCCGCACGTGTAGCTTGCATACAACCGAAACTGAGTTTCGTACCTGTAGCACAGATGCACCAGCACCCTTCTTGAGTAGTTCAGTGCGCACATCCTCGCCGTTCCATTCTTGTGGTGGGCCCCCATAACGATGGGTTCTGAGCTTGCTGAGGAGCGCTTCAACCGCCATCGCGGAAAGGTTTAACGCGGGGCTGTCACTCTCGAGCGGTGACAACGATAGTCAAAAATTGCTTCAAATGCCGTGACAGCCGTTATTCGGCATGCGGCGCTGGTAAATATTGCATGGGTGGTGTCTGGGAGACTTGGCAAGCCGGCCCGCGGGACGCCACCACTTATTCGGAGCTCCGGTTTCGAAACGCCCCATTCGATTCAACTTCGTCAGGGCCGCGCGTGCAGGTACACAATTATTTGTTCCGCGTCTCCAGCGCGAGACCTTGATTTTGCAGTGTTTGGCCACGACGAGTAGATAATCAGGGGCCTCCGTCCGAGGCTTAGCAACTCGAGTATGCCGATCTAGTCGCAGTGGTGTTGTACTTCGGGGGTAGCGCTACCCTTCGACTCGCTTGCTTGGCTGCTTGATTCGAAGCGTTTATGTGAGCGCTTGAGCATAAGACTATTTCGGGCACTTCGATGGGTCGAGGGTGTCAATAGCTTTTCACCTGTCCGTCGCGTCTGTCCGCAAGGGTGGGTGCGCACGGGACAAGAACTGTGCCAACATAACATGAACAATAATGCATCGTATGGTGACTGTTTTTAGCTGCATGATCCGGGGCCTGGCAGGCTCTTCCATGTCTGCATGGGGTTTCTTGTTTCTCTGTGCCTCCGTCTCCAATGTTTGTGTTTCGAGTACGTATATGCTGCTTGCCGGTTGTAGATCCATCCATCCACCCTGCCAGCTGCCAACCCAAATGCCAGCTGCCAGCCTGCCTGTCCGAGCAAACACCCTTCGCCCTGTTCCTGGCGATAACCTTTTAAACCACGCACCTCATTTATCTCCGGAACCCTTCTCTTTTTTTCCTTTGATAGTTTTCTCATTCTCTATACTCTTTTCCTTTACAAATTCTTCCTCTTCGTCCGGCTTACCGACTTCCCTTCTCTACGTTGGACCTCTCGATCGTCATCCATCTGCTCGAACGTCTTATCGCAACCGATGCCGATCCATTCCTTACAGCACGGAGACGTCCTTTGAGCATCTTTCGAAGTTCTTCCCGCCTACGTTCCAATATTCATATCGTTTCCACTCAATCAACTTTCGCCTTGTTTTTTCTTTTTTTTTTCTTGTTTCCTTCTACTATCACATTTAGTCAAATAGTCGACCGCAGTGCACGCGCGCGCACTTCGGCCAGACTAGCAAGCCATACACATTGACCGCGCAAACGAGGCCTTGATCCTCTACCTCGGCGCAAAATGGAACACAAACGGCCTTTCGTCAGCTTCAGTAGCGAGTCCAGTCCAGTCTCCATGGATCGCAAACGAGAACCCCTGCTGCCATACTCCGAGATTGTATCCGAAAAGATGGCTGTCAAGCTCCGGAACCCACTTAGCCACTGTCTGTACAAGCGTGTTTTTATATGGACAGCGCTGAGTTTGCTCATGGTTGCGTTTGTTCTTTTCGGCAAACATGATGGCAAAATTGGAGATGTTACTCAAAATCACATCCCCCTCTCGAACGATGTGCCGGCAGTCAAAGTCGATGGGTCAAACGCCGAGCAGTTTTACGAAGGCGAGGAAGACGAAGATGAGACTGCAATGGACGAAGCGCAGCGAATCATCGACGCCGCCAGAAACGGCCAAGGCGAGCCGCAAGTCCAGGTAGCACCAACCAAAAATTCCGGGAAGCATCCCAGCGGAGAGCAAAAGAAGGACGGCGGTGACCAGAACAACGAGGGCACATCTGAGGATCCAAAAGATGATTCTGAACAGAGTTCCAAGAAGCAGCTTCCTTCGACGGAAAAACCTACCAAGGGATCCAAGTACAACAGCGGCGATGGGTATGGTGATGACGATTCGTACGCTGAGTACGAAGAAAAGCAGGATGGGGAAGGTATTCCCGAATACGACCAGTATGCCGAAGAATCGGAGATGAAGCTCCTTCTCGAAGGTGAAAACACGGAGCAGTTGAAGCAAGAATTGGAAAATTTGAAGAGAATGCCTTGGCTTCGCTTCCCTCAGTAAGAACTTCAATCTCAGCTAGCGAACGTTAGTAACTAACGAATTAGTCTGAATGGCTACTTCCACGGTCTCAAGACTCTAGTCAGCAAGACTCTTCACGACCCCGAATATCCCAATCCCGACCGCAGTGGTCCTTTCAAAGGCCGAGTCTCGCTGAACAGAGAGATCCCGAAGCCCATTCCGTACAATCCTTACAACGAGACCGACAAAATTCAGACTTGCTATCTCGACCCAGCTAATAAGATTCCGGTCCCGAGTTTGTACGCGTACGATGGTGTTCCAAAGCACATGCCAGACCCTGCCATTGGATCTTATGACATATTTGGCATACGCGACGACGTCTGTTTTGACCGGTTCGGTCGCTATGGTCCTTATGGTTTGGGCTACCGTTTAGCTAAGGGCGGGACAAATATCGGCTTGAACACCGAAAGCTCCGGTAGCGACGCTGTGTGGGAGGAAACGGGGCAAATCGACTACAGCTTCATGGATTGGGGCGATGCTCAAGATAGGTGCTCTGATCGGCACTGGAGTCGGTACCGCCAGATCGACCCCAAGACGGACGAGCTTGAGCCGGAGAGCGAATCCAAAAAGAGCCGACAAGCTATTGTTATCCGCCTCTACACTGGTTTTAAGTGGACTTATCTCGCTGTTCTCAACTTCAGAGCTCTCATCTCGGAAGTGTCTCTCAAGGCCGGAGGCGAGTACACAGTGCACTTTTTGATGCACGTCCGAGACGACGATGCGCCCATCTGGTCAGACGACGTGACGGTGCAAAGAATCTTGGATACAAACGTTCCTCCGGAGTTCCATAGCATGGTCACTTTGTGGAGCGAGGCACAGATGAGACTGTTTTATCCTGGCAAGTTTAGCGCACCAATGCAGAATCCAAGTGGTGGCGACATCCACGGTGTGTATCGCAGCGCGCATCTGCCTCTTCAGGTATTTTCCATGCAGCATCAAGAATACGAACACATCTGGAACTGGGAAATGGATATGCGATTTCTCGGAAACTACTACGAGCTGTTTGATCGCCTGGGTAAATGGGCAGACAAGCAGGCCCGCGTTCGTCTCTGGGAACGCAGCTCCCGCTACTACATTCCCGCTGTGCACGGTGACTGGGATAACTTCACGGAGACTGTCGAGCGCCAGACAGCCGACTCTGGAAGACAGCTAATTTTCGGCCCGTTGCAGTTCCATGGCAAGAAGCCTCTTCGTCACGAGCAGCGCGGTGAGTCCATTCTGCCTGCTAGCTGTGCTGTCGGCAAGGATGCGAGCCAGTGCGGTGTCGGCGAGCCGGCCGACCTCATCACGCTCAACCCGTTATTTGACGCCGACAACTCTGGCTGGGTCTTTTCCTACGACACCACCGGCTACCCCTCCAACCCACCGCGCCGATGCGCCATCATCACCGCGTCGCGACTAAGCCGCCGTCTCCTCGGGGCCATGCACGAAGAAATGTGGCGACACCACCACAGCATGTTTTCCGAAATGTTTCCCCCGAGCGTGGCCCTGCACCACGGCTTCAAGGCCGCCTACGCGCCGCAGCCGCTGTACCTGGACCGCGCGTGGCCGGTGACGGCCATTGACGACGCCTTCAACGGCGGCCAGGACCACTCCACCTCGGGCCCCGGCAGCCCGTTTGACATAAGCAACGAGCACAACCACAAGGGCGCGAGCTGGTACTACAACAGCGAGTTCTCGGGTCTGCTGTGGCGGCGCTGGCTCGGCTACCCGCAGCACGACGGGCGTGGCCGAGGCGGCGGGCAGGGCAAGGAGCGCGGCGGGCAGGAGGAGGAGTCCAAGGCGGGCGGCACGGGGCGGATGTGCCTGCGGAGCATGCTGCTGCACCCGATTAAATTTGAGGATCCGGATGAACGATAGTGAAGGATTCCGGTGTTGTATGTGAATGTTTGTGGGCCGTTTTGTGCGTGTGTGTGGACATGATGTTTGGCAGTTGGTGTATAAAATGAAACATGGCGCATATTCATTGCTGTTCTCTTTCTTTTTTTGTTTTATAAAATTCGTTTTTCTTTGGTCGATCCTATTCGCACAATATAGAAGCAAAACATTTTTTAATTCTCTACTTACTTTATTCGCACCATGTTTTGCATTGTGGACAAACGAGTCAAAAACTCATGCTCCTCGAAGACTATGCACTCCTTCTTACCAGGCAGCTCCCATATTCATGCAATTCACCATCATTCAGTCACATAACGCATTCACATAATTCATGATTATACACTTGAAACAATTTATGGGATTGAATTCACATTACGTACTGAACGAAAGCATAGACGTGCATAACTCGATAAAAAGGCTGAACAAGACGTTAAAAAGCTATCAAACATCCCTCTCCACCCAACCATAGTCCAAAAACCGCCAGGAAAAGATACGCAAACGCGTGCATGGAAGCAAAAAACAGCTAGGCTAGAGGCAAAGTAAAAAACAAAGCAGCAATTCGCTCGTCATCGCTTTCCGAAAACCTATATATATCCCATTCCATACTCCCCTTTCTCTTCCCAATTTCATGTCGTGTTGCGCAAACACGCGCTCTTTTCCCTCCCAACCCATAGTGTCGCTCCCACTCCATAGCAGACCCGACACTCCAGATATCAAATCAAAACAGCGGCAAGCCAGCAAGATTCCCATCGCAAAGCACAGCAGGCGACGTTCCGAGCAAAGCATTGCGCCGCATCGTGGTCCAACAAATTGGTCGTAGCAGAGACACCACCGTCATTAGCCAGTACGAACTGGCAAAACTCATTAAACAGATAAACCCAACGTCAAAAAAGGTATCGAAGAATTAGGCATGAAATAAATGTTGCAGAAATATAAAAAGTTGCCTTCCCACGCCAGACGCCATCAGCGCCGTAAAACGCCCACGGGGTCGAAACAGAAAGACTGCGCGCTCGGTCTTGTGGAAGCGGGATCGTTGGCGTGTGTGTTGACGGAAGCCAAGATCCAGACTGAGGGCAGAAAATGAAACGTCAAGTTCTATGTTGCATACGAGAGTAGCGAAAATCGACTCGTTGAAATCATTTCTCCAAAAACGTAAAGAGCAGAGGCCGGGCTGCTGAAATTAGTCCGCGGCGAAAGTAGAGCAAGTACTGGCTCATGGAGCTTCGCAAGGAGCAACGTCGACCGTGCCGAAATCATGTAAAAACCAAGAGCAAAAAAGGATAATAAGCTTCGTATATCATCAAGCAAGCTGAACAATGTCAATCGACAGCAAACAGGAGGATGATGCCCAGAGGCACTCTTGCAGGCGAGCAATATTTTTTTTTTTTGGTTCTTTTTTCTTTACTTCTTAAGAGCGGCTTCGTAGATGGCGACAAGGCCAGTGATGGCGGTGCCGACCAGGATACCCTGGTAGCCGCCGTAGACGGCGTTGTTGAGGCGAGCGACAGAGAGCTCGGAGAGGAGGCCACAGAAGGTGGCGCCCTGGGCGTAGACGACGTAGGACATCAGAGCCTTGGCAATGCTGAAGGTCAGGGGATCGACAACGGTCTCGTTCTGGGCACGAGCGCGGGTACGGGGTCCAGCTTGGCTGCTAGCCGAGATGTTGAAGAAGTAGCCAAAAATGCTGGGAACGAGGATGCTGGTAAAGACCCAGGTGAGAGCGGGGGACCAGAAGCTCGAGGTCAAGAGCAGGAACATGTCGGGAAGGTAGACATTGTAGTCGTTGGTGCCAAGGGCGCTGATGGCGGGGACGGTGAAGGCATAGCGGTTGGCGAGAATGGCGGGGCGGATGTAGTAGAGCTCGAAAGCAGCGACGGAGAAGAGAACGCTGGTGACGGTGCTCAGAGTCTCGCGGGTAGCGTTGGAAGCCTCGGTGATGCCACTCTCCTGGTAAATGG
>PHFE01000095.1:1634036-1707735 GCA_002796755.1 Paracorniculantispora psalliotae
CGGCGCGCTTGCGGATGGCAATGGTGGAGCGGTCAACGGCGAAAGCAATGTCTGCGGGTGAAGCAGGCAGAGGGACGCGGGAAGCAACCTGGGACAGGCTGCGGGCGGGAGTGCGAAGGACGGCGCTGGAGTTGGCCCTAGTTTAGTCGTGTTAGTGGATAAATCATTGGTTGCGACAAGTATTGGGGGACAAGTTTAGGGGGACTCACTCGGCAGCAATCTCGTCAGCGGCCTTGGTAACTCTGCGCTTGGCAACCTTGAGGCCCTTTTCAACCTCCTCCTTGATGGTCTCCTTCTCCTTCTTGATGGGGGAGCCGAGAGCCTTGGAGCGGCTGGTGAAGTAACCGGCGAGGTCAGGGTTGGCAGAGAAGCGAGAGGAGTGCTGAGCAATAAATTCGTCGAGCGCAGTTTCGAGGTCGCTCTTCTTGAAATCCTTGTAGCTGTAGATTGGTGGTTAGCAGGAGAAGTGGTAGAGCGCGTTTACAGAGGTGGCGGCGCATGAAGCTCGGAGGGTGGATCGCATGCGCCTGCGTTGCAAGCCGTCGCCATGAGAACGCGCGCCGCTTGGTGCGAAGGTGCGCCGAATAGTTGCAGCGCAGGTCGCGAAGCTCAAGGCAGGCGCGGCCAGGCTGTGTATCTTGTCGCGCAGGAAAAGGGCGCATGGCAATGGGCGATGGATGAGAATCTGGCGGGAAAGCTCATGTGGATGCGCGCAAAGACAGCTGGTGGCGATTGCGGTGGGCGACGGGAGCGGGCGCCATTTTGGCGCGATGCGATGGGATGCGTTGCGGGCGGAAGCAGTGGACAGGACAACGCCGAATGACGCGATGCGCCGGGCACCAGCTAGGCGCGAGAACAAAGAAAAACGGGCGGGGAAAGGGCAAAGGAGCAAACATACTTTTTGAGGCCAATCTTGTCGGCAATCTCGGAGAGCTCAGTCTTCTTCTTGGCCTTGAGCCAGGCGTTTGTGTTGTTGGAGGCGGACATGGCGGAGGCTTTGGACGGGCGCGCGCAAACTGGTCCGAGTGTTATTGAAAGAAATAAAAGAAGATGGCTAAGTGAAGCTTGTTAACAATTTACTTTGGTGGGGTAATGTTGACAAGAGACACGGAAAGCAAGCAAAAATAAAGCCCAAAGAGCGAATAACAAGATGATGCTATCTTTTTTTCTGGTTTGGGTGAGAAGGAAGGGAAAATGGGAAATACGGGAGGGGAGGGGCGGGCGCAGGGAAGTAAGTAGGCGAAGACCTTGGTTGATGGGCAGGTGGGCGGCGGTGGACAGGTACCTACCTACCAGACTGGGTGTTTTCAATTAGCCAACAGCGGTAAGAGAGAGCAAGAAAAAGTGCGACGTTGATCTGGGGGGCGTGTAGTGTGCAAAGATGGGATCGAGGGCAAAAAGGCAGGATTCAAAAATGAGGAGGCTGGGAACCAAGACTCTACTCAGGACGGGTCAGACTCGTGAGAGGACCAGCAGAAAAGAAGCACTGGGGAGAAGTTGTTTACGTTGATCGTTTTGGGAAATGGGCGTGCACCCAGTACAGAGGGTGGGTTCTGGCGCTAGCGGACAGTCTTCAGCGCCCACAGACCACTGAACATGCTGTGATGGCCCTGAAAGCAGAGGGTGTGCGCTACCGACCTGGGCGTGTGGCTGGGTTGCTGGAGGGATGATTCGACAAGACGACACAACGAGCCCAAGACGATGGCCAAAATTCAAGAAAAAAATCAAGTGGCTAGAGTCGGACAAGGAGAATCGCTCGCTTTTTTCTTTCTGATTTTCAAGTCCAGCGAGTGTCTGCTGTGTCGTCTCTCTTGACGAGATGAAATTATCCAATTAAAAAGAAAATGAGCTCGACCAGGGTTGGCAGGGCCGCTAGGGACTGGCCACCAGCGCTCCGTCAGTGCGCGACGCGTACAAACGCGCCTTTCTGGTGTCCTGTTTGCCAGCTGCCAGCTGCCAGCTGCCAGCTACCTACCCACGCCGACTGCCCACACCCACTGTCAGCTGCCCACGCCCACGACTGCCAGCTGCAAGGCCCGTTTGCTCATCCTGCCGGCCCGTCAGCTTGTTCTTCCTCCACTTCTTGTTCCAGCACTTGCCTTTTTTTTTTTTTTCCTCGCTTCTCCAGCCCATGTCTCCCCACCCGTTTCCTAGCACCCGACTCGCCCGTCCAAACCTAATCGTCTTGTAAATCTGCACCGAGTCAGCCCCAGATGCATCCATCGACACTTTTCTACCAGAGTTACCTCATCATTGCCGTATTCAATATTATTTTCTATTCAAACTTGCTACATGCCGCGTGAAGAGTGCATTCGTATTCAGAAAAAAGAAGAGCCGCCGGCAACCGCTTGCAAACGCACCGTCGCAGCCATCGTCATCACCACTTATACAATTTTCTACACCACTGCCCATGCAACGCAATATACAACACAACACACACAACATCCAATTCCTCACTCATCCACCCAGCTCGCAAACCGCTCTTCGCCCCTCTTCACCAGCCGCAATACAGGTTGCTTATCATCGTCCATGCCCAGCGTGATGACCGACTGCGCTGCCCTCAGCATATCCAGCGCTCGTCTTTGCGCCTGGCCGTACAGCTCCCGTTCCGACGCCGCCTCACCCTTCCCTTCCACCTCCGTCACCTCTAACTCAATGCTATATTCCCGAAAGATGACCCCCATCGCCGCCATCAGCTGCGCCTGCGCGACCCGCCGGCCCAGGCAGCTGTGCGCCCCGTCGCTGAACGGCAGAAACGCGCCCCGCGCTGGCCGGAAGAGCCCGTCGCTCGTCACCGGTCCGAGCTGCTTGTCATACGACTCGTCCTCACGCTCCTCCGTCTCTTCCGAGTCCTCCTTGCCGCTCGCTTCGTGCGTCGTCGCCCAGCGCCGGAACCACCGCGCCGGCACATAGTCGTCCAGGTCCGTTGCCGCATCATCTCCCGCGGCCTGGTTCGCCGGCGGCGGCGGCGGCGGCCAGTACCGCGCGCTTTTCCCGACAGCCATCACATTCAGCATGATCGGAACGTCCTTGTGGATTGTGTAGCTCTTTCCATCCTTGCGCACCACCTCATCACGCGTCGCCATCTTGGGTATCGCCACAACCGGTGGCATCATGCGCAGCGTCTCGTACGCGGCCGCACCTACATGGCTCGCCAGCAGCGCGTTGACCGTTTGCCCGTACTCCCACGTGCTCGGCTCCGTCTCGCCCAGCACCGTGTCCAGGTCCTCTTGCACCCGCCGCTGCGCCTCGGGATGGCACGCAAGAAATACAAGCGTATGGTACAGCGTGCGGGCCGTCGTCTCGTGGCCCGCCACCTGCAGGACGAACGCGTTGCTCAGGATCGCCGCCCGATTCACTTCGCTCCCGTTGTCTTCGCTGCTGGTCCGTGCCACTTGTCCCAAAAAGTCCATGCCTGGCTGCTTCGCCGGCTCTCCGCGGGTGTCGTCTGCCAAGCGCTTGTCCAGCAGCTCGTTGCAGTATTTGCTGTAGTCTCGCACTTGACGCGCAATAGCTTTGGTGCTCTGAAATGGCATTCGCTCTGTTCATCACGATCACCATGTTAGCCACTGCATTTCGTGGTTTCCGCCACACACGGTTCCCTTCTCCTGTGTCTTCCTCCTCCTCCAGGCTTGTGAAAACATCTTGTGAAAACTTACCGAGAAGCCAAACTGGACACACCAGAACCATGAGAATATTATGCAGCACGCCGTCGGTTGCCTGCAAAAACGACGTCGTATACCCCGGTGGCACCGTCAGCGACGTAAACTTGACCAGCCCAGGGTCTATATCTTCAGGTAGCTCCTCATCCGGCCAGAGCATCCGCAGTCCGAACCCCACGTAGTTTATAATGTGCAGCATCAGCTTGGTCAAGTCGTCGTTGGCCGATCCCAGCCTCACTCCGCCCTGCACTGGACTACCATTCGTGCCCTTGTCTCCTGTCCAAATGCGCAGCATGCTTACACTCTGGTGCACCGATTCTCGGAAGACGAGCGCCGTGTTGGTCTCGTTGAACGAGCCCGTCGTCAGCTTGCGGTGGTAAAGCCACTCACTACCCGTCGTGGTCAGCAGGTTCGGCCCAAACAGCCGCAGGATCTCGTAGGCCGGCGCCCATTTGGGGAACTGCTTCCGGTTCTTGGCCACGTAAGTGTTCACCTCGGCGTTGCACACCTGCAGCATCATGGAGGTGGGAGCTACGATGAGGAAGATGTCGTCGCCGAGCCGCTCGGGCCACAGATGTCTCGTCCGGTAAGGCAAATCAACGCTCATGGCCCTAGGTACAACTCTGTCAGTACATCAATCTCCACCATGGCTATAATCGCCCAGGGGGGTGACAACTGACTCCAGACGCCAAATCCATTTCTCTGGTAAAGAAAGCCATTTGAATGTGGGAATCACGATGCTGTTGAGATGGGTCCCAATCTTTGGTATCGGGATAAGGCATGCTAACGAGCAGGGAACATTCAGTGTCAGCCTCTTCCTCACGCGATTCTACCTTCGACACAAGGGTCGCCAGCTCTGGCCTTTTGTCTTAAGTAAATACACGTACGAACAACGAGGTATGTGAAGCCACTCTCCTTGGCCTTGGCAATGTTGCGACGGAGGCCCATGACCTGGCTCGCCACCGCGGCCACGCACAGCAGCGCGAGTGTGAATAGAACAATGCCCATTATGAAACGAAAAGCGCCAACGCTGAAAAGGTCAAGTAAAACAGGTGAGTACTAGGAGCCGTTATTCACATTTGGCGCAAAAACGCTAGAAACATAGAGAAACCGGGGATGGGTGGGTGAAAAGAGGTGGTGCCAATGGCTCGTCTTATTATAAAACTATCGACTTTTTTTTATGGCCACTGCGAGCCTCAGCCTCCTCCCCGCAAGGCTTGCCCCAGGGCCCTCCCGGATGGGCGCCTCTCCGAGAAGCTAGAAAGCGGGAAGTGTGTGTGCGGCGGTGTCTGGTCCGATTAATGGAGAAAAGTGCCGCCAGGAAGCTTGGAAACGGCAGATGCTCTGACTGGTCGCAGCTTCGGTGGGGCGGAGACATGTCAACCAGGGGGAGAGCTTTGCGTACGAGCCCCGGTCCTAACCTCACTACGATATCACAATGCTATCGTACCCTCCTTTCGCTTTTTCCTCTTATTCGTCCTCTCTTTCTCTTTTTGAAATATTTATCCGAGACGTACTAAGAAAAAGAAGTGAGAGAGATTGCATAAGTAATAAGCAAAAATGTGCGCTTGATCGGGAGTGGGAGTAGTGGGGGGGGGGACGGGAACATGGTCAAAACTTGGCGAGTTACAAGTCTGGCCCCCCTCCACCAAAGTTAGTTCAACTAAAACTAGCGACTTTATTAGCTGCTGCCGTGATGAATCGGAGACGCGGGAGTCGTTTTGCTATGGCTGTCCCAGGTCTGAATGCCCTCTCAGCATGCTACCTGCTTTCTTCATCTTGTTGTTCTTATCTTCTTCTCTAACAAAAAAAAATAAACATTTTTTTGTTCTTTGTTCTTCCGTTTCCCTTCTGTAATAGTAAGGGACCGGGCTTCTCGACTTTTTTTGTTATTCCATTCACTAATCATTGACCCGCCGAGGCTCGTTTATCTTCTTGGACAAGTATGAGCGGGTGCGTGCGTGAGCGTGGGTAAGTGGTCGTGGGGCGCCTTCGTCAAGCGATGTACATGAACGAAAAGACTCAAGCGTAAAAACAGTGTGATTCGATAAGAGGTAACAAAAACAATGTATCCATCCGCAAGGCACCGTAAAGAAGGAATCGTTCATTTACTGAAAAACTGTATTCAGCTATATAAAAATCAAAATTGTTGATTGAAAAACCTTTGCGGGATATCTGCGCCATTTGCTGTTGAAGAAATACATTCATGCTCCCTATGAGACAAAACTGTCCCACACTGCTCCTCTCCTTTTCTTTTTCTTTTCTTCCCCATTCAAATCCCGAAAATAAAATGCTAATGATACGTTGAGTGTCTCTCATTTCGTGCCTGCACCTCCCAGTCAAGTGTTAAAAAGCTTGCGGGTGCATCATGTATATATATAAAATGTTAAAGTAGGATACCAACATAGTGATCCTTAGAAGAGACCGTCAATCTCGCCCGTCTCCAGATCAACGTCCACGTTGAGGTAGCCCGGCGCCGTCGGCAGACCAGGAATGGTCTGGATATCCGCCGCCAGGGCGTACAGGTACCCCGCGCCCGCCGCCATGCGCACGTCGCGGATCGGGATGGTGAAGCCGCTGGGCGCACCCTTGAGATCCGGGTCGTGCGACAGCGAGTACTGCGTCTTGGCGATGCAGATGGGCAGGTTGCCGTACCCTTGCTTCGTGTACGTGTCCACCTTTTTCTGCGCCAGCTCGCTAAACTCGACGGCGGCCGCGCCATACATTTTCTTGCCAATCGCCTCGATGCGCTCCTGCACCGTGCCGTCGAGGCCGTAGGTGAGCGTCAGCTCCTTGGGCTTCTCGCTGGCCGCGATGACGCCCTTGGCCAGGTCGACGGCGCCGACGCCGCCCTTGGCCCAGTGGTCCGACAGGATGGCGTCCTCGGCGCCCGCGGCAATCGATTCCTCACGGATGACCTCGATTTCGGCGTCCGTGTCGGTGGCAAACTTGTTGATGGCGACGACGACGGGCACGCCAAACGACTTGGCGTTGGCAATGTGCTTCTTGAGGTTGACGCAGCCGGCGCGGAGAATGTCGACATTCTCCTCCTTGTAGACGGCGTTGAGAGGAGCACCAGGGGCGATGGGGGGACCGCCGCCGTGCACCTTGAGAGCGCGAACCGTGGCGACGACGACGACGACATCGGGAACAAGGCCGGACGTGCGGCACTTGATGTTGAAGAATCGCTCACCACCCATGGTAAAGTCGAAGCCGGCCTCGGTGACGACGAAGCCAGCCTTCTCGCTGGCGTTCTCCTCGGGCTCGGTACCGGCAAGCTTGAGAGCAAGACGGTCGGCAATGATGGAGCTCTGGCCAATGGAGATGTTGGCAAAGGGACCGGCGTGGACAAAGACGGGGGTGCCCTCGAGGGTCTGCATCAGGTTGGGCTTGATGGCATCCTTCATGAGAGCAGTCAGGGCACCGCCAGCGCCAATGTCGTCGCAGGTGACGGGGTCGCCCTGGCGCGACGTGGCAACGACCATGCGGCCGAGACGCTCGCGCATATCGGGCAAGCTGGTGCTGAGGGCCAGGATGGCCATGCACTCACTGGCGACGGAAATGTCGAAGCCAGTCTCGCGAGTCTGCCCCTTTTCGGTGGGCGCAGTGCCGACAGTGATGCCACGGAGATGGCGATCGTTGACGTCAAGAACACGTTTCCAGGTAATGGTCTCGGGGTCGATATCGAGACGGGCGAAGCGGCTGATTTCCTCCTCGGTGAGATCGTCGGGGTTCACCTTGTCGATGCCGAGCTTCTTAAGGCGGCGGAACATGATGGGAGCAAACTTGCGAACGCCGTCCTTGGCGGGAACAAGACGACGGAAGAGAGCGGCGTCCTTCTGGGAGTTCTCGTGGAAGATACGAGTCTCGATGGCAGCGGCCAGCAAGTTGTTGGCGGCGGAAATGGCGTGAATGTCACCAGTCAAGTGCATGTTGAACTCATCCATAGGAATGACCTGGCTGTAACCACCACCGGCAGCACCACCTTTGATACCAAAGGTAGGACCCTGGCTAGGCTGGCGGACATTGGCAAAGGTGACACGATCGAGGTGAGCACCGAGAGCCTGTGCAATACCCATGGTGGTGGTGGACTTGCCCTCACCAAGAGGAGTGGGAGTAATACCGGTGACGACAACGTAGCGACCATCCTTGCGGTGCTGGAGACGCTCAAGAAGACCAAGGTCAACCTTGGCCTTGTAGGCGCCGTAAGGCTCCAGCTCGTGCGGGGCGATGCCAATCTCGGCAGCAATGCGGGTGATTTGCTTGGGAGTCTGGGCGCGAGAAATGGCAATGTCGGAGGGGACGGGGGAGAGGAGCTTGAGGGGGAGAGGAACCGTCTTGCGGAGCTTCTCATTCTCGAAGAAGACGTTGGTAGCCTCGACAACGTTCTCGAGGAGCATGGCAACAGTCATGGGACCGACACCGCCAGGGACGGGGGTGATGACGGAGGCAACCTGGGAAGCAGACTCAAACTCGACATCGCCAACGAGGCGCTGGCCAGACTTTCTGCTGGCGTCAGGGATGAAGTTGGTGCCAACGTCAATGACAACGGCACCCTCCTTGAGCCACTCTCCCTTGACAAAGTGAGGGGAGCCAATGGCGGCAATGACAATGTCGGCCTCCTTGAGGTAGCGCTCGAGACCGGCCGTCTTGGAGTGGCAGACGGTGACGGTGGCGTCGGCGTTGCGCAGCAGGTAGCTGACGGGGCTGCCGACAATGTTGCTGCGGCCGAGAACGACGGCCGACTTGCCGGCCAGCTCCACGCCGGCCTCCTTCAAGAGGTGCATGACGCCCTTGGGGGTGCATGGTGTGAAGATGGGGGAGCCGCCGCGCTTGGCAAGCTCGCCGATGTTGTTGGTGCCGAAGCCGTCGACATCCTTCTCGTCAGCGACGGCCGAGGTGACGGCGTACTCGGAGAGGTGCGCGGGCAGAGGCAGCTGGACGAGGATACCATTGACGGAGGGGGTGTGGTTGAGGCGGCGGATGAGGTCGAGGATCTCGGGCTCGGAAATGGACTCGGGGAGGGAGATGAGCTCGCAGTCAATGTTGGCCTGGTGGGGGTTAGAGCTGCACAGAACAACAGACAACAATGTAATATAGATAACATACCTCTTCAGCGGCCTTGAGCTTCATGCGAACATAGGTGCCTGGGGAAATGAGTCAGTTTTTGTCGGTGGGTAGGGTATTGCGCGAGTTAGACGAACTGGAATCGGGGCGATCGCCGACTGCGAAAAGAGCATGTTAGCAACTGAAGATGTAACAAAAGAGTGTAGTGCCGATGAATTTCAAGATCTGAAAGCAGAATTGAGGCCACCAGATCACGGTTCACCGCTTGCGCTCGTACCTTGAACAATCTTGAGAGAGGGGCGGTAGCGGGGGTTCAGCTTTTGACGCTCGGCAATCTCGCGGCCGATGCGCTCGCGGATGCTCTTGGCGATGGCGTTGCCGTCGAGTTTGGTGGCGACCATGACTGCGGGAGTAGTAGAGAATCGTCGTGCGCCGCGCTGTCCAGAAAGGAATGGTAAGGCAGAGGCGGATGAGGCGTGAAGACGACGACGGGAAGAAAAAGTCGAGATGGAGGGGCGGCGGCGGCCAAGAGAAGAGCTGCATGTGGATAGCGGGGTGGTTGTGGTGACAGCGCTGTAGCTAGCGGAAGACGTGCTGAAAAGGCGGGCCCCTGTGTCCGCAGGGCTGGACGCGGAGAGTGACAGCACCTTGATGAGGCTGCTGCCGCTGCTGCTGCTGCTGCTGAGGCTGCTGCTGGTCGCGCTGAAGCCAATTCCTTGTCCGAGTTTGCAGACTTGTGCAGCTTGCGCCGCTGCGCTCGCGTGGTTGCGGCGAAACATGGCTGCTGCGTGCGACACTGGCGATGATGCGTGTTGTCCGGTGTCGGAACAGGAACAGGTTCAATTTCGCGATGGGTTTTCCGGGGAAGAAAACTTTTGGTTCGCTGACTGTCCTCCTCCTCTTGTAAGAGAAAAAAAAAAGCTTGTTGCCCCTTCTTTGCTTGTCTAGTGTTGAATTGGACAAGCCTCGCGCGTGTTGGCGTCGCGTCAAAGAAAAAAAAAAGCGGCAGGGCTCAAGAAAGCTTCGCCCTCACCCAATTGACTCACACGCCCTTGCTATCGGCTTGGGCTTATTTGATTTTTTTTCTTCTGCTTCTCTTTCTTCAGCGATCGAGCTCGTCACCCTTGTCAGTCAAGATCCGCTGCGGATACCGTGACAAACAAGTCTCGATGGCGTTATTGTCTTTTTTTTTTCTCGTCTTATCTTTCGCGGGTCTCTTGATATGACAATTTTTCTCGTCTCTGTTCCCACCTCGTTAGTCGATGGGGAAGGGATCCGTATTGTCTGTGTCTGTGGCTGCTTGCTGCCACTAGAGAGTCATTCCACTCGGTAGTCGACGACGAGACTAATTCGACTCTGGTCCGAGTCGGCAGCCTGTCTCGTCTTATATACCAAGAAACAGGAGACAATCCTCCTCGACAGCCAATAGCGCATGCGGGGAAATCGAACAGCGCAGCAAGCTCGGGGCGCAAAGACGCGCGATGACCTGCCGTCTACGGCCACCACCTCCGGTGATCCCGTCCTCGCGCCGAACCAAGCGGCTGCCCGTCACTGGCCAGGTCTTTGTCAAAACCTCCATCCTATGACAAACGGCAATGCGCCATCCAGCGCCCTAATGCAGCCATGTTCCAGACGTGTGGCAGCACCCAGCTGCCCTTACCCACCACGCTAACCCGCTATAATTAGCCCGTCTACATGGGATGGTGTGCAGACGATGGTGGCAAGATGTTGCGACTTGGGCAGCAAAGTAATGTCAGCTACTGTACACTCTGACAATCGTCTTCGGCTCAGTTACGGAGCTGCCAACATGAGCTTCTTGTTACATTGCTGCATCGGGTGGACATTCCGTGCCGGAATCCTCAAATGTTGGATGTCGAGTTGGAACAAACACTTGCAATACCCCAATTGTGCAAAAGAGTTCGGCTTCAGGCCTTGTATCGTGGCGAAGTGATAACATGACCACTCATTCTACATTCGAACATTGGCTAGAGTAAATGACATGGACGAATCCTACCAAACAACACACCACTCTTGGCTTGCCATTGCAAAAGATCCTTGCCAAGTTGGCCAGTCCTGAAATAGAAGCTACTGCTGCACACATTGCGACGCCACGTCTTCGCTGGCTTACAAGGGTGCTTCTAGTTGACGCCCGCCTCTTCCGTCAGTCTTGGGCCTAGAAACGGTTTTTTGCTTCTTCTGGAACATTTTGTAGAGCAACTCTAGCAACTTTGCACACCACGATAGTCGTGACCAGAGAAAATGAAGCCGTGCTAATTACCAAATGGAAAGTACGAGCCAAGGGTATCCTTGTTAGGAAAGCTGATTCTGCGTCTGTTCGGCAGCGGACAATGTTGCATTTCATTACCCCAGCCTGAACTCCTCTCAAAACATACTGGCCCAGAACGCATCCGATGTAGATGATGCTACCCCATAGCTTTCCATTGCCAATTCTTCTTACTAAAAAAAATACGAGCATGCCAGAGGCACACTTCTCGCACTTGTGCGCCGTCTCACGGCGCTGCCCAGCGAAACGTGATCGGAGCCCGGCTGGGCTGCGCTGCGGGGAACCCTGACGCCCGGCATTGGTTCAATTCTCCTCGTACATCTGCCGCCGCTGACACAATGAAATATGTCAACACAATGTCTTGACGAGGGTAGATAAATATATACTCTCCCCCCTTGAATCCTATTACTATATGACTTAATGTAAACTTCCATAATTTATTAGAAAAAATATTCTAATTATTCTGATTATTCTTATTTCTCCTATTTCTAATAGTTTTAATATTTTTCTTATTTTTCTTATATTCTTTGCATTCTTTATATTTTTACTATTATAGTATTATTTTAAGAGAGAGGGGGTATGATGTTTAAGTGAAATTGGCCATAATGCGCTGGAACTCGCTCGTTTGTCGATGTGGCTTGTCTCGTCTGCTCCGCTCGGGGAGCGCTCCCGTGACAGCATAGGCACGGGCCTGATGAGAACGACCAATATCACGGCATGCAGTTGACAAATGGCCCCCTGTTGCTGCCGCAATGTTGGTTTTAATGATCAATTACGGGTATTATTGCCATAAGAGAATGAGCGCAGCTCAACTGTGTCGGTACTGGCAGGTCACAGAAGAGGGAGCCTCATCGTCGGCAATGCTGGGCATGTTGCAGAACCAGACGGAGTATTGACGCGGCTTTCGCAGCACGAGTCAAGAATCTCAGAGTTTTGGTTAGCTTGTTGGTCTCTAACTGAATCATGGGCAAGACAATCCCTTCACACGGGCTATAGGCAGGACAGATCATCGAACGATCATGGGACGTTCAAGGTCGCGCTAAACAGCTGCATCGGCATGTTTTGATCACTATTTTTATTCACTACTCTTGCTTTATTATTTCTTCTCTATAGACTCCCTATATCAACTTTCTCCCTAATCTCCTTTGCCCGCACGTCCTCGATGTAGAGCTTCGAGTATATCATCTTCCATCTTACATGGTACAACCTCCGGTAAGCTTTGGGCCAATCTTTTCAAAGCAGGCCATGAGCTTGACCGTACACTCCCCCTGCAAACCCTGTGCAATACATCTTGAAATCAACTGAATCGCGCCGTTTGATTCTCCACTATCGCGCCGCGGCTCTCCACGCCCCCTTCCACGTAAACTCCGTGGTGACGGTGACGTGACATCGCTTTGAAGCAGGCTCAGACGCTGTTGCGGCCAAAATAAAACTGTTTCTTAATACGCTCAGTTGTCATCTCACTTCATTTTCTTAAACTGACGCCTGGTCGCAAACCATAGTGTAGAAAAGGCTAGTAGTTTTGACTTCAGGGTTATCAACAAAGCAATACGGTTGCTGACGAAATTTAGAACCAGAACCACCCGCAACGCAGCCCTGCCGTGCGCAGTGTATTTATTCATAGCTCGCTCTATGTGCACAGAGATACTCAGAAGTCGTTTTCTTCGTCGGGGATTATAATGGTAACGCAATGAGATTATAAGAAATGATAAATTGTATGGAAAGATGGTATCTTGTCTATATTTAGTTGCTCATCTCGGCACTTGCCATCGCAGCTTGGCGCCATCTGAGACCCTTCAGGGCAAGAATCAATAACGGTATAAAACAAATCAAATAGGCGCAGCCCACAATAACAAATGCCGGTCCTGCTCCGATAGCTGTGATAAGTGGGAGGATAGCTGCTGTGACTCCCGCGCCGATCAGGCACTTTGCAATGTTGCTGGCAGCCATAACCGTGCCGCCTTTGCCTTGATTCGTGTCAATCAGGACTAGATTGATGCAGCTGTTGCTGCCAGCCATGCCAGCACCAACAAAGAAGTTCAGCACAGCAATGATTGCAACGTGGCTCGAGGCGTGCATGGCCCAGCCCCAGGCCATCGTGCAGATTCCAGCAAGAAGCACCAAGGGCAGACCAACCTCAAGTCTTGCGCGCTCGATAGGGAATCGGTAGCTATCAAACTGCTTGTTTCGCTCAAAGGGAATGTCGAGACGCTGACAGTGACGCTTGTAGTTCCAACCAAACACGCGACCAGACACGAGCGCAATTAGCAAGACACCACCCGCCAGGGGCAGATACATGAGGCCAACGCTGGTTTCGGAGAATCCGTATTTGTCGCGCAGGAGGAAGGGCATGGCAGCGGGAACACAGTAGAAGCTAACGTAGCTAAGGCCGTTGCTCCAGAGCAGCATAGCAGGGGCTCTCTTGAAGAAAAGTTTAAAAACCGCAATGAATTGTGAAGTTATGTTCTCGCGGGGGTGGATATCTTTCGGTTTATCTGCTGCGGTATCGTTTTCTGTTGATGCTGAGCGATGCTTGAGGTATTGCGGCAGCGTCATGTACAGTCTCGGTGGGGCAAAGGAGCCATTGCCGACGAGTTCTCGACAGGTCTCTGGATAGAAGCCTAGAATAACAAGACCGATAATCGACGCGTAGATGACGAGGAACCAGAAAACGGAGCGCCAGCCTAGGAACTCGGCCAGAACACCTCCAAGAAGTGGCCCGATCGAGGGCGCCAGCGCTTGCGGTATCAGCGTGTAAGCAAAGTACTGGCCACGCTCGGCGGACGTGATGATGTCTGCGACGACGGCGTTGCACAGAACCGTGGTGCTGCTGGAGCCGGTAGACTGGAAGCTGCGGAGGACGAGAGCGCCGGCAAAGTTGGGGACAAGAGCGAGTCCAATCGAGGAGCTGATGTATACAACAAAGCAAAACAGGTAGGCCGGCCGTCGGCCTCCCGAGTCGGCGAGGGATGTAATGAATGTCGGCGCCAAGGCTTGGAAAATCATGTAGGTCGTGATCGTCAAGGTGATGGACTCGTCCGACACACCGAGATCCCTTGCCATGGGGCTCATGGCAGGGAGGTATATTTGAGCAGAGACGGTTGAGATGAATGCCGCCAATGCCACGGAAAGAATGATCAACTTCTTTTGTTTCGTTGAATAAATTGAATAAGGAGCTTTAGTGACTTTGGAAGAAGTCTTTTCCGACTGTTGAGTCGAGACTATCGAAGGTGGCCGAGAGAGGGTACTCTCGACCACTTCGACTCTTGCGCTGTCCTTTTGCATGCTGAGTTTACTTCTTAAGGATAAAGATAGAGATAGAGCTTTTCGGGCCGCCATTCAGATGGAAATGGAAATGCTGTAATATATACAAAAGATAAGAGGCACACGTTTGATCCATTCAACATGAGACCAGACGATACAACGAGCTCTATACAATGAAACATCATCTATTTTTGACTTCTACCTAAGATAACTCAATACTGGAAGAATCCACATGCGTATGACGCAAGTACTGGACAATTTCTCTCGAGCCGTCCGCCTGCATGAGCAGAATTTGTCTCGTTCGAGCCGATCTCCCTGATTGCAAGCTGCGCGCTGGTTCCGACTCCCGCGCACGGTATCAGGCGTGGGGGCCACGGACGGACTTCGCTGGCTGCGCCCCATTCTATTCACAAACAAGGGCTTTCGAAACGCCATCGGCCAACATACCAGGCGGGTTGAGCTTCTTTGCGAGCTCCAATGGGTATAGATTATCTGGGCCCCGTGGTGCTATCGTTACACTGACTGTCATAGCGAGATGGAGCCGGCGGAGTCTTGCCGTCCCTTGGCGTGCGATGCCGTCAAGAGAGTAGGTACGTAAAGAGTTGGATGTAACCATTAATATCCGTTTGTATCAGAACCAAAGTTAACCTTACATTTGGGTGTTGCTTCTGCTGTGGCACTACTGTGCGTCTCAGTCTTGGCGGGTACAGTCTCACAGGCTGATAAGACTGCGCCTTTGTTCTCGAACTTTAAATACGAAAACAAACTGCATCTCATCGGAAGTTAAAAATCGGAATCGCAATAAGCGCATATCTCATACACCAAACACTGCTCCATCCTTGCGGCAGCATTGCATGGCTCTGGCACTTGTGTCAGGCTTTGCGACATGTCGCGACCCCTGCCCGCCCCACCGGCGAACACACTCGAGGAGATGTCGAATATTTCGCCTCTGATATGGCGTTACTGACAGAAAATCTTTAGTTAAAGTTTCGACGGTAGGGGGGCCAAACCGGTAATAGTGCAAAAAAAGTTCCACCACGGCGGGACTGGATGGGGATACTTTTATGCTCCAAAGCGTCAACCTGTTCCATTTCTCTGCGTCCCTGTAGCGAGGAGCATGGTGGTTGGCCCCCGTGTGCGTGCGTAATGCGCCTTTTTGGTAGGGATTTATACCTAGATTCTTCACTTATCAGTGCTCGTGTTCGGTAGGGGAGCGGAGAGGAATCAGTTGATAGTTATCTTGCGCATCTGACGCTTACTTCGTTTTAGCTAGTCGTTTGCTCTCCTACCACGCCAAGGATATGCTACAAGCCACGCGTCCCGGTATCTCGATTGAACAGCCATGTCGATCTCAACAAGGCGCAGCCAGCGCCAAGAAGAAGACCGTCCAAGCACTCTCCACTGTCGTACTAGCAACCAATTTTCAACCAGCGGGTTTCGATAAGCTTCGAGAGATTATAAAATTTAAAGGGCACTCTGAATTGTTTGCGCTGTCATTCGCAGAAGCCATCCGCCTCGCCGGCCGCCGCCTTGGTGTAGTCATGATACCCTTGCCCACGTCAACCCAAAATTCAGTATGTTCCCGGGATGAGCGTTGAGAATTTACAGTGTGCAACTGCGTGTTTATCATCAATGGCCGTCATTTTTGTCTCAAATTTCAGGCGGGAAAAAGTGTTATCGAATTTTTAGAAGCACGACGGCAAATATATGTCAGGATATGAGGATTCATCTCAGCTTCGTTCCTATCCTGCTGATCGATCCGTTGTCGTCCATTTATAACTACGCTGCGTATTGCGCGGTGGAGTGGCCACTGGTGGCGCAAAGTAGCCCCTGTAACTAAAGTCGATCTCTCGATCCTAGGGGGTTCGATGTGGACAAGCCGCAGAATTAGCCCTGTGCAGCTAACACTGGCTGGTGTTCTTCTGTGCCAGGCTCTTTACAGGCAACAGATGGTGTAAAAGGAGCTGAGTACAAAGCCATTTATCACTCATAGCCGCCCGTGAACAGATATGAGGACAATGCGTACATTGTAGAACAAAGGCTAATAAGTGATATTGGTGGGGGGACCGGCTGTTCGATCAAAACGGCCGAACGATGCACACAGCAGCCATTGAAAGACCTTTTTAATTCATGGTGATGCCCACATGCCGTATTTTGCATCGGATCTTTTCAGTTGCTCTTATGTGGCGACTGATTTCGGCTTTCTTGCCACGAGAGGATCTGAAATTAAGTTGGTACAACGCAGACTCGGCCGCTGGCCATGGCGTTCAGCCCTGTCGTCAATTCTGTACCGACGTCAAGTTCCATTGCCCACTCCCCGACCATCGCGAGCCTTGGTCCTTGCGCCCGTGAATTTTGGTGGTAGCGCTGCAAGTTGCCTTTTTGGGAAACGGCCGGCTGGGTGGTGAGCCGCTGCGCCTCGCCCATTGTATTACCCGGTGAGATCATAGGGCACGCCGGGCGATCCGCAGCCGCTCCGTGCACCGCTAATTCCCTGCCAACAGCAGGGTCTAACCCATGTCCACCAGGCGAAGCAGCCAAGCTAGCCACGGTGAAGGCATCGCAGTCGTCGCCTTGGGTGACGCGGGCCCCGGTCGCAGAGCCACAACTTACGCCCGCCCGACCCACGCCAGCTTCGCCCAGCAGGCTGTCCCGGAGCATTTCTGTTGGTGTTAACGCTGCATCGAACCCGATTGAGAAAGCGCCGGTGATGGTCGCATCTTGAGCCCCCATCAATCGCGAAAAGTGATCTTGAAGATGCTCTCACTGCCGTAGCACTCGGTGGCTGGCTTCGTAATATTCTATATATAATGTCGACAAGTCCCGGCTCACTCGCTTTTGCCTTGTCGAAGCATCATCAGCATTTCCTCGACAATTTCAATAATATATCTGCTTTCTCTTTCATATCATGGTATCCTTCAGGGCATCTCTGCCTATTTTGGGACTTGCTGCCTGTGCGCAAGCAGCCCCCGCTGGAAATAGTACTGAACACTCCAACAACTCAACCATTCAATGGACACAATGCCCTCCTGCAGTGTCCAACGCCTCGATTTATCCAGTAGAATGTGGTAAATACGACGTACCGCTCGACTACACTGATGAAAGCAGCACCAAGACCACCACGCTCAATTTAATTCGCGTCCCAGCTGTTAATAAGCCATCTTTGGGCAGCATCCTGCTCAATTACGGTGGTCCTGGTGAGGAGGCAATTTTTACGACGGCGCAGACTAGTCTTATTCTGAGCATGTAAGAGCAAGCGCGAAGCCATTTTTGGACAATTTATACTGACTCGGGCTGAAAAGGTTCTCTGGTGGGCGATACGACCTGGTTGCCTTTGATCCTCGGTACGTTTTCAAGATCGCTGAATGCACAATGACATCGTTGTTCGTTTCTAATACATGCTTGGCAGAGGTGTCTCCGATACGCTTCCTTTTACGTGCTTTACTTCCACCTTCCAGCAACAGCGATTCATCGATAACCTGGGCTCTGCTCCCCAACCTGATGAGCGTGAAGCCATTGGTCACCTTTGGACTGGTGCAAGCCTTGTAAGCCAGGTCTGCGGCCAAGCTCGAAATGACACCGGCTCTCTCATCGGTACGGCGTTTGCGGCACGCGACGTCGTGTCCATCGCTACAGCCCTCGGTGAAAAAGACAAAGTCCGATTCTGGGGTATGCTCTTTTGCCGCACGGACTTCAGATTTGAAGGTACTAATGGCTTGTTCACTTAGGCTTCTCTTATGGCACAACACTGGGTGCAACACTCGTGTCCATGTTCCCCGAAAAGATTGAGGGTGTGATTCTCGACGGCGTCCAGAATCCTCATGAATATTACCATGCGGATGCGTAAGTAGAACCCCCATAAATTCATGAAAAGGCAAGGGTTCTGACATCATTCCTAGCGATTTTGAGGAGTGGACACAATCTGACGAAGTCTTTTCCGCAATTTTCGAGCACTGCATCAAAAACGCTGACCATTGTCCCCTTGCACGCCGCGGCAACTCGACCGCCGAGCTTGAGAAGGCATACTGGTCGCTCTATGACAAGCTCCGCTACGATCCCCTCCCGGCGGGCACCGCCATCCTCGACAACTATGCCCTGAACCAGCTCGCCAGCAGTGCCTTGTACAGCCCGTACTCGTGGCCCAACTTCACCACTGGTCTCGACATGATCATGGGTTCTCCCAAGGACTATGATCTCGAGTTTCTGGCTGGCTGGGCCGCGCCACTCCAAATTGTCGATGATACATCGGCGGCCGCAGGCGGCCGCCTCTTCCAAGCCCTCGTCGGCATCCACTGCTCCGATCGAGTGAATCGCGTCTCATCACTAAAGGATTTTTTACCAACCACGCAGCGTCTGGGCAACATCAGCCGCATCATGGGACCCACGGAGATCCCCGTCGCCATGGTCTGCGCGCAGTGGAAGATTGATGCCAAGGAGCGCTATAAGGGCAACTTCCAGGTCGCCCCCCGAAAGCCGGTTCTCCTCGTCGGCAATTCGTATGACGGCCACACTCCCATTGTCTCAGCACGCAATGTCAGCTCCGGCTTCCAAGGCAGCACTGTTCTAGAAGTAAATGGCTACGGTGTAAGTAACGGCTCCATTCTTTTTACAGCTCTGTGTATCTGTTTGCTAACAGACCAATTCTTAGCATGCTTCTATTGGACTCCCTTCCAAGTGCACGGTTCAGAAATACGCCTCTTACTGGGTCAACGGAACTATGCCTGAGCCAGGAACTGTCTGTGAGGTGGACTACAAGCCTTGGAGCAACGTTACCTGGTCTATGGTGGCTAAAGAGATTGGTTGGCCGCTGCCTAACGGCAAAGCAGATGAGACGGGCAGCTCGGTAGTGGCGCGCATGATCAGGACCAAGTTCTAAACTTGCGTCGCCGTTTTTTTTGCCGATTTTGTATTATTCCATCTTTTAGACTGTAGATTTAGACATTGGCTAAGTTGAACTGACTTAATTACAACAGTTTTTGTGACAAAATACTTCAACCAAGCGACTGTATCATGTTTCAAGGCAAGAGCGCTTCCACATTATATGGGAGCGGTGGCGCGCCCAACGAAGCGTTGCAACTCGTTGTGGAAATTGGTCAGTTTTGGAGAGAGGGGAATCGATTTATGCAAACCAATCTACTCTCAAAATACCTAAACAATGGTCACCTCTATTCTAGATAGCATCTGTATCGCTACTGTTGTGCGTGATGGAGAGGCTCGTTTAGCAGTTGCCTCGTGTGGTTGGCCCACTGTACTTGACATCATGGCGCCCGACTAAACGCCCAGCTAACACTGCCAAGAGGGTCGCACTGGAAGGATTCCCGGGTTATATCTATCATTCAATGTAGCTGCAATTTCTTCTTCTCTACTGATCTTATTTATCATTCTGCGTTGGAGTTTTCTTCTACCTCGTGATTCTCTCCAAACCCCATTCTTTCTGTTAGACAGTGCAACGAATCAAGCAAGGAAATCGGCGCAGCGACAGAGCTATGGCTTCCTCATCCGATTCCACGCAGCCGTCGAACTTTCATACGATCCATGCGCCACCTGATATGGAATTTTCACTAGACGGCGATCCGGCGAGCGATACGCGAATCCTCAAAATAGTGACCAGAGATCCATTCGCAACTCACACGGAGCTGATGTTAGATGCGCCGCAGCGAGCGGAGCCCGCGACCTGCACGACCTCTGCTGTAAATGAATCGAGCGAAATGGAAGATGAGAAGATTAGAGCTCTCAATTCAGTATACGATGCAATCGGGATATGGCTGTTGCGCTGGCTATGCAACTTTGTGACCTTGGGGTGGACGGCATCTGAGGCGAGGGCGTACGATGAAGAACCCACGCTACGCGATTATTTGTCGTTCAATATAATACTGGCAAGTCGATCACCCGTTTGCATGTTGTTGCTGTTGCTGTTGTTTTGGTATTTTTATCTTGCTTCTGACACATGGTATAGGCTATCCTACATTTGGTGGCTTATTCGCTCGTCTTGCCTGAGCCAAAGTCAAACAAGTCTGCGATGCCATCAGACTACTACATCATCTATGCCATCAGTGATTTCTTGCTGACAGTCGCTGCAACCTGTTTAAGTATCTATGCAACTTCACAAAAAGAAGGGGGCGCAGCCTTCGGTCCATCGCTTCTCGGTCTTTTCCTAAAGTAGGCTTTATTATCATTTGGTCATTTATACCACACTGACAGTTGCGACTTAGCGGGCTATGCGTGAAAACATTGATTAATCTCATAATTTTGAGTAACCAAGATTTTTCTTCCGAACAACTCGAACATATCCCCCGAACCTACCCTCGCTTTTTCAAAGAATCTGCCCCGGCAAAGGTACAGCACGCGAGCAGTCAGGACGGTGTGGAAAAGAATGAGAAGAAAGAAAGGGATTCCTGTCTCTCGAGCATTACTCAAATTGAAGAAATCCGGACCGTGCTGTTGTACGTTTCCGGGGTCCTGGCCTCGTGTCTTTCTGTGGTTCTTGTCGTCTGCCAATTGAAGAATGATATGCAAATGCACACAGTTTTTATCATTGCGGTTGTAAGTAACTTTTTATAAGTATAACCCCTTTTGTTAGTATTCCGATATCTATATACTGACAGCACCCTACGCCAAAGTGCTGCATTCGTATGATCGCAATCTACCTGGTCCCGTTTACACTTCCGCTGCCGAATTCAGCTAAGCCCTCTCAAGGGTTTTATTTTTTGGCCGGAAGCAACTACATACTGGCCACGGCTGCTTTTGTGTCAATAGGTTTCGTTTACGTGTCCAGCCTGAGTTTCTGGCTGTACTTGATCAGCTGGATCGCGATTGCACATATGTAAGAGTAAATGCTGGGTTCGGGTTGCAGAATTCGGACTAATGCATTTTTCAGGCTACTTTCACTGGCTGAGTCATTGCAAATCTTTGACCTTTTCCTTTCCGAGTTTCCCGATTCCGAGCTGGAAGAAGCTCACGCACATGCAAAGACGGCTCAATACAAGATGATTCCGGAACAAGATGCAGAAAGCGAAGCCAACCCCGGCTCCGAGGTATGAAGCCAGTGCCCAAGACTGCCTGGCCATTATTTGTAAAATATATCATTAGTACTTCGCTATTATTTCTGCTTGGAATGGCGAGATTGGCCCATCAATTCGAGGATGTGCCAGCATACGTGGACGGACTGGTACTGCAAGAAAAGAATACAAATTAGAGCAATATCCCCAAATCATATTTCGGGTTTACTTTTTACTCCATGACGCGGAAACAATATCAGAAGGTCAATTTCCCCATATTTTGCGATGCCATGTCACTCCAACACAGATACTTCTTCCTATTTAGGAAGTTACCCTGTGCGAAATGTATGCAAGATGCCTGCGCGCGACACCTCATCTTCTGATTTGAGCCAGAAAATGACTGGATTGATCCTTCAGAGTCACTGCAGCTACCTCTGGCGTAAAAAGTAATTCCATCCAGAGGAATGCAGCGGCTCAAAGCTGCACAGATCAAAAGTTGGCGTGCCAATATCCAAGTGACTCAGGAAGGTGACGCACCAGCTGAGTCACACACGCCTGTTCCCCCCATTTCAGAAATCTGCCCTGTGCCAATCTGCGCCCGCCAAAAAGGAAGCCCCGCCACACGAGGCGCCCCACCAAAACGCACAATCGCCAAAATTTCAAACCCCCAGCCTAATCCGAGAGGCAAAGCCAGTGTCGCTTGAATATAACACGCCCGCCCCTCCCTCTGGCCCCTCCTCGAAAAACCTCGCGCCAGCCAGATTCTCAACGACAACCAAAGGGGACTTTTGCATACATTCACGGGACCGATACACACCGAACGGCAACATGAGACCTATTCTCCTCTCGGGCCACGAGCGTGCGCTCACCCAGATTAAGTAGGTCCCGCCAAATGAGGGGCGACGAGAATTCAAGCAGCTTTGGGGGAAATGACAGCCGATGGAAACGCTTCAAATTTTGGATGAATTTCTGCTGGATTTTGAAGCTATTTTTATTGGCTATACTTTCACCTACTGCCCTCCTCGTCGCCCTGTCCATGACCAAGGCAACACGCTAACCACCCCGCGCAGGTATAACCTCGATGGCGACCTCCTCTTCTCCGTCTCCAAGGACCAGGCCATTTGCGTCTGGTTCGCGCACAACGGCGAGCGTCTCGGCACATACACCGGTCACGTCGGTGCCATCTGGACCGTCGATGTCGACCCGACCTCGACCATGATCGCCTCTGGCTCCGCCGACAACACCATCCGCCTGTGGGACGTCAAGACGGGCAAGTGCCTCAAGGTCTGGGAGTTCCCCACGGCCGTCAAGCGCGTCGAGTTCAACGAGGACGGCACCAAGCTGCTCGGCGTCACCGAGAAGCGCATGGGTTACCTCTCCAACATCATCACCTTCGACATCAACCCTGACGTCAACGCCGAGCAGACCGACGAGCGCTCCCTCACCATTGTCTGCGACGAGAGCAAGGCCACCGTCGCCGGCTGGAGCGCCCTCACCAAGTGGATCATTGCCTGCCACGAGGACGGAAGCATCTCCCAGTTCGACGCCAAGTCGGGCGACCTGCTCGTCAACTACCCCATCCACGAGCTCAACCAGCCCATTGTCGACATGCAGTGGTCCGACGACCGCTCGTACTTTATCACTGCCAGCAAGGACAAGTCTGCCAAGGTACGCGCCGCTTCTCTTGGGGGTTTTCCTCCCACTCACCGAAATGCACACACGCGACTAACCACATCGCCCTCTAGCTCATCTCCACCCGTGATCTCGAAATCCTGAAGACCTACCCTGCCGATACACCCATGAACAGCGCCACCATTACTCGCAAGAAGGACTTTGTCATCCTCGGCGGTGGCCAGGCCGCCATGGACGTCACCACCACCTCTGCCCGTCAGGGTAAGTTCGAGGCCCGTTTCTACCACAAGATCTTCGAGGACGAGGTCGGCCGTGTCCGCGGCCACTTCGGCCCCCTCAACACCGTCGCCGCCGACCCTACCGGCCGAAGCTACGCCTCTGGCGGAGAGGACGGCTACGTCCGCATCCACCACTTCGACAAGGGCTACTTTGACTTCACCTACGAGGTCGAGAGAGAGCGCGCCAACAGAATGCAGTAAGCGACACGCGGGGAAGGTGGTTCTTGAACATTGGGAGAGGGAACATGTGAAAGCAAAAAACACAGGACGAGCTTAAAGAGCCTTGTTTTCTTTAAACCCCTGTGGGCTTGCATATTTTTATGGCGTTTTTAATTTTTTCAACGTTTTTTTGTTATCTCTTTTTCGGCGACAAATGAAAAATAGGGGCAAAAAGGGCAATGTGATTTTATACTTGGTTTGGTTTTTATTCTGCCTGCTTCCTTTTGTTCCACTGTTCGTCTCTTTGTGATAAAGAAAGGGGAACGGGGAACATAAAGGGACATGAAGAAAGATTTAGAGACTAGAGACTGGGAGGCCACTGTTTTGGGGGGGGCTGTTTTGATACAATGAGCCATGGGAGATGCGACAGTAGCCATGATGACGCGAAGCGGCCTGTGATGCCGCCACGGATACTAGATATGAGGCATATCCAACGACATAAAGAAATGAAAGAACTTGTTAAATGATTTACGTGTCACAACTGCTCATGTCACCTGCGTCTTAGTATAGAGATGATGATGGTAAAGCAAATTAGAAACTATCAAAATATGTCAAAGGCCTACCAAATGCCGTCTTTTTGCCTTTTTTCTCACAACAGTGAAAAGCCTTTCCTAAGAAAACATTAAAAACAACCAAACAAGAAACAAACAAGTGGGTTCTCTTTCTTTTTCGTTTTTCGTCTTCTCTCTCCAATCCAAATTCCCCAGTTGATAAACAATCAAAAAAAAAACAATGTCGGAAAAATAAAAAATCTAAAAACCTGCCCCCCTTTGCCGGAAAAAAAAACAGACCGAAAAAATCAATCAAATAAATCCATCATTTTAGTATCTCTCATTTCTTGGACTTCTTCTTCTTGCCAGCATTGGAATTCGTAGACGCTACGCTGGAGGCGCGGGACGGCGCTGCGGAGCTCGCCTTGCTGCCCTTGGCCGACGTGGACTTGACGTTATCCAGTGCCTTGTTCTGTTTCAAGTCAGCAATTATCTCGAGTTCATTCTTTCATAGAGCAGCATACCTTGACGCCATTCTTGGACTTCTTCTTTGCCGGCATGCCGAGGACGCTATCCTCATCATTCTCGTCTTCCGGCTCACGCTTGCCCTTGGCTCCGTTGGCACCCTTGACGGGGACGTCTTCGAACTCCTTGACAATGGTAGTGATCAGAGTCGTGCAGCGTCGCGAGAGCTCAACCGGCGTGCGGCTGAGGAAGAACCAATCGAAGCGGAACAGCGGTGAGTCGCGAATGTCATCGCGCATCTTCTCGTAAAGTCCGTCAGAGTCGATGCCATACTTGTCCAGCAGGACCAAGAGGAAGCGGTCCTCCTCTTCGGTATACACCTTTTTGTTGGTCGTTGACACAGAATAGTTGATCTTGAGCTGCTGCAGGGGCACACGATATTGTTGCATCTTCTTGCGCAGGAGTTTGCGCTGCTGCTCGATACGGCGTGTGCGGTCTTCACCATCTTCAATGACTTTGAGGTGCTTGCCGTAGTCAGCAATTTCTGTGTATCGTTGCCAGAAGACCTTCGCATATTCCTTAATTTCTGGGGCTGTCTTGCTGCCAATTTCGGTCGCGATACCGTTGTAGTCATTGCGACCAAACTTGCCGGAACCGTTAATAAATTGTTGGAAGTCTCGCTTGCTCCAGTTTCCGAAGCCCTGAGTTGATAGCTCTTCCTTCTCCTCGCGCTCCTCATCGTTCAAGGGTGTGGCATTGTCAATCTCTTGCTGGTCGAGGGCTCGCTCAGCCTCTCGGTCAGAGAGAGTGTCTTCTTCACCATCGGGCAGAACGACCTTATAACCGATTTCCTTTCGATAGTACGCCGTTTCACGCTCTTGAAGCTCTTGGAGCCTGGGAGGGTAGAACTGGTAGTCGTGAACAGGTATCTGCTTCGGCGCTCTGGGCGCCTTGGGCTTGCCGTCGTTCTTGGGATTGGGGTACATGGCCTGTCGGAAGTACTTGTCCATGGAATAGGACTGTTCCTTTCTCTCTCGCTTTGCGGGGTTGATCCAGGTCATGCCAATGTCTTTCTTGGTGTTGGCAAAGTTTTCACCATTCCACTCATACGCAGATTCTGAAGAGAATTTCTGCAGGTCATCGAGACCAAGCTTCTCGTACTTGGCGTTGAGCTCTTTTGTGCGAGACTCGCCCTTGTTCAAAATGGCGTCAATTTCGTCGTCGTTGAGATCGTCGGTGTTGGCCGCCGAAGAGCCCTTCGCTTGGAACACAGTCTCAGCACCATGTTGAATCATGGACAGCAGTTCATCCTTGTTCGCGGCCGCCTTGGCACCTTGCTGGGCGCGGCCTTGCTGAATGACGAGCTGGTCAAGACGAAGCTTCTGAGCTGCTCGCTCCAATACCTTCTCCTCAATTGCATTATCTGTTACAAATCGATAGACAACCACTTGCTTTGTCTGACCGATACGGTGCGCACGATCCATGGCTTGCAAATCGGCTTGGGGATTCCAATCGCTATCGTAAAGGACAACGATGTCGGCGGTCGTCAGGTTAATACCAAGACCACCAGCTCTGGTAGTCAAGAGGAAAACGAATTTCTCGGAGCCGGGTTTGTTGTACTCGTCGATGGCCGCAATACGATCTTCGTGCGCAGTGCTACCGTCGATACGACAGTATTTGTATTCTCTGAAAACACAGTAATCTTCGAGAATATCGAGCAATCTGCTCATCTGCGAAAAGATGAGCACTCTGCTGCCTTGGCCCTGGAGACGCTTCAGCAGCCTGTCCAAGACCTTCATCTTGCCAGCGTTATACACCAAGTGCTCGTCAGTGGTGTAAGGGGGACCGGGCTCGGCACCCTCAAAGAGGTATGGGTGGTTGCAGCACTTTCGCAGCTGCATGACAATATTGAGCAATCTCGTCTTGGATTCGCGTTTGCCACCAGCACCGTTGACAGCATCGATGTCCTTTTCAAGAATCTTTTGGTACCACTTGATCTGCATGTCGGACATGCCGAGGTACAGGTTGACTTCCTTCTTGGGAAGCAGGCTCTTTTCAACATCACTCTTGACACGTCGGAGCAGGAAGGGTCGAAGAACGCGATGCAGCTGCTGGACTACTTTGTCTTGGTCGCGATCTTCGCCAGAGAACCATTGATCGAAGGCTTCGGAATCACCGAATACATCGGGCAGAAGGAAGTTGAGCAGCGCCCACAGCTCGTGCAAGTTGTTTTGGAGGGGTGTACCGGTAATAAGGAGTCGGTTTCGCGAGGAGAAGAGTCGAATGACTTGGGAGAGCGAGGATTCTTCGTTCTTGATACGATGGGCCTATTACAAGTATTAGCATGGCTGCGAGCGAAATAGCTTCCATGTTCAACATACCTCGTCGATAATAATGTACTCCCACGCAAATTTCTTAAGGTGAGACTTTTCGCGCAGAACCATTTCGTAACTCGTGATGCAGACGTCAAATTTTTCGTCGACCAGGCGGTCGTTGATGAGCTCATGGCGCTCGTCTTTGGCACCCTGAAGAACAAGAACGTTGACTTCGGGCGTCCACCTGGCGAACTCTCGCTTCCAGTTGTCAAGGGTCGACTTGGGCACAATGACCAGGTGGGGGCCGGTAATGTCGACGATGTGGCGGAGGTAGCCGAGAAAAGAAATTGTTTGCAGAGTCTTACCAAGACCCATTTCATCGGCCAAAATACCAGAAATACCATTCTCGTGTAATGAGATGAGCCAGTTCAAGCCTGCGACCTGGTAGTCGCGCATCTGGCCCTGGATGAAGCCAGGAGAGTCACGGAACACCGTCTCGGCAGAACCGCCATGTCTCTCATCCTTGAGTAGCTCAGCATCTTCTTCAGCCTCGGTACGGCGTTTTCTTTCACTCGTAGCGCCACCTTGTCTGGTTCCAGACTTCTTTCCGCGTGTGGCTTCCTCGTTCTGTCGGTCGATTTCGGCCATGATTTCGCGGATTTTGGGGTTCGGGTTCGTTTCGATGAAGTGACGAAAGAGATCGGTAAGACCGAGAAGGTATCGGAATCGTCGAATTGTATCGTCTTCCTACGTCAAGGGTCAGAATCTGCGTCGCCGCGAGATGGGGATGGATGCGAAGCTGGTCCGTCGCAAACGCAGTCGTCGCGTACCTTGGATTCACCTAGGCGATCGTGCTTCCTGCCAAAGATACTACGGCGCAGAGCCGTAGCCTCTGATCTGCGCTTCCTGCCATCGCCAACGGGCTCGCCAGCAACGCTACTGGCTGTGGTGTTGGGGTTGGTGTCGGAATCAGTGTAATCGGGTGTCTCGTCGACCTCCTGCGAGAGCTGTCAGCGGCGGTGATATTTTACGTGTGCATCAATGAATGAAACAAACCATGCGATCGTTGTTGTTGTGAGCGGGAGCATCCGACATTGACGCGTCGGTGTCGACGGTGTCGGCTTGCAGCATCGGCGCCATGATGGCAGGCGAATTTCGAGCAGACCTCTATACGCGACAGTGCGCCTCGGGACGCGTCCAATAAGGCACTTCGACCAGCTCTATCGGAGGATGAAAGAGTAAGAATGCGAGATGTGCAAAGTGTGGTGATGAAAACGCGACGTCGTGAGGGATAAATTGGTGAAGTTGCGATCTCTTCTGGTCTCCCACGGGCCAAGTTGGTTTTTGCCAGGAGTCTAAGTGGAATCTCGAGTTGCACATCTAAAGAGCCGGCGCAGTCTGGGTCTAGCGCGCCGGAGCTGTAGGCAGGGCAGTGGAGAGGTGGCATGCCTGCCACGGTCGAGGTACGTACCGCTGGGCGCTGGTCCGCGTTCTGGGGAGGACATGGATAATAAAAAGTCCGATGCCATTGCTCAGAGCCCTGTATCCACAGCGTGTTTGCACAGTAACAAACATTTGAGCCAATAACAAAATCAAGAGAAATCATAATAAATTTTAGGAGTACATTATACGTGAGTCTCTCTTGTTCTGATCAATTTCCACGGGAAAAACTCGCAGCTGTTTCGGCGCACTCAAACGCCGATGCATGGCCCTGACGCACCTCCATGGCCTCTGTAGATGACCACCCCCACCATACAAAACAGCACCTTACCCTACACACCAATATAAAATAAAAATAAATCACCCAATAAGCCGGAACAGGAGGCGTATCGGGATTTTGGGTGTTTATTCCAGTGTGTGTGTATTCTTAGGCAACGCCACAGCCGTTTATCAGCCATTTCACGCAGTTGGGTCGCAAAGAGCTCTTGCACAGGCCACGCGACCGATTCTCAACGCCGTCACGTGTAGAAAACCGGCGGCCGCCTCCACCTAGCCAGAGCAAGCTTCTGCGACTTTTTGCTCAACGTAGCCGGAATCTTAAAGTCAGCAGCAACCTTGGCCCTGATTACTCAACCACTTGAACGAGCACAGGCATAACACTCCTTTAGCAGCCGACACGGTCACTTCTCATCCCGACAACGGCATTTTCGTCTATTTCGCCGTAATTTTACTCGAATTTTGGATCAATCACCGACCGGTAGCCAGGCGGGGCATCGGGCTCCTGCATATTCTCCTACAACGCACCCAACATTCCAAAGGACCGCGTGCCACTGCGTCGAATAACGCATTCACTGTAACCGCTGTGAAACGCTGCTACAAACAACGAAAAACAACGACGACGACAGGCGCAAACATGGACTCTTCCAGGGCGACGGCCGGCAGCAGCAAACAAGCGATGGGGACCGAGACGCCTGAGCAGCTCCTCGACATTTTCAAGGCCGCGGCGCTCTCCGTCACCAAACTCTACAAGACATCCGCGATTGCCGAATCCAAGGCGCGCACAGAAGGCTTCCAGGACTGCCTGGAAGATCTGCTTCTCTTCCTCGATACCGAGAACCTGGGGCTCTGCGATGGTGAGGGGTGGCGGATACGACGATGGGCCACCGAGCGACTCGACGGCCGCGACAGCGCTCTTCAGAGCACCGAAAGCGAAGACGAGGTGGACAAGGCAGCCGAGCGAACGGTATCGCCCGAGATGACGCGGACGAGCGCCGAACCGCAGCAACTAGCCGTTGTACCTATGCAGCAACAGATCAAGGCCGATTCACCAGCGCCGACCAGCCAGCGGCGAAGCGAAGAGCCGACGCACTTTGTCGTGCCGACACAGGAAGGTTTCACGTTTCAGTCCGCCCACCCATACCCCAACATTGCCACGCTCGACCTCGATGATCATCGACCCCGCGACACGCCTTCATTTTCCACACGAGCGGCCAAGGCCCGTCTCAACGGCCCTACGTCCGGCCGACCACGTACATCCGGACATTTGGGGCGAGGAGCAGGCTCCAAACGCCGGATCAACTTTGACGACTTCTTTGGCGGCTGTTTTGGTGGCAAGGATCCTCTAAACCCAGGCGGCAAACGCGGTCGACATGCCTGAATTGCTGGCCTTTTCAATGGCAATTCGAAACCAAACAACAAACACGTCTGATTCAAGCATATTTTTCATCATTTAGTCCGTGGGGACGGAAGAAGAGCGCGCGGCATCTGCATATACGGGAGCTCGCATACATTCGTGCCAAACGCTTCTTTACATTACGCATGGGTCATGGATGGATATGGATGGAATCCACCGGTACGGGAGATACCTGAGCATCTGGCATATTTTGCGGAGTTTTTATTTTACAACCGGTACTTGCATATGACGTTTCCACGTGATGGGAATGGTCTTTTTATTTTGTGTTTAATGACTTGGAGGATGATGGCATGACGGAGATACTTTCTACGGCGCACCACAAGCATGGACATGCACGGAATACCATATAGAAATAAATGATTTGACGTACCAATCTGCATCAGTAAAAGTTTGCTTGCTTACTTACTATATGTATACGTGGATGGATTATCATTTAGAAACAAATGATTTATCATGCGAAACAACATGTGCATATGTGTCAAAGTTATAGTTATACTCTCCCCTTGGAAATACTATTGTACTCATAAATAATAATATAGTAGAGAAATTTAGACCAAGTACCACACTAACATTATTTTAGGGGGGGAGGGGTAGTGTACTTGTACTGTATCGTGCCTTGTGAAATGGTTCATTTTCTGGTAACAAATTGGAAGTCTTCATGCATCATATAATCAATTCAACCTTTTCCCTGTAAAATCAACACAATTTATGCAAAACGGTAGAGTCAAATCTCGCGTCGTCATTGCAATGAAGACTGTCGCGTGCCCGGATCGCGACTCTGCTCCTGGGAATTGGCCATCATGGCGCGGAGGTGCTTGTTCTCGGCTTCCAGATCGTCGATATGCTGCTCGAGCATCTCCATGCGCTCCGTCGCCCCGAGGACGACTTCTTCCGAAATCTTGGCGAGCCGCCACAGGCGCAGGACAATGACCAGGGAGCCGATGGACTGGGCCGGCCCGCGCATGCCCATGTCGATGAGAAAGTTGAGGACGACGACGATGGCGTCGAATAAGTGAAATTTGGAAGAGAGATATCTAGAAAAAGATTTAGTCAAAATTTCCCCAACATGAAAGAAAAAGGAGTAATAAAAAAAAAGGAAAAGAAAAAGAAAAGAAACGTACCTCCAACCAAATGCGTATATGCACAAGATTAGTTCAACCATGAAAAGGCAGCTAAAGATCCTGCCCACCACCTCGAGCGCCGTCGTCACCGTGTTGACCCACGGCTCGTCGGCCTGCTGCGTCTCGCAGGCGATAAGCTGGATAAAGATGCTAGCCAGCAGGGTCGATGCGTCGAGCGCGACGGCGGCCATGACGAGAAAGTGCTTGCGGCGCGAGGCCATGGCGATGGCGCAGGCCCGCTGTAGCCGTCGCGCCCAGTGCCAGTTGGCGACGTCATCTTCCAGATCATAGAACTCGCTGTCGTCTTGGAAGTAGCGGCGATTCTGACCCGCGGCTTGCTGTCGCTCGTTGCCGAGCAGAGGAGCGGATGCGCCGTGTTGCTGCTGTTCATCCATGGTGATGCTGCTCGCTGTGCCGTTTACACCGAGGATGGGATGTGCGCGTGGGACGATTTTGCTGCTGCAGCGTGCAGCTACAACAGAGAGGCTCCGGACCTCCAGGTGGATCTGAATGGGAATAGGAAGGAAAAGAGGAAATCACGCAGCAAGTTGGCGAGGGATAAAAATGCCCATGCTTGGCAGTGACAACTCTAGATCATACAAATGGTTGAAACCCGCAAACGCTATTGAAGATGCTCTGTTTGTTGATGGCTGCGTCGCCAGTTTCCCCGCGCTCTGGCCTTGAGCGCCCGCCACGTGACGCAAGATGCATTGTGGTAGGGAGGACGAAAAAGGGACGCCGTTCACATTGCGTTTTCTCTGCAGAAATCTTCAAAAGTGGTGATGTTCTTTTTTGGTCGATTTCAGCATCAGCAAGGCTCTCGGCCACTATGCTACTCAAGCCAATACTGCCTACTAATTCGGCTTACAGCAGCCCCCGCCTGCTGGGAATAATTATAAGCACCCCAGCCAGATACGTACCCGCCCAGTCGGTACCTTCAGCGACTTCATGCAGGCAGCCCGGCAGTTGAGACGCCACGCGGGGCACTGCATCGACAACAAAGAAACTCTGACTAGCCAGTCGGTCAAGATGTTCAGCTACTACCAATAGCTGGCGTCGTATTGCGCTGGTCGCATATCACTTTTCATTTGCCTCGTCATTTCTGCTCTGTGTTGTCGGAATGCCTCACCATTTTCGGGCAGTCTGCCTCCTGCAGAGCTCCTTTTGCGGCTCGTTCTCGGTCCTGCTCTGACCGGATCTCGCCTCTCGCAGCGACGGCTTCCCCGGGGGATTTGACGTGTTTTCGTTTATTAGCAAGAAGGGTATCCGTGCGGTACCAAAAAATTGGTTCTACCAACAGAAAGGGCCAAGTGCGACTTGCCATCAGGTGGATGGCTGATGGGGCATGGTGTCGTCGGTGGAGGGCGTCACCGCCGAGCCTGCAAAAGGACCATCATCAACCAGCGCCCGCTCGTCGTTCCCACTCCTGCGCCCGTAATAAAACCAAAAGTGGCAGAGCCTAAAAGCAAACTTTTAATAGTAATGCAATAGACTGTGCAAATCGAGACCGTAACCGGGCTTGCCACTGTCACGTGGAGCCTGCGCGAACGACTGCTTATTACCCAGCGGTAGTCCTCGCGATGGGCTGCGAGCGACGAGGCGAACAAAAGACTGGCTTCATCATCGACGGTAGCAGCGGATAAAATATGCACCTTTCGAGTTGCCTATGGCTGTTTGCCGTCCTCACAAGCAGCGCTGTCCAAGGCCTTCCCGGTAAGCAAAAAACTTCTCCGCCTTCTCTCCCTCCTGTTCGCCTGGTATTATTAGGCTTCTGCAGCGTTGCATGCGGGCGCACCGAACGAGACAAAACAGGAAGCTAATTCTGGCTCAGCTGCTTCTAGAAGGACACCAATACAGGCCATGGCCATGTTGGGGGGGATCGAAGCGGCAAAGACATATGCACATGAGTTGGCGGCGGCCGAATCGGATTCGAGTTGAATGATACCACACGGCGTTTTCCTCTTTTGTTTTTTCTTTTTTGCCCTTTTTTTATTATGTGACCAGAGCAGATAGAATTGAGGCGGCCGAGACTGAAGCAGCCGCGACGCTACAGAGATACTACTTCGCCCAGTGGTCGACAGGAACTGCTGGAATTTTTACTATTTCTATTATTTCTATTATTTCTACTTTTTCCATTTTTCCATTATTTTTATTATTTCTATTATTTTTGCTATCTGTCTTATAATCCTCATATTTTCGGTAGTATCGTCATTATTATTCAAACGTACTATTGGCCCGGCAGTTGGGATGGGGCTCGGAACTACGAGCGAATGAGAAACCGGTATACTCGAGACCTGCATGAGATTCTCACGTGTGTATGCGCCACGTATGCAGCACAAGGAACGAATTGGGATGATCGGGCCCGACGATAGACGGCGGCGGCCTCGTGGCAGGGTAGTTTTTGGAGCGCGACACTGCGGCAGCCTGATTGCAGCAATGCACACTTGTTCGGCACCAAATGCCCGTCAGTGGCCCCCTAAATCAGCCATCGGCACCGGTCTTCGCTGAATACGCCGTCTACCGTAAGCGTATCAGTACAAAAAACTCGGCATCAGGCTCTGGAGGAGGGCCAACGCCTATCCTTTGCGGGCTAGCCCGACACGCTATGAGAGGGGCGTCGACGACATCACTGGGTGGGTTTTACACACTTCCCCACGGGCTCGGCAGGATTCCTGCCACCTGGAGCTATTGTTTCCACACAGGCAGCCTGCCTGAAGTGATCGATGTAAACAAGCCACAGGCTTCGCCGACGAACAGGGAAATCGTGACGTTCGCCAAGGGGGCGATTTGGGGGACCAGAAAGGCAAGACAAGATGAACCGCTTGTGCTCTTTATTTAGAAATGGAGATAAAATTGGGCTATCTAACAAGCCCAGCTTTCCCCATATCTGAGCTATCACCCCGAAACCCTTGTTAGCCGTGGTTGGGGAGTGGTGGTGGTAGGGTTGCAGCACTATTGAGTAGTTCTGCGCATCCCTAGCCTGTGTTGGCCAAAAATGACATTCTGGTAACGGGCGCGCAGCACCCCAGGATATGGCCCGTTATAACCGCTCCTCTTCGTTGTTGGATGCAAATGCTACTGCCACCTCTCTTGCACACACATGTCGTCTTTTCCCTTCCCCTCACCAACAAACCCTCATCTTGCTCGCTTTTTGGGGGAGGCTGGCCACCGCACTGCTCTTGTGCGCACGACTTCCCCTCCCCTCCCCCGCCAATTTGAACACCCCCCAGAAAAAGCAATCAACTGCCGGGCAGCTTGGTCTGAAAGGCTCGCCTGCGCAACATCATGGCGGCGGCGGCGCCCAGAGCTGTCGATGTTGGCCCCGCCGACCAGGTCTGGGGTCCTGGGCTCCCTGGCGTCTTTGACTTCACGCTCGCTTTTGAGCAGTCCATGTTCTCCATCCTCCCGGCCTGTATGCTGTTTGGCGCCACGCCGATACAGATCAGCCAACTCATGCGCGGCCGACCCTGCGCGCGCCCCGGTGTGCTGCTCTGGGTGAAGCTGGCCCTGGCCCTCGTCCTCGTGGGCTGTCATGCCGCCTCGGTGTACTACTGGACCCAACCGCCGTTATTTACGCCCATGGCCGTCACAGCCGCAGTCTTTTCAATATCGTCGGATCTATGCATTGGTACTCTAATCTATGTGGAGCATATTTACGCCATCACCCCCTCCGCTCTGGTCAGCGCCTACTTGTCGATATCTCTGCTCTTCGACATCGCCAAAGCGCGCTCGTATTTCCTTCGAGAGGGACTTGATGTTCTTGGCCCGCTTACAGTGGTAATCGCTACCATCGATTTCGTGCTTCTCATCCTCCAAGAGGTGTCAAAGCGCCCACTTTTGTTGGACGACCTGTCCTCGACAGTTGGAGCAGAGTCTCTCAGTGGCTTTTGGAGTCGTCGACTATTTCTCTGGATCAACTCAACCCTACTTCTCGGTTTCCAACGTATCCTTCAAGTAAAGGATTTGCCAAGCCTTGGACCAGAATTTGACTCAGAGACACTCCACGCCAAGTTTGTCAAGCATTGGAGCAAAGGTATGATGCAAACACGTAGATAAATCAATATCGATAATGTTTCAGATGAACTAACACCCATACAGCTAACAAAACTAAGAAGCATGCACTGGCAAAGGCCTGCTTTTACACATTACCATGGCACTTTAGTTTTGTGTTGGTACCTCGACTTTGCCACACAGCTTTCACCTTTGCTCAGCCATATCTCATCCGCCGAGTCATCGAAGTCGTAGCAAACGATGATCTAGGAGCAGACGCCACTTCCGGAATAATAGGAGCCACCGCTATAATCTATTCTGGCATGGGGGTAATGCCTTCTTCTCCTCGTTTCGACCAACCCCCGCTAATTTTGTGCCAGATATCCAAGGCATGCTATCAGCATCTCAATTTTCGTTTCGCCACTTACATGCGAGGCATCCTTGTCACCGAAATGTGCCACAGGACGTTGACGATGCAGGATAACCAACTGCGAGAATCTGCCATTCTGACGCTCATGACTACAGACATTGCATGCGTGGAACGAATCTGCACTGATTTTCACAATGCAATTGCGAGTGTAATCGAGCTAGGCCTAGGCCTCTTCGTTCTGTCTGGTGTGGTTGGAGGGGCGTCTTTTCTTATCCTGATCCCTGCAGGGCGTAAGTGATTCGATTTCGTACTTTTGATCTGGACTTTTTTGCATCGATTGCTGACAATTGTACAGTGGCCACAATTCTGCTGTCGGGTGTCACCAAACGCATGGGAAAAGCTCGCGCCAACTGGAACCAGAAAACGCAAGAGCGCGTCGCTGCTACATCTCAGGCCGTACAGCAGATGAAAAGCATCAAGGCTACTGGTTTGTCGAAGTTCATCTCCGGATATCTGCAGGAGCTTCGTGAAGCCGAAGTTCAAGTATCGCTCAAAGAGCGACATTTGCTGATTTCGATATATGCCACTCGTAAGTCGCTCTGATTTCCTGCTCGATATGCATTCGAATTCTCTACACGAGCTTGCACATGGCGACGAAGCAAATTTATTGACATTTATTCTAGGAGAATTTGCGAATGCCGTGACGCCAGTGGTTGTTCTGGCTGGCGGTATCTTTTGGACCCGATCTTTGTCTGAGCTTGGCATTGCCAATATTTTCACAGCGTTGTCGACGATTTCCATTACGATGGTGCCACTGGGCACGGCGCTGGTCGCTATGCCCTTCTTGGCAGCTGGTCTTGCGTCTTTGGAACGTATTCGCAAGTTCCTTGCGCAAGATACTTTTTTTCTGGAACCGCAAATCATGTCAACAGAGCAGTTGGAAACGGAAAAAGACCTTCCGGACTTCCAGTTTGGCTTCGAGCGTGCGTCCATACACAACACTAACTATGACAAGCCACTGCTCAACAGAGTTGACGTCCAGTTTGAGAGAGGACGGATTGGGATGGTGGTCGGCAAAGTTGGCTGCGGAAAGTCGTCACTTCTCAAAGCCTTGATCGGTGAAGCTCAGCTCACGTCTGGGTCCGTCAGACGTAGCAAGGAGCCTGTCGGATATTGCGACCAGACTTTGTGGATCGAAGAAGGAAGCATTCTCGACAATGTGATTGGTCGCAGCGAATATGATGAAGAGTGGCTTGACATCGTTCTCGAAACCTGCGCGTTGGACGAGGATATACGACAGCTAGATGCAGGCATTTTTACAGCTGTCGGTGCAGGTGGCTGCAGGCTCAGTGGTGGACAAAAGAGTCGAGTGGTACGTCAATTTATTTCGCTAGCCTGACTTGCGGCTGTAGTTTCTCAGCCGACCCCTATTTGCTAACATTTTGAGCAGGCTTTGGCACGTGCCATCTACCCTCTTCCAAGAATGATTGTACTGGACGACGTATTTGCACCTTTGGACGATACAACCGCCCAGACCATACTCGGTAGACTTTTCGGCGAGGATGGCCTTCTGAGACGGATGGGCTCTACTGTGGTTCTGACTACCTCGACACGTAAGTCGCCACTTTGTCTTCATACCTGTTTGACTTTGCTGACCGTTGACGCTACGCAGGAGAACATCTGGAGTTTGCAGACTTTGTCATTGTCTTTGAGGACGGCGGAAAGGTCAAGAAGATGAATGTCACTCCATCATCTAACTTTCGCGAGACTTCCTTCAATGACATGCTGCGCGACGCCGTGGATCCCGAGGAAGCCGCCGCGCCAGCGCCAGCGCCTGCGCAGGAGGCGCCAAAGTCCCAAGAGCTGGACAAGTCGGCGAGACAAAAGGGTGACGGCCTCGTCTATGGCTACTATATCAAGTCATTTGGTATTTTGGCCTTTATTCTCTGGTTTATTCTGGTTGTCATTGCGTCGTCAAGCTCGAGACTGCCAAGTGAGTTGTGCCCTGGACCATGTCGTCGGACGGACACCGAGCTAATACGCGAAACAGCTGTCTTCATCCGCGTTTGGCTTGATAAAGCGCCGAGCAACAACCTCTACTTTATTGGATTCGCTGGAATTGCCCTCGGCCATGTTTTTCTCGTCTTTGTCTCCGCAGTGTACGTTTCGGTAACATTTTGAATGAAACATGCGCTAATGGAAACAGGATATACTACTTGAAGCTCGTTCCAAGGTCATCAAATTTCCTGCATTGGGAGACGTTGCAAGCCCTCATGAAGTAGGATCGCCTCCTGGGCTGACAGAATTATTGCTGACTCTTGTTTCTAGAGCCCAATTGAACTTCTTGACCATGAAGGATGATGGCGAAATTATGAACATGTAAGTGGAACACATGTAACTTCTGCCACATCAAAGATGCAGTACAAGCTGACAAAATGTTCTCAAATCTAGTTTCAGTCAAGACATTGGCCTTGTTTCTCACCTACTACCGATGAAGTTTGTGGAGTTTATCTTCGGTAATTTTATCTGCATCGATTGATTGTGTGCCTTGACTAACACTGCTGCCAGAGGCGACAACGCTCGTGACTGATGTCGGAATCATTGCATCTGGCGCAACATACGCCGGTCTAATTGTGCCATTCTGCGTTGGGCTGGTCTACCTGATCCAAAAATTCTACTTGCGCACGTCGAGACAGATTCGACTCTTGGATCTCGAGGCCAAGGCGCCTCTCTTTGCCAAGCTCGGCGATGCGAGGAACTCCATGCCGCACATTCGAGCCTTTGGCTGGGAAACGTATTTCGTCCGGCAGTGTCTCGAGCTCATCAACTACTCGCAGACGCCGTACTACATGATGTTCTGCATTCAGCGCTGGCTGACCATTGTCCTGGACCTGTCCGTGGCTGCCATTGCGGTCATTTTGATTACGTGCGCGGTCAAGTTTCGAAGCACCACGTCGCAGACGGCAATCGGCCTTGCCCTGGTCAATTTGACGTCTTTCAGCCAGTCGCTGTCCAAGATGATTACGTGGTGGATTTCCATGGAGACTGCGTTTGGTGCCGTGGCCAGGACGAAAGCATTCGTCAAAACCACGCCTCCGGAGCCAACGGTGAAGGAAGATCCGGATGACTTGGAATTGCACAACTGGCCCGTTCATGGTGCCATTGAGCTCAGCAATGTCTCTTCAACGTATTCGTAAGTTCATTGCCCTACTTTGATGTCATTCTCAAGCCACATTATACTGACGCTAGGATCTAGGACGCGAACTAATGCCAAACAAACTGGTATCGATGAAATTAGTACTACGTTTGAAGAAGGCCAGGTCGTCAGTGTGATTGGCCGCACCGGAAGGTACGTCGTTAACCTCATGTTTTCTTCTGACCAAGACTAACAAATTTAGTGGTAAATCGTCGCTCATCATGACTCTCCTCAACACAATGGACTTTACCGGCCGGATCAAGATTGGTGGCCGCAACATTCGTTCAATTCCGGTCGATCTCCTCCGCGAGAGAATCACCACCGTCCCACAGGATGGCGTAGAACTGCCCGGATCAGTCCGCACGAATATCGATCCCTACCGGAAAAGAGGCTCGCACACGCCCGAGAGCGACGCCAACATCATCAGCCTGCTGACGCAGCTGCGCGTGTGGCACAGCATCGGCCCCCACGGCGGCCTCGACGCGGAGCTGTGTAAGCTGAACCTGTCCAAGGGCCAGCGGCAGCTCGTCTTCCTGGCGCGCGCGATGCTGCGCAACCAGACCACGGGCTCGAAAATCGTCCTGATGGACGAGGCGACGAGCAGCGTCGACGAGGAGACGGACCGGCACGTGCGCGACATCATCAACGCGACGTTTGCGGGCTGCACCGTCATCAACGTGACGCATCGCGCCTACGTGGCGCAGGACTCGGATGCGGTGCTGGAGTTTAGCAGGGGGCAGATTAGTACGGAGCTGCGGCGGCGGCCCGGCTACGAGTATTCGAATTCGTAATCATGTACAGCATTTATGATCTGGAGTTGGGTCTGTATTTCACATTGCATTATAGGCGTTTTGGGGCGGATTTCCCCTTCGGTGGTATACTAGATCAAAATGACCTGACTTATATGTTAAATTCTAAAGAAAAATTATAATTCTTCTTTCAATTTTATAATAATTCGTCTTATTGCTTATTTTCTAGTTAACTTTCTTATTTTTCTTGTTTCTCTGATGGCTAGAACACGAAGCTCATTTGACGTAAAGGCTACTTGCCACTATTTGGGCAACTTGGAATAAATTTTCATTCTTTTCATTTTCAAATTGGTTGCTAATAACATTACACAGTCGTAAAAAGAACGACAAGGGAAAATATCTGAAGGGCTCCCACAAATAAGAATGGTAGCCCGTACCACTTTGTGCCCCATTTAAGCCCAACGTTGAAGACGCTCGCCAAAATTGGCCCGGACAGCATGCCGCCGATGGCTTCAAAAACGGCCGCACAACCGAAAACAACGCCTCTGTTCTTTTCGTCGGCAGTAGACGCAATGAGGCTTATGGCCGCGGGGATATGTCCCGCGCTCAGCTCATACAGGCACACTGACACGATGAACAAGGCCGCAGTCGGTGCAGCTGCAACGGCCAAGTTTCCAAGCAAGAGTATCATGACGAGCGTCCTGGTCAGCCAAACGTCTTTTCTGACGCCGGACAGTCCGTACCTGTTGACCAGAAAGTAGCTAATGGTAGGTAGGATGACGCCCACGACGGCAAGATTGATGACAGCGGCAATGGACGGGATGAAACCAGCCTGGTCCCAGGTCCAGCCGAAGCGTTTTGTAGCATACTGCAGGCGGAAACGCTTTGAAAACACTGCAATCGTGTAAAGAGAGAGTGTAGAAAGTAAGAGGAAGATTTTAAAGTCGGAGAAGAAGATATTGCGTAAGCCCTGGCGGCCTTTCTTCCAGGCCGAGCAGACGCGGCGGAGAAAACGAGTCTCGGGCGGCGTGTCGCTTCCCGCGGTCTCGCTAGCTGATGAAACGCGTTTCCTCTTGATAGAATCGGCGGGCATGCTGAGCTGCAGACAGAACATGGTGGCACCGATGACAAGAACAGTGCATTTTGTAAACACTGGACCATTCTTCATCAGCAAGTAGCCAACTGGACCAGCGGTCAGGCTACCAAGTGTGGTAACTGCTGTGCAGTAAAGAAAATTTGTGGCCCTTGGCCGCGACCGAGTTAGCTCGACGATATACAAAGAGCATCAATGAATAACAGTTAGCATACCGTGTCTCGGCAGTGCTGATGTTGCTGGCAATGTAATGCATCATGGATGTGAAGACTGCAGGGCCGCCACCAATGACGACAAACGTAGCACAGAACCACACCCACCGAGTGTCAAATATTTGAGAATGGATACCTTGCACGAATCAGTAGAACGAATCTCAGAATGAAAGGCAAGCAACACTTACAGACAAGTAGCTCCGTGGCATGCGTGAGCATCATCCCCGCGAACATCAGCAGCACAACCACCTTGGGTCCGCGCGCTTCCGCCAGCATGCTATACGGAACGGCGGTCAAAATTCCAGGCATTAAAAGAAATGTCGTTTCCCAGCCACGCACCACAGACAGCTCGGCCTGCACCGCGTCAGTCTTGCAGCGCGGATCGGTGAGCGAGTCGACGACGTCCGGAAACCGGCGCTCGCAGATGGACCGCTCCATGAGCGCGCCCATGGAGACGCCAATGAGGGCGTTGGACCACTCGCCAAGGAAAAGTATGAGGAGGCCGGGGATGATGACACGCAGTAGCGGCGTCGTCGTGGACGAGTTGTGCGCGTCGTTGAGCGTCTGTGGTGAGACCAGTGTCGCCTCTTCATCTCGTAGGAGCGGTTGGCGCTCTGCAGCCATGTCCGACATGATTCATCGTCTGATCTCTCGCACTGAATCAATGCTATTGTGGAATTAGAAAGGTAAGAGGAATGGACTACGAGGATAATCTTGAACGGAACGCCGTGTGGTCCGGAGAAGCTGAAAGTGAACCCAGGCCACTAATAACCAGGCTTCACTGTTTTAGGTAAGCTACACCAATGATCCTATCCTCGGGTATGATGCGCAATGACGAGTATTTAATAATTTAGGGAAAATTTGCCAATAAACCCCAAATTTTCTTCTTTTATTATGAGCTCTTGGGGTTCTGGACTACCTCTGATAACAGTGGCTTGTCGATGGTCGGAGATCTGCATAAATGACACTGGCTCGTAGGACATGGCTAGGCACGATGTTGCACCAGGTCCAGGTAACAAATATAAATCGTCCAGAAGTAAAAGCAGAATAGTCATTCAGATCCTCCAATCTATTTATACATTGCACCGTGTTTCCCGGCGCATACAGGTTCTCAACGTGGCCATGGCATATTGGCCGGCCAAACTTCGGCTCCCCACATTGAACCGGTTCATGATGCCGCCAAAGAGCCGTGATTGCGGCTCAGATTTACATCCACCATCACCTTTTCCCCTACTTTGTCGGAAACGTTGTAGAAGCGCTTGTTGTTGCGCCCGAGAGCAGAGGACCCTGGTAAGACATTACCCTGTTACTCGATTGTTTGCACAGCCCACCGAGGTCTGAAAGACCGTTGTTTGCCTACCACCCAATCTTCACGCCAGGCACTCTTTTGCTCCCACTGTCGCGCGCGCGTCGCATTCACGACAGCGCAGCGCGAACAACACAATCGCCGGCCAGAACCCAATCTCACTAGTCACAGGGACGGACTCGATCCCATAGGAACATTTAGCATTCTTACCGACTCGCGGAACTCTTGTTGCAACAAAACAGCATCATGTCGGAAATGACGAAGCCAGAAGAGCCGATCCCGGCCGATCACGAACAAGACGGCGAGATGGCGGGCACAGAGGAGGTGAGCTACAGGCCTCTCCGGTGGAGAAAGAGATGAACGAATGAAGAAGAAAAAAGATGAAGAAACAGTATTTGCTTACGCCACCATTTTCTTGGATTAATAGGAAGAGATTTCGGCCATGAAGCGTCGCGTGGCCGAGATGGAAGAGGAGGCCCAGAAACTCCGGGAGATGCAGGCTAGCCTGGAGCAGCAGTCGGCCAACCTCGCCGACGACAAGGAGTCCGTGGACGCGCGCAGCATCTTTGTCGGGAACGTCGACTACTCTGCGTCGCCGGAGGAGATCCAGGCGCATTTCCAGAGCTGCGGCTCCATCAACCGCGTGACGATTCTCCTGGACAAGTTTTCCGGCCAGCCCAAGGGGTACGTCCTACATATACAAACCTGGCGATGGAATTCTCTCTGTGGGATAAAGTGCTAACATTTCTCTTTCGCAGCTACGCCTACGTCGAATTCACGGAGCCTAGCCTCGTCGCGCAGGCCCTCGTCCTCAACGAGAGCGTGCTCAAGGGCCGCAACATCAAGGTGACGCCGAAGCGCACCAACGTGCCCGGCATGGGACGCGGCCGCGGCCGCGGTGGGTTCGGTCGTGGTGGCGGCAGGGGCGGATTCGGTCGCGGTGGCGGTTTCCCCCCCCGAGGAGGCTACCGAGGCGGTGGCCGCGGCCGAGGCCGGGGCTTCACGCCTTACTAGGAGCAAGGGGATGAGATGCCCAGCTCCTTGGCTGAGTGAGGGGGGAGGACGGCGCATGAAAGAGTCGTGTGATGCTGGGCTTGGCCGTGTGTTGAAGTCAGCGTCCTTGACAAGACTTTCTTTGAGATACCATGGCTCTTTTTGCCCTGGAATGGTTTTACTTGCTTCGCATAACACAGAAAGAGTGAGAAAGAAGAAAAAAAACGAGAAAAACTAACATGGATATCCTAGAGGCCGAGGTTGTGAGCTGCGGAACATGAGTAGAGGGCTGCTATCGGCAGAGTCAATAAGATGGATTATTATTGGAGTTTTAGGCTTTTTATATCAAGTATAGCTAATAATGCGATTATTTTGTATTTTCGTTGGGCGTCTTGTTGAACTGATACATGCTTTACATGTAGTGCAAGATGCTGCTGAAGGGTCCATATCAGGAGCATGTAAACAAACCACCATGCAAGGAGATTCGCAATTCGTTTCAGATCTGACAGCAACGACGCTACCGGTTTGATCAGACACATGCAGAGACATGCGGCGACATGGAGAGGCCAGCGCCGTGTCACGCAAGAAAAGAAAAAAAAGTGTGGCTTGGCGCGTGGTGAGACGAGAATAGCATCTGCAGGTTGCGCGGCTGGAGGCAGCCCAGGGGCATGGGCATACATAGTCTTCCCCAAATAGGAATACGGTGCGTTCGACGGCCTTGTGAATCCCGGGTCGGTTGGGACAAAAAGCCCAGATCTTACGGTTTGGGGGAGGGGGACAAGCGGCATCAGCAGGGGACAAGGGGGCAGGGCTGGAACATACGTACGACGCGCAGAGGAAACATACGTCAACGCCCGTCAGGATTCCGCGCAAGCTAACAACTAGATCGATGGACAAGAGGAAGAGGAATAGCTGGGAGAATGGCGCTGGCCCGCCCTCTGCTTGATACGAAGGAGCTAAACTGGGGCGTGGCGCAAGGTAGGTTGGTGCCGAGAGGCCGGATGGCGGATGAATGTTTGCTGGCTATTGTTGGACGGAGTTTGACGTATTGAGGAATAACAAATAATGAAGTCTGAGAAGAGGCAAAGACTCTAGGCCCAAAAGAGGCGAGACAGACAGACAGGCACAGGGCGGCGGGTTCGCTATCCGTGGCTTGCTTTTGCGGGTGGGTTGTATAGATGACGGCCTGGCGCAGCTCTGGCGCAGCTCTGGCGCAGGAGCAGTAACGTGTCGCACTGCTCGCGTTTGGGAACGCGGTTCGCAGGATACAATCAGATGGTCGCGTTGTTGATAGCTAGTAGTTAGCTGGCTAGACGAAGTTTTGCATTAATTACATTGCGGTATAGCTTCCTCCATGTGGACAAAGTGGCAGGCTGGACTGACGTCTTCCATTCGGTGGTGATGGGCCGCTGTGGCACGGCTGGCTAGCGCTGTATGTGCAGTGGCACGTATTGGCCCGCTAGCGTGGACGAGGCTGCCCACTTTTAAGGCTTGCCAGGTGCAGCACACCACTGAAACCACTGAAGCCATTGCAGCCACGAAAGCCACCGCTGTAGCTTCCTCCACCAGGCTGGACACATGTCATGTAGGTAGAGGCAGCTACCCGGAGAACAAACTTTTGGCTAGAGTCAGCAATGAACAGTCGTGGTGACAAGTACTGCACTGCTGCATGTAGTAGCTACATGTAGCTTGTCGATTCGGCTGCGACTGTCCGGTCGCATCACGTGCCCATCCCCAAACTCTCGCTGCCACATCTGCCACAGGTACTTTTGGTAGGTACATGAGCCACTTGCCAAAGTTGCCTCCCAGCGCCCTGTACTCTGCCATAGCCCACTAAAACATCCTCTTTACAGCGCTTGCGTCCGCTGCCAGACCCCCGCCACCACTAGCTTTAGGTACCTGATACCTCTTGCAGCGCCCCTCCCCGCCTCCTCCTCCCTCTGGCAGCCCGCCGCCGGCCACCAATTGAACCAACCTGTAGAAGCGGGGGAGACTTTTTGAACTGCCAACTTGGCCTGGCCACTAACTAAGGTAGTCGTCGGGCGTTGCACAGCCTCACAACTTCTCTCCAGCTTGTCATCTGCTTCGCAGTCGCCTCTTCGTCCCTTTTACTTTTTCCTTGCCCGTGTGCTTGAGTTGGTCGCCCTCTGGAACAATAGAGAGGCCTTTTCATTAGCTTCCTTCTTCGCCCTCGATTTCATTTTCCATCCGCCACTTTTGCTCCGGCTTTTGCGGCGTCTTGCTCTCGTCAATTTTTAAATCCACGCTTGGTTCCTGTGGTGCCTGGTGCGCTGCTGCTCAGCGGGACTATCATGAGTTCGAGCCGGGCCGAGTCTGGCCTGCCCAGGTACGTTTTGCTCTACGATGCCCTCTATCGTCGCCTGCTGCAATTCATCTCGTGATGCATCTGCTAACCGCTGCTTTTGTCGCTGTAGCAAACCGAATCTTCGAGTGACCAGTTAGTCCCCTCTTCCCCGAGCCCGGCTCTTGCTCCGCACTCGAAATACCTGCGAGGGAGAGAGCATGGCGTCCAACTGCACGCACAACCGCTGACAATCCAACAGTCATCGCCGCCGACGGTCTCTACAAGCGTGATGTCTTCCGTACGAACAGCCTCCGTTCCTTCCTGCCTCCTTTCTCGACGCCTCCGACGTGCTGACCAGCCACAGGCTTCCCCGACCCGTTCGCCGTCGCCACCATCAATGGTGAGCAGACCAAGACCACCAGCGTCAGCAAAAGAACGCTGAACCCATACTGGAACGAGAGTTTCGACTTGTACGCCACGACCCTCCGCCCCTTCCGTCCCTCTCAGAGGCCGCGCTGTCTTTTTTTTTTCATTGACTTCTGCCCTCTCGTCCTGTCAAATATGTATTCTAACATGCGCCCGCAGCCGAGCCAACGAAGGTAGCATCATTGCCGTCCAGGTCTTTGACCAGAAAAAGTTCAAGAAGAAGGACCAGGGCTTCCTTGGTGTCATCAACATTCGCGTTGGTGATTTGATGCCAGACATCAGTGCCGACGCTGATGGTATGTTTGAACGCTCGTCCTGCCTATGCCCGCTGACGGCTAACCTGTGACGCATCAGACCAGATGATTACGCGAGACCTCAAAAAATCCACCGATAACCTCGTCGTCCACGGAAAGCTCATTATCAACCTGTCTTGCAATCTAAGCACTCCCATCCGCAACGGACAGGGTTCTGCCAGTCGCCCGGCAGCCAACGCCAGCACCTCCAACGTTTCCACTCTCTCTGCCCCCGCCAACGACAACCGACCCGGATCTTCCATGTCTTCCACGAACGGCAACAGCCTCGGTGTTCCCAGCGGCTCTGGGCCTCCTCACCCCGCCAGCGCTGGCCCGACACCAGCGCCCTCGCAGGGCGGCCCCGCCGCGCCTCGACCGACCAGCCAGCTGAGTCCCTTTGAGGATGCTCAGGGTCGCCTACCCGCCGGCTGGGAGCGCCGCGAGGACAACCTTGGCCGAACATACTATGTTGACCATAACACAAGAACCACAAGCTGGAACCGTCCTACCGCCAGCGGCACCGGTGAAAGCCGTAATGAAACCACCCAGGCCGAACGAGCCCGACACCAGAACCGAACTCTGCCCGAGGACCGCACTGGCACCAGCTCCCCTACTATGCAGTCTGGTTCACCGAGCAGCAGCAGCCCACCACCCCCGGCTACGGCTGCCTCAGCTAGCAACACAGCTGCCATGATGCACACCGGTGCTACCAGCCCTGGCAGTGGTGAGCTGCCACCTCTCTGGGAGCAGCGATGGACTCCGGAGGGTCGCCCATATTTTGTCGACCACAACACTCGTACCACGACCTGGGTCGATCCTCGTCGCCAGCAATATATTCGACTCTATGGAGGTCAAAATAACGCCAACGGCCAGATCCAGCAGCAGCCAGTGTCGCAGCTGGGTCCCCTGCCTAGTGGCTGGGAGATGCGACTTACCAACACGGCGCGAGTATACTTTGTTGACCATAACACTAAGACTACTACCTGGGATGATCCTCGTCTTCCGTCGTCGCTCGACCAGAACGTTCCCCAATATAAGAGAGACTTCCGACGCAAGCTCATTTACTTCCGCTCCCAGCCTGCTATGCGCAGTCTCAGCGGCCAGTGCCACGTCAAGGTCAGACGTTCTCACATTTTTGAGGACTCTTTCGCCGAAATCACCCGCCAATCTGCGACTGATTTGAAGAAGCGCCTCATGATCAAGTTTGATGGTGAAGAGGGTCTCGATTACGGTGGTGTCTCGCGAGAGTTCTTCTTCCTTCTCTCCCACGAAATGTTCAACCCATTCTACTGTCTCTTCGAATACTCTGCACACGACAACTATACTCTGCAGATCAACCCCCACTCAGGCATCAACCCCGAGCATCTCAACTACTTCAAATTTATTGGCCGAGTCGTTGGTTTGGCCATCTTCCACAGACGTTTCCTCGATGCATTCTTCATTGGTGCTCTGTACAAGATGGTTTTGGGCAAGGCCGTCTCATTGGCCGATATGGAGGGTGTAGACGCCGATTTCCACCGCTCCCTGCAGTGGATGCTCGACAACGACATCTCGGGCGGCATTCTGGAGCAAACCTTCTCCACCGAGGATGAGCGTTTCGGCGTCTTGACTACAGAGGACCTTATTCCTGACGGTCGCAACATTGACGTCACCAACGAAAACAAGAAGCAGTATGTTGACCTCATGGTCAAGTGGCGCATCGAGAAGCGCATTGCCGAGCAGTTCCAGGCTTTCAAGGAGGGTTTCCACGAGCTCATTCCCCAGGATCTGATCAACGTCTTTGACGACCGTGAGCTTGAGCTCCTGATTGGTGGTATCGCCGAGATTGACGTCGACGACTGGAAGAAGCACACCGACTACCGTGGATACACCGAATCGGACGAAGTCATTCAGAACTTTTGGAAGACCGTTCGCTCTTGGGACGGTGAGCAAAAGTCGCGTCTGCTGCAGTTCACCACTGGTACCTCGAGAATTCCCGTCAACGGTTTCAAGGATCTGCAAGGTAGCGACGGTCCACGCCGTTTCACCATTGAAAAGGCCGGCGAGCTGGTCAACCTGCCCAAGGCACACACATGGTATGTTTCCCAGACAGCTCTGTATATCTATCGATGGAAGACTAACAACTTGCAGTTTCAACCGTATTGATCTGCCCCCATACAAGGACATGGAGACGCTGCAGCAAAAGCTGACGATTGCCGTTGAGGAGACCATGGGCTTTGGTCAAGAATAAAATTACTACATTAATGCATGGCATCGATGGAGCGACTTGGTGTTTCCAGCACGCAATCCTGTCTTGTCTGTTTTTTGTTCCTGTCTGTCCTTTTTTGTCCCTTTGGCGAATATCTTCCGCTCTTGTCTGCGTATACAGATTCTTGCATTTGGGTATATGATTGTTTCTTTCTTTTTGTGTTCATATTGGTTTCAAATGGTCTTTGAGACCACGTTTATGCTTGGCGCCCGGCGGTTATTGTTCAGTACGAGAGCAGCCACGATGCTGTGAGCCGGAAGGAGAAGCGGGATGAAGGAGAGGATCAGAAAATCAAGACCAGGACATACATGATTGTACGAAATCAGGCCCAGCACGTGGTTGTATGGCATGTCAATTTCTCTGAAAGAGTAATACAGATCAGCGAAACGAAGCGAGTCGGCACAGATTAATATTCCTACACTGGATTTTCGAAAGCGGGAAAGAAAGGGGAGTCTGAGCCCGTGTCGTGTGGACGCATTCATAGGTACATGTGTATGCCTTGGGCCGGATTTCAAGAATTCTCGATATCCCCCTCTCTCTTCTTTCCCGCTAGACAATAGAATGGTTTTTTATTGACTCTTCTTCTCCGTTGTATCTTGTGAGATATCAGTTGAACAATAACAGAAAGGCAAAAAAGGAGGGAAATTGTTTCGCATCGTCAGATACCTGGATTTTGTTGTTGTTGTGTTTTTTCGCTCATGAATCTTTCATTTTTATAGTTTCTTGTTTTGTTTTTCTGCATGTTGATTCTTGTTTTATCGCATTGTTCTCTGGCATCTATCTCCATACAATTATTTTTTTATACTTTCCTTGATGAGCTCCATTTCTCCTCTCGTAATGTTGCCCGTGATGAACCAATCTCAATAAATACATGGACGTCATCAATCAATTGTATAAATATATTTGGCGGCGCTCTATTTCACTTCTCGTGAAAAAAAGCGTCGCTCCGTGGCTACTCATCTCAACAGGTGCAAGAACATACGGATTGGATCATGGGGAAGTTGTACAGTATATTTGGCAGGTTTGTTCTGCCAGTCTACCAGTAATAAATAAGTTTTAGCTTAAAAAACACACGGAAACCAAAGGGAACCCAATTCCCCGCCACTTGTACAAAGGAAAATCAAACAATAAAATGATGAGGTGTTTTTGCTCCTCGTTTGTCCGCCTTTCTTCTCCTACTCTCTGCTGGTCCAGGCATCATTCTAAATACACAGGTTGCCCCTGCCTGGCCACGCATCAAGGAAGAATTTTCTTGTTTACTCAGAAGTGCAGCTCGACGGGTACATGGTCATATCCGCGGAGAACACTCCAGATAGCCCTGATACATCTCCCCAGCTCTTCTCCTTCAATCCGCCGAGGACTTTTTTTTGGTGGTTTATTTTCACAGTAATTTTGTTGAGCTTGCAAACAAGCGCAACCATTTATCTGCGGTACCACATGCGGGTGATCTTGGTGTTGCGCATCTTGCGCTGGAGCTGGAAGATGCCGTACATGAGCGCCTCCGAGGTGGGGGGGCAGCCGGGGACGTAGATGTCGACGGGGACGATGCGGTCGCAGCCGCGGACGACCGAGTAGCTGTAGTGGTAGTAGCCGCCGCCGTTGGCGCAGCTGCCCATGGAGACGACCCAGCGGGGGTCGGGCATCTGATCGTAGACCTGGCGCAGGGCCGGGGCCATCTTGTTGGTGAGGGTGCCGGCGACAATCATGACGTCGGACTGGCGGGGGGAGGCACGGAAAATGATTCCGAGGCGATCCTGATCGTAACGGGGGGTGGACAGGTGCATCATTTCGACGGCGCAGCAGGCGAGACCGAACGTCATCGGCCACAGCGAGGACTGGCGAGCCCAGTTGGCAATGACATCGAGCGAAGTCCTGTGGTGGCAAGTGGTTAGCAACTATGCGTGTAACGATTACATCAGAGTCACGCATTGCCGCGATTTTCAATTAATTTCGAATAGGAGCGTCGTCGGTCGGAGGCGTGGCTTGATTCAAAAGGTCGTCGGACGAATCAAGATCGAGGTAATTGGGCTTGGTAAATGGGGAACGTACAGAGCGTATTGAACAACACCCTTGGTGCCCTCCTCACTGGCAAGAGGGACTTCCTTGCGAGCCTTGGCGAGGCCAGCGGCGCCGCTGTGCGAGGTCAGGGAGGTGGCGTCTCGTTTCGAGCTGGTGGAAAGCGCAGCAGCGGCACGGAAGGGAACCATGGCGGTCATGGGCTTGGCTACAAATCAATCAATTGCGTTAGCAGTGCCCAAATACCAATATATGGCAGCAATAATATTTTTCGATCGACAAGTCGACGCGAGCGGGGAATATATTCGTAGACGTACCTCGCAGGGCCATGGCGGCCGCTGAGCGGGTAGAGGCGAGCATCGTGGCGAACGAGCGAAAATAACAGCACTATCCCGGGGCGGAAAACGTTCGAGTCGAGGGGTCGGCGCGAGAAATCGATGAATCAATGCCCTTGCGAAAGCGTCTTCCGTGCAATTGAATGCCGACAGACGAACCGGGAGGATGGAGGGGAGATTGGGCGAGCCGATGGCGAAGAGGGCAGAGGTTGGAGACTGGAGAGAGAGGGCGAGAGCTTGGCCGGTTGTGCGGACTGAGGCCAAAAGCTGGGCTCTGGGATTGTAATGGATTTGGTATTGGCGCTGCTCTGATTGGCTGGCCGAAGGGAAGCGGATGCGAGGTTTACCCGGGTGAGGTAAGCCAGCCCAGAACCTACCCTATACCTTGAATCGCGATATTTTGAGAGCGTTGCAGACAGACCATACGGGTATAATGCGCTCTTTTAGCTCTTTGTCCTTTTGTTCCGATTATCGGGAGCTAACATCGGGTTTTTGTGCGTTTGTGCATAGTGACTGAGCCGCAGTGCTCCGAGTGGTCCGATCTGACCACGAGGCTATCATCGTGCAGCAGCGACAGAACGCAAGCCTTGGCAGATATCATACGCTCGAACGTCTTTCGGGGTGTGGCTTCTGTGGTTTATTGGCGTCGCAACCTGACAAGCGTATGTTTTTGATCGTCGATTTTGTGACGCATTTTTGTGTATCTACTAGCCTGTGTTGCGCGGCCTTTCAGCGTGGCTGCCAGCCAACAAGCCACGAGTTGCAGGGGTGTTGACTTATAGACTCCTGTCTATCAATGGGTATTGCGATCGATGCACCACCAAACCGGGTCGCCACAGCTGAACAGGACATCATTTTAAAAAAAAAAAACCACGCAAAATTGGAAAGCTGAGATGTATCCCTCCCCTCATGTCTACACAGTATCGAAATGCCCAATTTATAGAGAAAACTGGCGCAACGGGACTCTCAGCCGAACGATGCTGCCGTATTCAATGTTGCAGATATTGTGCAGTTTACTAATCGCTAGTGACATGTCTCGCGCTGCCGCAGGAGCGCCACGCAGAATTCCAGACTCTACCTACCTATTTAAATTTTTGGGGGGGTTCACGAAAAGATAGTACAACTGGGCACGTTGCGCCAAGCCAGCCGCCGCGTTGCTGCACCACACAGCCTCTTCAAGGACGAATTAGGCAGTATAGACGTCGGGTACAGATTTCATACCAAGAACATCATGTATGTACCACTTAACCGGCATTGCGCAGCTTTGGGGGGGCGGAGGGGCAGAGGGCGTCGCAGAAAATTGGCGACGAGATCTGCGGCGTCGACTCCATAGAAAATCCCCGACGCCCCCAGTGTTGCTGGGCATTGCGCAGGTTTGCGGTATGGCTTGTTGTGCCCTCATCGGCAGATAATAAAGTTTACCGTGCAACCCCCTAAAAGACAAACTCGTTATCGGCGTTCCTGGACGGTCCCGTTTTTCGTAGCTATTCTTATATTGTCGTATAGTCTCGCGCAACAGTGTTCATCTAAAGTATACTCTGCCACACTGACCTTCTGTCCCCCCCCTTTGGCCACAAGCTGCTCCCTTTTCTCTCTCATTTTTTAATTTTTACTATAATTTGGCCTGGAAGGCGGAAATCGTGCAGCTGTCACCGTTTTTTCTTTTTTTTTCTGTCTTCTTTCTCATGCGTTGAGGTGCAACACCATCTTTGCCCAATACGCGCGTCCCTCCTACCACGCCCACTATGGGGCACCTTGTAAAGCCAAAGGTGTATACTCCTCGAATGATTTTGCGTTACGTCGCGGTTTCTTGTATTTTTGGAATTTGCTACGCCAGCTATGTGCTGTGGAACGATTCCCGAATGTGGAACAAGGCGAGGTCGCGTCTGTCCATCGCATACGATCCCATGCATCCGATCAAAAAACTCATGATAGACGCTCGCGAAACGCACGAAGACATTATACAGACGAAACGCACATACGATCTTAAAACGACTGCCGAACGCTACCGACAATTACGTGGCCGACATCCCCCGCCGGGCTTCGACAAATGGGTTGAGGCTGCCATGGGCGCCGACGCTATAATAGTCGAAGAATTCTTTGATCGAATTTACAAGGACGTTGCGCCTTTCTGGGGCCTCGATCCTTCCACGCTAGCAAAACAAGCGGCGGCAAGTGAGGTTGTTGTCAAGGTGCGCAATGGCACAGTCACCATGCAAGGCTTAGACGAGGACCGGGTGCCCTGGCAGCAGGTCTGGGCCGAGTTGGTTGAAGAGTTTGCCGAGCACATGCCTGACCTTGACATGCCCGTTAATATGATGGACGAACCTCGTATTATTGTCCCGCACCAAAAGATCGGCTCTCTTGTTCGCGAAGAGGGGATGAGACGGACAGTGTTGCCCATCGCTGAGGTGGACACCAGTTTTACCGGACTCAAGCACATTGACGAGTCGATTCCGCAAAAGTATGAGCCTACCTGGCATGGACCCGATAATGCATACTGGGATTTGGCTGTGAAGGCCTGCGGCCCAGAAACACTTGCGCACGGCGTTCCCGCAACGCTTGACTACAGCCCCGCGGCTGAGGTTCCAGAGAAGTGGAAGCCGAGATATTCGTTCAAGGGCTACGTGCAAAACTGGACCGCCGCGATTGATCCGTGTGAGCAGCCGCATTTACGACAACTACATGGCTCCTTTGTTGAGCCTATCAGCATTTCTTCGACCGAAGAACTCATTCCTCTCTTCGGAGGGTGCAAGCTGCCTCTGAACAATGAGATGGTCATCCCTGGCGCCATGTACCTCACACAGGAACCACGGTACTCTGGGGGCGATACTCACGGCCCAGAATGGGAAGAAAAGCAGAACAGTCTTATATGGCGTGGCGTGGACTCGGGTGGCCGCGCTCGTCCTAACAACTGGTACCACTTGCAAAGGCACCGCCTCGTCGCCATGCTCAATGGCACCACCGTCTCTGACATCGAAGCAACAGACCAGCGCGAACTGGCCTTTGATCTTCCGCCGCTCGACATGTACCCCAGCAAGCTCCGCGCTCGCGGGAAGCTCGGCTCCTGGATCTCCCGTCTCGCCAACGTTGGCTTCACGACCATCTGCGGCGACGGCGGCGACGACGGCGGCGACGACGGCGGCTGCGACTTCCTGCGTCCCTTTATGCGGCCCGCTTCTAGGGTCGACATGAAAGACCAGTATGAGTCCAAGTTCCTGCCCGACATCGATGGCAACTCGTTCAGCGCGCGGTTCCGCGGGTTCCTGCTGTCCACCAGCCTGCCGCTCAAGGCCAGCGTCTACACCGAGTGGCACGATGATCGCCTCCAGCCGTGGGTGCACTTTGTACCACTCGACAACACCTTGCAGGACTTGTACCCCGTGCTCGAGTTCTTCGCTGACGGTACTGGGCCAGGCGACGCTGCGGCACAATACATTGCGGAAGAAGGGAAGAAGTGGGCGGAGAAAGTCCTCCGCCGCGAGGACATGCGTCTCTACGTATGGAGACTGCTCCTCGAGTGGGCGCGCGTCTGTGACGAGAAGCGTCACACGCTTGGCTACGTGGGCGACATGGCCGACTGAGAGCCTAGCGAGTATTGCAAGTAAAAAAATATCACACTGCAGCATTATTTGCATACTTACCAAGGGGAAATATGGCGTTTTATCGTTTCATTTCTCATGTTCCCTATAGTTGTTCGAGATATCCGTTCGCATCAATATTTAGATCCGAAGCATTTGCGATTTTCAATTCGGAGAAGACATACGAGACGCCTTTTTGATTTTATTTAGCAATTGTTCCTAGGATTATCAAGCAAGAATACTATGCTACCTGGTATGAGGGATCTTAGACTGTCACATAAAGAAAAAAAATCAAGAAAGGATCCTTAATAAAAAGCACCGTGGTGATGTGACGTGAGAGCATAGAGCCAAATACTAGTGGATATTTATTTCATATCATGCATGATCGGTAATCACTAATTCCGTAACTGCTCTATTCATCTGTAACCAGTCGTTAAACGCTGCTTCCCATGCAAAATTTTGTTCAATCATTACCAAGGTCTACTGTATATACCATCATATGTCGCGTTCAAGCTAAGTGAGGAAATCTACTAAAGTTGTAGGTCGGACAGTAGTGGCTTGGTCGGACCACCCTTAAGGTGCGCCGCCGAGCCTTTGTACAGACTCTGCCAGATAAAGGCCTCGCTCAGCAGCAGCTCGACGTCCTTTTCTGTCCAATTTTTCGTGGGCAGACTTTGAAGGAACATCATAATCTCCTGAAAGTCCATCTTGACCAGCTTGTCTGACCACTTGACCAAGAGAGCAGCACAGACGTATAAATGAAACTCGGAGAACCCCTGTTCTTCCGCCTATAGAATATCAGTTAGTCGAGCGCAAAGATGCAGGATGGCCAGCACCCCGAGGTAGAGTGGCAACGTACCAAATATGTATCCCACATGCGAATCGTATTTTTCACACTGATCTCTCGCATCAAAAGACAGTTCATCCATCTGAAACTAAACTGGATAAACTCGACGCCTTCTTTTTCGAGATGCTTAGACAAGGTCGAGTCAATTCTGGCAGTGAGATCGCGCAAAGCTGTAACTTGGCGCTGAATGCCCGGTTGTGCCACAATATAGTTATCTTGAATGCCATCTAAGAGTTTGGCCAGACACCAGTATGAGTCCGCTTCCACAGCGTCCAGCACCGTTCTCGGAAGCTGTCCAGGGTCCATGCCAGAATCCACGTTAGGATCAGCAATGTATAAACCAAGGAACGTCTGCCAGAATGGCGTCACCAGGTCGTTGATTCCCTGGACATATCCACTGGCTGGATGCCGCACCGCCCAGACGTATAATATTCTTTCCAGGGACTTTTGAGTCGCTTCGTAACTGTATAGCTCAATATGGGGGTTCGTACGCGGCACGTCGATGCTGACTTGGTGCCAGATGGCTTCGTCCAGGCCACGCGACTTTCCTGGTGTGCTGTTCGTTCCGACTCGCTCAAATGCTTGCTTCACTCCATCCAGGTACTCTTTTCGTTTTCTTTCCAGTGTTGCGGCTCGACGTTCGCTGTTTGTAGGCAGATAGCTAAGCAAGAGCTGCCAAGTCATTGCGCGTACTTCCTCAGGTATGCCTGACCAGGCGAGGGAGCGCAGATCGGGCAATGATAATGAGGATGCTTGAAGCAGTCGTTTGAACTTGTTTATTCGAGTAATGCGGGAGTTGATTGCGTCGGCTTCTTTCGGTGTGGCATTGCTAGGGACAGAAGGGTAGTTGATGAGGTGTAGGGCGTTGGCGGGATCTGACTCTATGGGTTAGCGCAGTCCAGCTTCGACACAGAACCACCGCACGTACCTCGTAAAATATCTTTATATTGCGGTCTGAGAATCTTCCCCTCACTCTTACGTGGCATGGGGTAAGAAGACGCAGGTCGCTCAACTGCAATGTCTGCGCTGTCAGACGGGTGTCGTCCATAGCCTCCAAACGAATTGCTGAACGATTTCGATGGAGCGGCAGCAGTGCTTTGTTGCTGAGCCGCCATTTTCCGACTCCTTCTCTTCATATTGGAGAGACTGGGTAGCCCAAAATCATCTCCGTCATCATCATCGTATCCCATCTCATCTTCCTCGGTGTTCCAGTCCTCGTTTGTGTTGGAGAGGAAGTTGATGTAGCTCTTGAATGGTGGCGACTTGCCACCAGCATTGTTCTTTTGCGACGGCGAGGGATCGGTAGGACGCGCCCTTGAAGACGAGCTCGAAGGAGGTGTTTTCGGCCGTGAGGAAGGGTTCGAGACATTCCTGTGTTGACTGTTAGTTATTGGCAGCGTCTGGTGGTCGATCTTGCGCCAATGCGTCCGAAGACGTACAGAGAATCGAGCTTGTTCAGCATGTCGGCATGCGAATACGCAGCTCCGATGACAGTATTAGGATCGCGAGCGGCTGGAGCCGTCACACTTCGTCTAGAAGCATTTCGTTCGAGCTGCGGTCGCCAGAATGGTGATGGAGAGCTGTCAGCGGGTCAGCCAGCAGTTTCAAGAGGCGGGGCGGTAGAGCGTACTCAGATCGATCTGTGCGAATATCAACACTTCGGTTAGCATAAATGAAATTGGCAATATCTCGTAATAATAGCGCAAATGCCATTAGCAGTTTCGGCGGCGAACATACCAACTTGGACCATCTCCTGCGACAGCGGGGTTGTCAGCGACTTGAAGGACAGCTTCTGAGCGCGGGGAGGCTCGTTGAACAGCTACTTACTGAATTCGCGGGCTTCTTGCCGCTTCCCGAAGAAGACCACATAATTCACGAATGCGATTCCAGCTGCTTCAGCCCGCACCTCATCATGTGAATCAGTCGGTGCTGCTGGAGAGAGAGGCCCGGGTGCGCTCGTGTCCAGTGTGAGGTTGGATGCAAGGCGGCCAGGTAACTCTGTTGAGTACAGCGAGTGTCACAGTGGCGCGCTAGCGGGTCCCGCCACCTACAGGGTGGTCTTACAGCGCCTGGAACCGCTGGATTGCGATGCAGCACAATCGCTTAGTCATGCAAACTCCACCATGAACGATCCGCAGAGTCAACGCTGCCGCATTTCCTCCTCAAAGCGCCGCCCCCAGTTTTCACTAAACACCTGGTTTTTGTTTCCTAGCCGCTGCAATCAGATAAATCTACCATCAAAGTTTTGGGGAACGGAATTTAGCTGCATCGTTACGGTAGTTAATACAGGGTCTTCTATCTTCGCCTTTGGATTTGGCGCTGGATTTGGGCAATTCAACACAGACATCCTGATCTTCTGTCGACAATAACATGGCTGAACCAGAGAACTTTGAAGAGGATCTTTTCGCCGACCTGTATGTCGACACGTTGCCAATTGCGGCAGCCTGGTTTTCTTTTTTCTCAATGCAATTACTAATCTCTTTGCAGCTACGAGGATGGCGATGGTCCCAAAGGCGCATCTGGCCCTCAGCCCCCAAAGCCTGCGGAGCCTGCTGCTCCCAGCGCACCAGCGGCGCAGCCTGCCGCGACCGAATCCGCATACAACCAAGGCGGCGGCGCCATGGACGAAGGAGATGACGATGACGACGATGACGACGATGTCGATTTCAACCTAGGCGGTGGCGGTGCTCCCCCCTCGAACAACTATGCTCAACAAGAGCCAGAAGAGGAACACGATTCTTCGGTGCCCCCGCTGGGTACGGTGCACAAGGCCAGCGCCAAAGACGATGGGTAAGTTTTACAATGATCGAAGTAACCCTTTAGCATTCAATTCTTGGATTCTGTGAAGTCATTCTAGCAGCTCTGGTCAACCCCCGAAGTCAGGTTGCAGGTTACGAAGTGGTGGCCGATGCTGGGTTTTCTTGTCAATCATCTTCAAGTCCTAGGTATCAGGTCATGCTTTGGTCCGAGAGGGCATAGCGAGCCAATAGAACTCTCCTGCGCCAAGCTCAGCTTGCTATTCTCAGCTGACGCGCTTGGTTGCTATGACGGCGGCTACATGTACACCTACAAGCAAGGAATTAGGTCTTTCCTGCTTCGAAGTGAAGCTCGCGCTTCGTGGAAGATTCAGAAAATGATCCTCTCGGCATAGACATCATAGGACACTCGTGTCTTCCATAGCTCTCAGACGCAGTCATCTGATAGAGTCCGGAGAAGATAGCCTGCAGCTCCCATGAGACTGTTCCCAGACTACGGCGAGTAGCGCTCCAGTTCCATATGAGCCTAGAAAAAGACAGACAGTCAGACAGTCATACAGACAGCCAGCGATAGCAAAACGAAGAAAAGCCCAAGAAACAGACAAGAAAAAAGAACAAGATGCATCGACCATATCTTATCTGGATGCTTTCTGCTTCAATTGATGGTCATGTCACGAGCTCCCCGCTCTCATATCTCCCTATTCGTCTACATCGTCTACATTGGGGTTTACGGCACCTGTCAATGCCATATTGTGGCCTCGCGCCGTATGTGTGGGAATACCAACCCGCGAGGTCTTGGTACTTGGCTTGCATCTGCACAGCTACCTATCGCACTCTGGCTCTTGTCATGCTTCTTTGCTTATTGGAACATTTTTCGACACTCCGTCGGAATATGCATTTCAGCCACAGCCTCACCTCCAAATACCCACTTCTGTACCGCAAAGCTGCTATCTTATATTGGCTATGACTTCCAGAACCAAGAATTGCGTCGCTTTACGGCAGTGCCTTTGACCGGACCATACCGGGCATGGAATTCGCTAACATGTAATATAGTAAAATGTTCATTGGTGGACTCAACTGGGAGACGACAGACCGTAAGTTTTGCTTGGCTCAATGAGTGATAGCCTCCGTTAACATGATGAAGAATCCCTACGCGATTACTTTTCTCAGTTCGGCGAAGTTGTTGAGTGTACCGTCATGCGTGATAGTAACACAGGAAGATCTCGAGGCTTCGGTTTCCTGACGTTTAAGGACGCCAAAACTGTCAACATCGTCATGGTTAAGGAGCACTACTTGGATGGCAAGATTGTAAGTCAGCCTCGCTTGGATCTTTGCAGATACGTCTAACAGTTCAACAGATTGATCCCAAGCGAGCCATCCCTCGTGATGAGCAGGAAAAGACGAGCAAAATCTTCGTTGGCGGTGTCAGCCAAGACACAACTGACCAAGAGTTCAGAGACTTTTTTGCTCAATTCGGCCGTGTTATCGATGCAACCCTTATGATGGACAAGGACACTGGACGGCCAAGAGGCTTCGGATTCGTGACATTCGAAAGCGAAGCTGGCGTTGACGCTTGCATCAACATTCCCCTCGAGATTCACGGCAAGCAAATTGAGGTGAAGCGCGCCCAGCCTCGCGGCAATTTGCGTGAGGAAGAGGACGCGGCCAAGCGCAACAAATTCAAGAAGGGAGACGACCAATCGCAAGGCATGCAGCAGATGGGCAACAGTGGCATGACACCTCAGGTTATGGCCCAATACTTCCAGCGCATGCAGCAATATTTTACCATGATGCAGTCGCAGATGGCTATGAACCGCGGCATGAACATGAACCCAGCTATGTGGCAGAACATGATGCAGATGCAACAAATGCAGCAGATGATGGGTCGCGGCGGCGGTGGCGGCGGCGGCGGCGGACAGGGCGGCCAGAACATGATGGGCAACATGAACCCTCAAATGATGCAGCAGATGCAGCAGCAGATGATGCAACAACAGCAGCAGCAGCAGCAGCAGCAGCAAGGCGGTGCTAGCCCCAACAGCCAGGGAACTGGAGGCGGTGGATCCCAAAGCGGCTTCGAGAACAACGGCAACAGCAACTTTGACCAGTTTCAGCAGCAACCCCCCCAAGGTCCCGGTGGTGCTCGTCGCGGCGGCCGTGGAGGCTTTGGAGGCGGCCAGGGAGGCTACGGCAACATGGGTGGAGGGCAGCATGGTGGCAATAACTCGTCTTACGAAGGCATGTATGACGATCCCCAACCTGGCGGTTACGGCCGCGGCGGTACCCCTCCGGCCAATGCTCCCACCGGACCCAAGAACCCCGGTCGTGGCGGCGGTGGTGGCTATCGTGGTGGTGGTCGTGGCGGCAACAGAGGCTTCCACCCATACGCTAGGTAAAGCGCGCAGAAGCCCGGCGTCTTGCTTTTTTTATCTTTTGAAATTGGCGATTTTTTGTTTCTGTTTTCTGTTTGTCTATTACTATTATTCCGCAATGTCGTGTTTCGGAAGAGCACTGGGGACCACTGGGTAACATTTATCAAGGGAGGCACTCTGCAGCGAAAAACAACCGTACGCGTTGAGCTTGGGAAATCTACGTCGCGTTTTTAATGTACCATATTAAATTTCACCAATATCAGAAATTTCTTGAATCATGTGGTATTATGCAATGCTCATAAAGTAGATGCTCTATATGTCTTTATGTCTTGATCGTCTATGTATGAAACGCCGATACGAAGCAGTATGCCACGCCTGCACGGCATAAATACTCTACAGTAGAAAGCAACTCCAAGCTACCCAGGAAGAATCGATCCGCGAGAAAGAGGCGGGACACGGCCGCGCGGTACGTTTTCTTGAGCCTGTCGCTGCCGTGCTCCAGCACATACGCATCCATCGACGAAATGCGGAATTCGCGAATGTCGACCGGCCTGGGCAAAGTTGTCGTTGCCCCTTTACCCGTCTCCGCCGACGTCATGCTCTGCGGGATCGGTTCGGGCGTGCGCCGCAGGACCTGGATCAGCTTGAAACCGGCGTACTCGGCGAGGCTGGCGGCGTGAAACGGCGGGGCGCCCTTTTTCAGGAATATGTGCGGCAGCATGTCTGGTTTGTCGACGGCAATCGTGCGGCTCTCGGCGAGCTCGTTGAAGATGCCCTCGAAATCGTGCGCGTAATGGACGAAGCGGGCGTAAAAGACGGGCGTCAAGACGCGAATCTCGATGTCGCAGGCGGCTGCCGTAGCGGCGCGCGAGGTGAACACGTCCTCCGAGGCGGCGGAGGCGATGCCGCTGGCGACGTAGCGGACGCGGATATCTTTGGGCGACTGCTCGACGCGGTGGCGCAGGTACTCGCGGAAGACGACCTCGAGGTCGCGCTCCGTCGGGGTGGCGTGCCGGCCAAGGCTCTGCTTGAGCGGCTCGGGACGGTACCAGACGTGCAGGCTGCGGCGGAAGAAGAGTGCGGCGGCCTCTTTCACGATGCGGGGAAAGGTGGCGAAGCCGATCCAGGACCACTGGCACACGAAGAAGATCTTGCGCAGCGCGCTCATGGCGGCGACGTCGACGGCATCGGTATGGTTGACGAGGCGGGCGACGAGCTTCGGGTGACCTTTGGAGGACTTGAGGTTGATAGTGACGTTTAAGCCGCGAAACGTCGCCATGCCAGGCCCGAGAGGGTCTTTGGCGAGAACAGAGTAGGAACCCTTTCGCGAGTTGAACGGCGACACATGAAAGTCCTTTTCAAAGGAGGCCGAGATTTTGGAGACTGGATTGGCGTTGGCGGCATCAGACGATTGAATATGCTTCGCCTCTTGGTCAAAGTCGCGGAATACTAGATAGGGTCGTCGTTCATCAAACGTGTTATTAACTTCGAGAATCATCGCCGACAGAACCTTGTCCGGGGAATAGAGGTACCAAAACGACACGGGGTTAAAGCTGTATCCAAGAAATTCCGGTGCCGTGACTAGAAACGCATGAGGGTAGTCGTCCGGGTCAATTGACTGGCTGGCGAGGAACCGGTTGAGCTTCTCGCGCAGGCCGCCTTTCTCTGTGCCGCGCGCCAGGTACCCGTCGCTGTCCACCTCGTACAGCGGCGAGGCGAGCCACGCCCACCAGCCGCGGGCAGCACTCGGCAATTTTGAATCAACATCGAGGATGCCATTGACGCTGGAGCGCAGGCCGACAGGAACCCCGACGGTGAGATACGAGTACGCAAAGGAGTGCTTCTTGGGAAAGAAGCGCGAGTGCGTGGTGCGGCTGGGGATGAAGACGCTGCCTGCTGAGTCCGTCCACTGCGCAGAAGGAGGATGGAAGACATGAGGGATTGTGAGAATCACGAATCGTGTAAGCACCAAGCCGAGTGCGGCGAGCACACCGACGCTGAGGAGGGTTTGTCCATGGCGGACGAAAAACTGCCAGAATTCGTCGGGAGATACCAATGCGGTGGCAGCAGCTACGAGGACGATGTCGGCGCGGCTGCCAAGCAGCGCGTAGTAAATGGCGAAAGCTGCGGACAGCAAGATGGACGCGGGCCAGTTGTGGAGGAAGCGGTCGGTGAGGTCGGCGAGGCGTATCACAGCCAGTGAGAGCGGCGAGTCATCGATGCTGTCCATGGGCAGGGCGCTGGTGCCGCAACAGCGGAATATGGTTCAGTTATGTCCGCCAAGCCCGTCCACCGAAATGTTGGAACTCGGATTTATCGCATTGTTGATTATTGATGCAGCATGGCAGAGAGACACGCTCACAAATCGGAATCGAGCGCCGATTCGGTGTTTGTCAGTGAGCACCATAGTAGCCGTTTGTGTGGGCCACGGCTTTGCCTGGCTCATGCCGTCATACCTGGCGGTGTCCTGGCCACAGATTGCATTAGGTCAGCGCTGGGGAGAGCGTAGCAACGCCCGGACAGTGGTACTGTAGTAGCCGGTGGTGTGGTGCGGCGGCGGTGGAATGTACTAGATTCGAAAGCTTGGCCCTGGACTCGAGCTCGAACCAGTTCCATTTTAGCGGGTGAGCCGAAAGGTGTGTGTGGTGGCGCTGCACGTCTTACCGCCCGCCGGTTGACTCAAAGAGGCCACTTGCGAGCCGGCGGGTGGCCTTTTTCAACTTTTCCCCACCGATCCCATCAACCCTTTGGATTATATATTACGGAAGCCTCCATCTTGGTCCATCTTTTGTCCTTGACATCATACCTTGTATTCTCGACAAAAACCACGCACATACGCCTTTTGACGCACGACTCGATCCGCGAACAGAACAAAAACATCACCCCGCCACTACAACACCTCAACCCCACCAACCACCACCACATTCACAATGTCTGAGGATTGGGATTCGGCCACCAAGATCGGTAGCCGCGTTCGTGGCCCCGGCGCTGGCGGCCCTCGTGAGACTGTCGTCCGTGGCAAGTCTGCCCTCAACGCTGCCCAGCGATCGGGCGGCGCCATCAGCACCGAGAAGAAGTACTCTTCTGCCAACTCTGTACGTCGTTGAACCTGCCACGCCAGAGAGAGGAAGAGAGAAAACCCCGCCACCCAGCCGAGCGCGTGACAACGTGGCCAATGCCTATTGTCGAACAATACGCACCGCAAAGGCTGTTGACGGCGAGGGCGAAACTCCCTTGCTCTTGTAGCTTCCCTGCTCTTTTCTTGCTAACATTTTCCTCACAGGGCGGCTCCGGCGAAGGCCAGCGCCTCACCAAGGTCGACCGCTCCGACGACATTGTCAAGCCCAACACCATCGGCAAGACCGTCGGCGACGTCATCTCCCAGGCGCGCCAGAAGATGGAGCCCAAGATGACCCAGAAGGACCTCGCCACCAAGTGCAACACCACCCAGACCATTGTCGCCGACTTTGAGCGCGGCACCGCCACCCCCGATCAAAAGGTCCTCGCCAACATGGAGCGCATCCTCAACGTCAAGCTGCGCGGCAGCGACATTGGCGCTCCCAAGTTTGCCAAGAAGAAATAAGTCTGTGCGGACAGAATGTAAAGGACAATAAAGGGAGAGAGAGGAGTTTTATTTTTTTCTCATGGGAATCACGGGCAGTGTAAGCGAGTGAAATTGAATCAAAACACACTACCAAAAAAGCACACCATCTGTCGAGACGGCTCGAGACGGGCTGGGCATGCGTCTAGTTCGTCAGGGATGTTTGGAGTTCAAAATCAAAATGGTCCGATAGATAGGAACTTATAGATTTTTTTCTGGCATATTTAGCAAAACGGAAAATAGTAACGACTCGTTTATACCCCATTGACTGCGTTTCATTCGGTGCGCAGCTGGTCTCAGTTGTCGCTCACCTTGAAGTGACTGGACATGCTCTCGCAATGCCTCAATTTCCCCCCCTCTTGCACGGCTAGATGAAGCCGATTTTCTTCATTCTCTCACAAACAAACTTTCCACGCCCTCACAATGACCACTGACGTTTCTGGCGATCACGCCGCCAGCTCCGCGACCAGCTCGCCCAACAGCATCCTCGACCGCAAGCGCGAGCTCAAAGCCATCCCTGGCAGCTTCTCCTACAACCTTGGCCGCCGCGGATCCGGCCTCCCTCCGCGCCTCGATCTCTCGCACGGTACGAGCCCGAACCGAAGCGTCCGGTCCATCGTCGCCTGGATCGAGTCGTCGGCCACCAGCAAGCGAGCCTCGCGGCTGTCCGCCAGCTCCGACGGCGGCGCCGCTCTGAGCTCCCGTGCGTCGTCCTACACCGTGGGCGAGACCGTGGGTGATTCTCCGTCGCGCCGCCATGAGATGAATACAGCGGGTGTCTATGCAGATGAGGACTGCCCGGCGTTTTTAGATTATCAAAGATACTTTTCACAAGAGAGCTTGGCGAGGTGCCTGGACGAGTCACCGCAGACGGCCGTCTTTGGATCCATGTCGGAGCAGACAGGAACTGTCAAAGAGATGCACTATAAAGAGTATAAAGCAGGATTGAAAAAGAAAAGCGAGGAAATATTTTCGACTGAAAGGGTCGCCAATAAAGAGAAGAGGTCTTCTACTGAAGTCGCGGCGCTTTAGGAAAGCATCAGACGGCAGCTCTGGATCCCGGACGAGGAACTAGAGAGCAATACATCCAACACCAGCTCTTTGCTCGCTGCTGCTGAACTTGGGCTGCCAATTTGGTCACAGCCAATACGATGCAAGAAATGATCTTGAATGGTTTATTGTGTATTATAAACAGCTCCGAATAGTTGGTGTGCCTTTTGGTCACATAATGTCCAACCATTCTCTACCAAATACGCCGTACGTCATGATGGTCGTCCTTCTTTTTCCCATTTTTTATAAATCATCTGTCCCCTTTCATTTTATTATGCCGCAACCTTGGCGGAGTATTTCGACGCAGCGGCGTCGAAGGCAGCGCTCTTCTCCTCAAGGTCCACCAGCAACTGGTGCTTGGGGTCAACCTTTTCCAAGTTTCTACTTCATAGTCAGCAACACTACTCCCGCGTCGTTTCATTATTTGAGTGATACGTACGCTGTCAGATCGTCAGCATTGGCACCAGACACAACCTTGAGCACCAGCAGATTGGCAATCGCATCGGCGGACTCGGGGGCCTTTTGGATGGCCTGGTCGAGGGCGGCCTGGGCCTCCTCGGTGCGGCCGAGGTGCAGCTCGCAGACGGCCTGCGACACGAGGCTGCCGACGGACGAGGTAGCGGGCGCCTGCGCAAGCTCCTCAAAGACGTAAAACGCTTGCTGGTACTTTTCACCACCCTGTTCTAGTGTTAGCCCGGTTTCCCACCCTTTCTTCACGACCAAAACTCCTTACCACGCGCAGGCCAACCCACGACTCGGCGAGGTTGACGAGTAAGCTATCTTGGGCCCATCGTCTAGCAGCTGTGACTTCCTTGAGGGCGAGGTCGGTTCGGTTCTGTTGGAGGTGGATCTGGGCAATCAGGGCGACGGCATCAACTAACATAGACTTTGTCAGCAACAGAGGCAAGATCACGCAATACAGGTTCATTGCGCCGGCAATTCAGCACTCACGGCTTCCCTGGTGTTGCGAGAGCAGCGCCAGAGCTTCCTCCGACTTGCCCGCCGCCTGCAGGACGGTGCCCCCTATGATCTGGACCGCGACGTCGTCGGCGTGCGCGGCGGCGAGCTTCTCAATCGTGGCGACGGCGGCGTCGCCCTTGCCGAGGCTTTGCTGCGCGAGCGCGCCCGCGGCCTGCAGCGCCGGCTCCGAGGCGCCCTTGACGTCGGCGAGCACGGCCTGCGCCTGGCCGAGCGCTATGCGGGCGCGCAGCACCAGGAGGCGGGCGGGGAGCTCGTTCTCGGGGGAAAAGGACGACGTGTCAAAGTCGACGACCTCCTGGTACTGGGCCTGGTGGAAGTGGTTGTGGATGTTGATGAGTTCGCCCTCGGCGGAATAGGGATCCATGGTGGGCGGCGTGGATATATGCGTTGCGTTGTGGTAGAATGTCGTTGGAGATGGTATAAGGATGTCGCTGCTGGCATCTCGACGGACGTGGGGTCTCCTAGAGGACACCAGGCAGCGCCAGAGCTGGCCTGCCACTGGCTCCACGTGATTGTAGGCTACCCTGAACAGATCTGTTGCAGCTCACTGCACGGTGCATTTATTTATCGAATTCATTTTCAGCTGGCAGTTAGATTCTGAATTGATTCTTCTGACCAGGAATATTTTTTCTGATTTTAAATACGGTCTGGTTAAGGTGTAGTGCACTGCTCATTGGTCTTGAGCCTTGCAACTTGCGGACTTGAACAATACCGCAAGCTCTTGGTTCTAATGCGAGTGCAGCGTTCTTGAAAGGCAGGAATCACAGCGCCAGTCAATTGCATAAAACACCACACTGAGAATCCAACGGTGCAATATAAATTAACGGCATGTCTTTGCACACAAGCAATGGACGGTTCTCGATTGAGACTGGGTAGTCTCAGCAGACCGGGTGTTACAATTTCTTTCCCTGCTTTGCCTTCTTTCAAGTATACTATTGTTGCAAAAGTATCACATCACAATATTCGTTGAAATTAATTATCCGGCCACTTTGATATAAATTGTTCAAATCATGCGCGAGTACACCGACAGATCACCCTTGCCTTCTCTTCCCATTTGGGTCAGGTCCTTTGAACCCCACTGTGCCACGACCGTTTCTGCGCCACAGGGAAAGTCACGTGAGATAGAGGGGCAGAGTTCTTTGGCGAGGCAGGTGTGGCGCACCATCACAGCAAATGAGCCACACACTCAATGAGGCAAGGCGCCGACCCTAGTTTCCCACAAACCGAGAAATCACCAAAACCTCCAAATTTCGCCCCGTCCAAGGAACTTTGCATCACCAAACAACCGTAACGACATCCACACAGCGTCGTCAAGATGGTATGTGACCGCAACCCTCGCAAGCACTCATGGTTTTCGATGCAGAATTCGACGACAAAGAGCATTTATCTATCGGCTGGACGGTCCACGGTCGCACGATGACAAGTTTTTCCTCTCGAACCTCGACGACGATGCCGGCAAGGCATGCTGCCTCGTGAAATATCCCCTTCGCCATGCGCCAACATGACCGACAGCTCCTCCTCATCGAATCGCTTTCAATCAATTCGAAGAAGAATCTCTCGGCAATTTTATCCTGAATTTACTCAACAAACACGCGCCAAACCAACATGGAAGAAAGACTGTCTCGTGCGGCCCGAACAACGATCGATGGATGAATCTCTGAACCGTCAAACTCTGCATCTTATACCCGAATACCATGCTACCCGCGACCGCATCTGCTCACAAAGGACGAAACACTGACTCGATTTGGAACACAGGTCAACATTCCCAAGACCCGTAACACCTACTGCAAGGGCAAGGAGTGCCGCAAGCACACCCAGCACAAGGTCACCCAGTACAAGGCCGGTAAGGCCTCGCTTTTCGCCCAGGGAAAGCGTCGTTATGACCGCAAGCAGTCCGGTTACGGTGGTCAGACCAAGCCTGTCTTCCACAAGAAGGCTAAGACTACCAAGAAGGTTGTCCTGAGACTGGAGTGCGTCAAGTGCAAGACCAAGTGCCAGCTGGCCCTGAAGCGTTGCAAGCACTTTGAGCTGGGGTATGTTTTGTCGAATGTCGGACTCGGCCAGAAACGGATCGCTAACCAATGTCTCTCTACAGTGGTGACAAGAAGACCAAGGGTGCCGCTCTTGTTTTCTAAATGCCAAAAAAACTTTTATTCGGGTTTCTCACGCTTTATTCGTGCTTTCCTTAACTTGCATTTGGGCATATGGAACAAACTGGCGAAGGGAGAGGTTCATGCCCTCGGTTTGAGGGATGGTTCATAGGGAACGAATTATAACAAAAAGGAATGAAATTCTCTATGTCATGAAAATAGCAGCTTCACGTCTCGAGTGAATCTACGAAAATTCAAAAATCAAAAATTTACCAAAAAAAGATGAACGACTACGGTTTCGAGCGAGAGTGTGTTTACGATGCGACTGGTGATTCTATTGTCTATGGGTTTCTTCTAATGTGGTCATGATGCGCCGACGAGGGGTCTGGACAAGTACGAGCTTTCTTGTTAGAAGCCTTCGCCAAGCTGAATGGTTCTTCCCCCGCCGTACCACAGCGTCCCGTTGCGAGCGTCCAGGCCGCGCTCCTGGCCCACGATCCACTCGCCCGTGAATTCTGCGTCGTTCTTGTCCCAAATCTCCGCCCGCAGCCACTCGTTGACCTCATCGATGGCCGCGATCCACTTTTGGCGTTTGGTCGGCGTATCGTGATCGGCCTCGGACAGGTAGCGGCCCAGAGTGATGTGCGCGCTGGGCACCTGGTAGCGCGAGCCGACCTCGATGCCGGCGGCCTGGACCTGGTCAAAGACGTCTCGGCGGAGGTGGTGGTACGTGTAGCCGTCGCCGGTCGTGATATGTTCGGCGGAGAGATCAACGCCCATGGGCGCCGGCGACAGCGCCGGCTCGCCGGACGCGGGGAGGAAGGACAGCGCAAATGCGGAGAGGTCGTAGGATACGAAGGGCTTGACGAGGCGGGCGCGGTGCGTGTGCGTGTGGGACACGATGGAGGGAATGGCAGGCCGGATGGTGGAGATGAGGGCCTCAATCTCCTGAGGTGTTTTGGAGAAAGCGACTTCAAGTACCGTCAGGTGCATTTTGTAAATCGGCATGAGCCAAACATCTACATATACTATTAGCAATAGGTAAGCAAAATGCAAGTAGGAGAGTGCGGGTTACCGGGAGCCGCCTTCTTGAGCATCTGCTGGACCTTGGCGGCCAGCAGCATGATGTGCTCAGGCGGTCTAGCCCAGAAGACGAGACAATTGCGCTCATCTTTGAAGCCAGGCTGAACAAGTGGATTGGTAAGACGTAAAAGATACTGGTCAATGACAAGCTCCTTGAAGTCTGTAGAGAGAAACTTTTCTTTTTGCTGGGCGTTGCGCTTTACACGATGTGTCTCGTACAGCGTCTGAATCTCGGCCTACGGGATGTCACAGATGGTGTCAGCCGGTTCCAAGACAGGACTCTCTAATTTTTTTTAAAAAAAATATTTGTTTGGAGCTGGAATAAAGGAAACAAGGTAAGAGTACATACATGATTATCGTTGCATGCTTTGACAAACACCTCGTATGGGTTCTCGCCGGGCTTGATGACGATCCCCGACAGATCTTCAAGCTTGTTGCGCGCATCGACTGACACCAATTCGGCTGCCATCTTTATACGTCGTCTAATAAAATCAATATAAAAAAACCGAAAACAATGTATATCAGCGTGTAAAAAGTCTTGTCACGATGATCGGAGCAAGGACGAGACAGCTCATCGGCGGGGGTCAAAGGGCGCAACACTCAGATGACTAATCTTCGTATAAAACCCATCTTGAATCGGCGAAACAGGAATTGAGAAGAAGAATAAAATCGTCTATAAACTTTTTGCTTTTATTCCGTCATAATATGAGACCAATTCTTTGTACATAATCCCTACATTGGAGGGCCGATATCGCAGGCCGAACATAAACCTTGCCTCATGATATGTCTGTCCATTCCCTAGACATGCATATCCGCTATATACATCTATATGCTATGCCAAATCTCGCTTTTACAAATGTTCTCTCGTAGCCGTATTCGGAATGGGGATCTGCACGCGTAGCTGCGGCTCCGGCCGTCCCTGGGCTTCAAACTCGAGCAGCTGGCAGTCCTCCACCGCGACGCCGCTCGCAAACTGCGTCACCACAAAGTCGAGCGTCGTCCCCGGCGCGCCCAGCACCACCATCGGCGCGTGCCACGTGCCCGCGCCGTATGTGACGGCCTGCGCGCGCGTGGCCACAAACGCGCGCAGCTCCTTGAGGTTCGGCAGCCCCCTGCCCGGCGTGCCGCTCGCCTCTCCCGCTACCGGCATGTCGGCGTCGGCCGCGCTCGGCGGCAGGCTGGGCGCGACAATGACGAGGTACAGCGCCGCCGACGAGGCCACGGGCGTAAACGTCTGCGTGGTGAAGGGGTGACGCTCGAGGTAGCGCAGGACAAACTCGGCGTGCTGGCGCGTGCTGTTGAGGGGGCGCGCCGCGCAGACGAACATGCTCATGATGGGTTGGGCGGTGCCGCTGGGGCTGTGCTCGTAGAGGTTGGCCACGCGGCTGACGTTGCGGTACTGGATCGCGAAGCCCTGGTTCGCGGAGACGGCGTTGGCGGGCAGCGTCGCGGCGTGGTGGGCGTAGGCCGTGGGCAGCACGTCGGGCCGCGGGTTGGCGACGACATCGCCAAAGGGGGCAAAGGCGCCTTGCGTGAGGGGCTCGGCGGTGATGCGCACGTCGAGGTGACCGACTTGGATCTTGCGCGAAGCCATGGCTGAAAGGAATATGGTGTGTGTTGAAGGTCTTGCTGAAGAATTTGTCTTGGATGAAGAGCTGGAGATGCGACGAATTTGTAGATGAAAAGTTTCACTGGCAGGAGGTTGAGGTTTGGAATATATGTTAGAGTTTGAGGCTGTAGCTTGATGAGTGTGCTTCCGATTAATTATCTTGTTGAGATGGTAAAATATGGAAAACCAATAGAGAGAAACGCTGTAATGAATGATGTGAGAATGGGTTTGTTGAGTGTGGCGGGTTTGGAGGAGGTTGTGGTTGACACCGGAGAGCTCCGGGCGATGGCCGCTAGGCGAGGCTGGCCCTCCGGTTCCGGGGGCGGCCGGTGAAAGTCGATGCCGGACGACGGCGCCAATCGGTATTTTACAAAAACCACATAAAATAAGCAATGTCGACATTTCAACCGTAGAAGGATGCGATATTTTTTTTCAGGCAAATTTCTGTTGTTTGGCTAGTTTGTGTAATACTCGTTGTTGTGAGAGCCTGGTCATCGCAACCTAACGCCTGCGCATGCCGACAAGCAATAATGCCGAGTGCGAGTTGCCACACCGATATTTCTTTAAAACGGCATTAATTGATCTGAATCGCCTACCACACTTATATAAATATGCCGCTTCGGAATCTCCCACAGCTTCCTCACCAGTATGATTTCACGCTCAAATACCTGACCAGTGGATTGCATTCTGCAAAAGATTTCTGGGATATGTAGGCTGCTTATTTGACACGGACATGGTAATACCAAGAAGCCGTTTTACTGTCTCACATTGACCATGTGGCCACGCTATTCCCGTTAGTTCAGGTCGGCGTCCGACCTCACCACCGAGGCTGCGTTGTGCCTTGCAGACGAGACAAGAATCCTGAAACTTGAAAAACAAGCAAACAAGAACAGCTAAAAAAAAAAGAGAAACACATAAACACCTCAAGAACTATTACAAAGGCTACATCGAACAGTGTTTGGAACTTCTTTTCGATCATACGCAGCCGTGATTGGCAGCGCCGCAACTTGCCTCTTTGGCTTCCCACCGTCGATCCTTCGGCACCGGGGCCGGCAGCTTGTTTAGACCGGCTCTAAAATTCTTAATGACGAACCAACGTCACATACCATCTTTCAATTTTTTGCATATACAACCTCATTTTTTTCCTTCTTCTGGAAATAATTTTGATTATAATATAAAGACGTACCGTACCATGCGGTGCACATAAACATCTTCGCAATGACACACCCCGCCGACCGCCGGCCGTCGCTCGACGACCCTGACGGCGTGCTCCCACCCGCAGATGCGCCACCGCGCCGCGCCGCCTCCAAAGAGGACGCGAGCAAAAAGCCCGTCGCGTGGAAGGACATGCCGCAGAAGCGCCAGCTCGCTATCCTGACGCTGTCGCGTCTCAGCGAGCCGCTCGTGCAGACATCTCTTCAGGTGCGCAAAGTTCGATTTTTTGCCCGCCCCCGCCCCGCACGCCGTTATATACTTACAGCGGCGGCGGTTCGGAGCAGAGCCAGAAAAGTATTAAACTAACATGGAGTCTTCTTTTGAAATTATATAGGCCTACATGTTTTATCAGCTGAAATGGTTTGACCCGAAACTGCCCGATTCCACTATTGCCGCGCAGGCCGGCGTCATGCACGCCAGCTTCATGGCCGCCCAGTTCATCACGGCCATGCTCTGGGGCCGCGTCGCCGACTCGCGCCGCGCCGGCCGAAAAACCGTGCTGCTCATCGGGCTCCTCGGCACCAGCCTGTCGTGCCTGGGCTTTGGCTTCTCGACGTCCTTTTGGCAAGCCCTCCTGTTTCGCACCCTCGGCGGCGCGACCAACGGCAACATTGGCGTGATGCGAACCATGTAATTCCCTTCCCCGTCAACGTCCCCCAAAGACAGAGAAGCAATGCTAACATGGTCAATAGGATTAGCGAAATTGTTCGCGAGAAGAAATATCAGCCCCGCGCGTTTATGCTGCTCCCCATGACCTTCAACGTTGGCGTCATCGTCGGGCCTATCCTCGGCGGCCTGCTGTCCGATCCCGCGGGCAGCTACCCGTCGCTCTTTGGAAACGTCCGCTTCTTCAAGGCGTTTCCGTACGCGACGCCGAATATCGTCAGCGCCCTCTTCCTGGCGACCGCCGCGCTGGCCGTCTGGCTCGGCATCGAGGAGACGCTCGATGCGCTTCGCGACGAGCCCAACCTCGGCCTGCAGATCGGCCAGCGGCTGTACCGCCTCCTCCGCCGCGTCCTGGACAAGATGCGCAGACGCAAAGGCGTGGATCATCGTGGCGAATATGCGGCCCTTGCGACGCACGACGTCGAACTGGCCGACGCATCAGATACTGAAGTCGGAGTGTCCTCGTCGGCATCTTCCCTGCAAGCTGGCGCAGGCGCCAAACCCAGCCGGCGGCGCGGCGCACGCTATACCCAACGGCTGCCGTTTCGCCAAATCTTCACGCGCAATGTCGCCCTGACCTTTTTTGCGCAATTCTTCCTCACGTTCCACATTGGCACGTTCAACGCGCTGTGGTTCGTCTTCCTGTCGACGCCCGTCTACGATCCGTCGTCGGCCACCACCACGCCACACCTGCCGTTCCGCTTCACCGGCGGCCTGGGCATGCCGCCGCAGCGCGTCGGCGCCGCCATGGCCGTGCTCGGTGTCATCGGCATCCTGATGCAGCTGTTTCTCTACCCGACGCTGTCCGCGCGCCTCGGCACGATCCGCTCCTGGCGGCTGTCGCTGCTGACCTTTCCACTGGCCTACTTTATCGTGCCGTACCTCGCCGTGGTGCCGAGCTCGGTCGCGCCGCCGGCGGCCAAGGCGGGCGTCGCTATATGGCTTGCCATTTGCGGCGCGCTGTTCGTGCAGGTGACGGGCCGGACGTTTGCGCTGCCGAGCATGGCGATTCTCGTCAACAACTGCTCGCCGCACCCGAGCGTGCTGGGGACGGTGCACGGGCTGGGGCAGAGCGTGAGCAGCGCGGCGAGGACGATTGGGCCGGTGATTGGCGGCACGGTTTACGGGTTCGGACTGAACCGCGGCTACGTGGGCTTGGTGTGGTGGGCGCTGAGCGGCATGGCGGTATGCGCGTTTCTGGCGAGTTTGCTGGTCAAGGAGGGCGATGGCCATGAAGTGTGGCTAGACGGCGATGAAGAAGAGGAGTAGATACTCAAGATACTATAATATTAAAAATAGGGAATGTTAGAAGAACAAGGAAAATAAGAAGTATAAAGAATATAAGAAGAATAAAGAATATAAGAAGAATAAAGAATATAAGAAGAATAAA
>PHFE01000095.1:1707804-1765998 GCA_002796755.1 Paracorniculantispora psalliotae
TAAAGAATATAAGAAGAATAAGAGATATAATAATATTCATATCTACTTTAGGCAAGTATGAAGAATTTCAGCAAGTCTCGAGAATGCCCCCTCCGTTACCATGGGTTGATCTACCAGGATATCGGGATGATGCTGTACACTCTCCGCCCTGGAATAATACTAGCGTCTGAGCTTCCTTTAGAAGAGTACTCTTAAATAATTAGGCGTCGAGACGAGTTTGATGATTTTGGATGATGAGACGCATTTGTATTTGCTTAAAGCATTCTGAGTATATAAAACATTGAGATAGATATCACTCACCGGCGAGAAATAAATGGCAAGATACCCCCGGCCATTAGATAAAAGACAATGGGCCAAATGCGAACATGCGAGTGCGTCGATACATGACGGAAAGAAGAAACGACACCCAATCAGTGACTAGACGTACACATATATACGCTGCCAAGACCCCAGCTCCAGAACGCCCAACTCTTGTGAAGATGAAAAAAAGCAGATGGAATTATAAATTACACAGAAGATAAAAAGGTTGCCAGAATCGGCCCGCTTACGGGAACGACTTCTTTGTCGTGGCTCCCATCTCGTGGCCCTCTTCCTCGTATGACATGCGGCCGCCGCTCTTCCACGGCGACGGGGAGCTCGGGGCGTTGTTGACTCTGGGGTTCGGGAGAGGATCGTGGTCGTCGCGCGCGGCGGCGCCAGGCTCGTTGTCGCTCCAGCGGTCGTCGCCGTAGGAGGCGGCCTGGGCCGCACCAAAGGCGGCAGCGACGCGGCGCTTCTTGGCGGCGCGAATCTGGCGGATGCTGAAGAAGAGGGCGGCGACGCAGAGCACCATGACGGTGATGCAGAGGCCGAGGGCGGCGGCGTAGTTCATGGCGAAGAAGTAACCGCTGGCAAAAGAAGTTAGAAAAATGAGCATTTGCCGAGGTTAGTTGATTCGGCACTTACTATAGCATGTTGAACATGGCAAGAAGCAAAACGATGTTACCCAGCCAAACATGGATTCTGCCGTATTTGGTCGGGGAACGCGTCTGGCGGTATTCGAGATGGTGCATGACGCCGAGGGTGAATTGGCCGAGCAGGAAGGCGACGACGAGAAGACCAATGATTTGATGCGCAGAGTTGAACTTTTTGGACTGTGATGGTAGCGCATGTTAGTAAAGGCACGCTTTTGATAATAGATTTATTGCTTACCCGATTGTAGTGGAAGCTCGTGGTAATGCCCATGCCAAAGCCTGCGAGGACAACGATGAGAGCCACCGCCTGGTTGATGCCGTGCCAGGCGGCCCAGCGACCAACGCGCAGCAGCACAATACCCAGCGGGAAGAGGACGAGAACGGCCAGCGTCATGAGCGCGGCGTGCATGGACGAGTTGACGTCCCACAGCTTCGTCTTGTGCTCGACCTGGGTGATGCCCTCGTCGACCGACTTGTCTGTGAGGGCGGGCGTGTCCTCGGCGCCCTTGGTGCGGGCCATGTCGATGCTGAAGACGCCGTGCGACTCGTGGAAGCGCAGGGCGGCGGTCTGGTCGTTGGAGCGCAGCTTCTGGCGCGGACCGAGGGCCCAGATGGATTTCTGGCTGTTAGAGTTGAGGTCGAGGTAGCCCTTGCCCGAGTTGGCGCCGGGCCAGTTCTGGCACTCGATGCAGCGAAAGGAGAAAGTGGCGAAGCCGTCGGCGACGCTGCTGGCGAGGTGCTGCCACTTCATCTTGGGGTAGAAGTAGGGCTCGTAGTGGCCGTAGGCGAGGCGCGGGGAGAGGGTCACGTTGTCGCCTTTTTCGTTGAGATACATGACAAAGTAGAGGGCGCCGGCCATGTCGTCGCTGCCGAGGCCGATGGCGCCCCAGGAGCGCGACGTCTTGAGGCGCATGGTGACGAAGTAGTCGTTGACGTCCTCGTTGCCAATGGTGAAGGCGAAGCCGAGATCTTTGTCGGGGGAGATGAAGGTGGACTGGCCGCTGGGGTTGTCTGCATTGTCGGCGGCGGTCGCAAACGACGGGACGAGGGCTGTTGGGACAGTGGTTGTTAGAATCTGGCTATGATGCGAGTCGCTTCGGCGTTCGAGGTGACTGAGGACATCCGAGCGATCATATTCTTGGAGGGGGGCACCCAAGGGGGAGAGCGAGCATACCAGCAACGGCGGCGGCGCAACGCCAAAATGATGATAGACGCATGGCGGCAAAGACGGACTATAACATGAGCAAGAGAAAAGTTGGATGAAAAAAGAAAAGAGAGCGAAAGTCGAAGAGGCGAAAAGAGGGTTAGAAAAGAAGAATGAAGGATGGCATGGCACCGGAGCCAAGGAGAGACAAGGAGTTCGTGATTGTGGGATCGAAAGAGGGAGCGACGCGCGCTGGGGCAGGGGTAGCGCCATACCCAGCTGTGCGTGTGTGGCTCAGTTTTTTGGTGGTGACTCTCGGATACAGCGTCCAGTGCTGCGAGTGCTAGGTACCGAAATCTAACTAAAGCGTGGAGAATGGGTTTGTGGCAGATCTTGGCCATGTCCGCATTTCTTTAATTCCAGTCCTTTTTCCAACATGAAGCTTCGCCGTGCCTCCAAATTTCTCTGTCATAGTCTCGCGTGCCCGTTGCAGAATCCGTCATGCCATTCTTGCCTCTGCTTCCCGCCAGCATGGCCTCTTCTTTCTATTACTCCAGCCTTGCATTGATAGGATTTCCTTTTCGTTGCTCCATGCATGATTAGCGTGGAACCCTCCGAGGTGCCGCATCCAAGGCACGGACGGAATGGGGCGAGGCTAGTGAGCCGGCGGCCTGGTGTGGCACTCGCATTGCAATTCGACCCCTTTTGAGTGGTTGTCACGCATGCTGCCAACTCAAAATATGAACACTTTACATCACAGATGCAATCTGCCCTAAAGTAAATTAAGAAAAATTAAGAAAAATCAATAAAAATTAAGATACAGATTATTGCATTTATGCTAAAATATACTTTGTGTAGCCTGTTTTTATAGTAGCCGCCTTCTCCTACACTGATGCTGGGTTCTCGAGCCATCTAGTATCGAGATGTGTCGAAGCTGTCTGCGCGCTGTTGGAAAATGTCGAGGTCTAGCGACACGGCGCGCTTGTGTTATATTAATATTATTTTACGGGGGAGAGTGCATGCCGCAAGCTCTTATAGTACGGCAATGGTCGAAAAGTTTCCTCTCTATCGCACTGCGGACTTGACAGTAGTGCTAGGCAAAATGCTGGTCTACGGTATCTTCCCGAAACGATGGTAGATCAATCCACGGTGACGGAGGGACATCCTCTAGGCTCGCCGAAGCATTTCCTGCCTGCCTAAGCCGGAATAACGGCCATGGACATGGATGGCAGGTGGTCGCTCATTGTTCCTCGAATAGCGACCACTTTCACTTCGACTTGCTAATATATGCTAATATGTATTGCCATATCACAAATGCTATTGAACACACTGGCCACACTACTCTGCAATACATACGAAAGCCCATCTAATGAAAGATAATCTGAACGCCCCTTGTGCCTAGCTTCGGCAAAGGTACAATAACATCGTGGACCGGCTTAACGTCGGACTCGTCCGTCTCGTAGAGGTCGAAGTCTGCCCCTCCTGGGCGGAAAAGAATGGCGAGGATGAAATTGAGTTCACAATATGCAAGACTATCAAATTCGACATCAGCGTGGCCCGACATTCTAATACACGGCACGGCCGGAGGCATTTGAACAAGAGACCTACTTCATTCCCAAGCAGTATCGGGATCCCCTTCAGAAGGAAATAAAGTTATGTTGCATTTCCGGAGTCACATCTTTCAGCCATCTCTCGGGCATAAACTCCATTGGCTTCGGGAATATAACTGGATCCCGGTGCTGGATGTATGCCGACATACCGACGGGGATGCCAGGTGGGATTACCCACTCCTTAAAAACAAGAGGCTGTTTGGGAGAAACACGAGGGCGACGGTGCATGGTACCATAACTGAGGCTATTTGCATAGTTGAAAGTCAGCTGAACTGTTATGCCAACATTACAGGGATAAAGGGAAGCATACCGAAGACCCTCTTTGATTATCGCCTCTCTGCCAGCACATTGCGATGACAAAGGACCTGTTATGCGTTGAAAAGGCTGCTTCCACGTTTTTCCGAGCCACCGGAGAGATCGTGAATGGCACTGAAGCCGATACCGCGGTCAAAATGGTGCAAACCATCTTCGATACCCTCAAACCAGATATGCGGCCGACGAGGGAGCAGATCATTTACCAGCACGCGGCATTCATTGACGTCCTGCCGTTCCCGACACTCAGACGGAATGTTATTGTCGGCGGAGAAGCTGTCAACCTGACTGAATTTTATCACGACTTGGTTGGTGGACTGGTATTCTGGGGAGGGGCTACGGATCGAAAAATTGCTACGGTCGAGGGGTACGCCCTGGGACAGCAGAAGCTGGGAGGCTAGGCCGTGGTTTTTGCGGAAGTACTGGGCACTGCTTGGTGGCGATGATGGGGAGCTCGTGCGTCAGAGCGAATGGTGGCGGAACGTGAGAGGAGACAACACAGATCTGTGGTTAGAAGTGTGAAATTCAGCCAAGCTACTATGTAATAATATCTCCTGTAAGTGTTTGATAAGCGAGTCCTGTAGACAAGATAGTTAAGCACTCCACCTAGCTTTTGCCATTGTCTACCTTTGCATCACAGTAAATTAATAATTCCTCAGATAAGAATTATTCTTGCCGTTTAAGCTGACCCTATATGTTGGAGCGCCGCTTCCTGTACAAAATATAAGACGTTTGGAGGATCGAACAAACATGGGCAGATAAAAGTTGAAACACCGTCTCAATGTGTTCCTGTCAAAGTTGGATGGTTTATTCGACCTATTTATACGATTTTGGTACAACGTGGAAGAACTAACGAGCCAGGAGGAGATATCCCGAGGATCTATCCTATAATATCCTTTACGGGCATTGACGACGATGTCGGCAGAGTGGGCAACCGTTGAACATGGCTATCGCGACCCTGGTCGCGATTCATTCTAGTCATGACCGTGCAACGAGGTCTGTAGGCCGAGTTTCTTTCACGGTATAACCCGTGACAGCGCGGAAGGGAACGGTTGAAACACACGGCCGCCTATTTAGTGTCTGCGGCAAGACTGGCGATAATGCATATACGTGGTATACTGATATTGAATCAGCGAGGGAGATGATTGCAATTCATTCAAGATATTCCGTTCTGCTGTCATTCGATCACAGGGTTAGGCCGGATAAGTGCCTCGCTTGTCTGGGCGACGCACTTATCAACCACGTTGAACAAATTCGTAAAAAGTATGTACTGTTTCGGGTGCTGGAGCACTGATATATAGTATGTCCTATATTAAATGTCAGAGCTGCCCTTCTTCCTCAAGCAACTAGCAAAGATGTCTTCTGTATGCTGGATCACTTTCTCTACAGCACCTTGGTTCCTTGTTTTATCCAGCTTCATATTTGCTGGGAATACCTCTCCGTCCCAGTTGGACCAGTAGCAACCGCTTCCTTTCGTTCCGTCACTCCCAACCGCGACCTCCCCTTCTCTTGTGTTCCCTATAGCTTTTGGGGGAAACCGATCTGTCGTCGCTGCAAACAAATGCCTCTCTCCGCTCTCCTGAATAGGCACCATAAATGGACTCAGCAGCGTCCCCAACACCGCTGTCAAAATGCCCGCAGCTGGTAGTTCGCGCAGCAGGCCAGTGGCGACCCCGGACGGGTAGGCATGGACAAAGGCGGTCTGCGGGTGACGCTGCGCCATACCCTCGAGGAAGAAGTCGCCCATCAAGCTAGCATGAGCACCGCATCTAGCAAGGCTGAAGGTACGCGTAAGGCTGAGGTCGGAGAAGTCAAGCGTGCCGGAGCCGCCGGCGCGGACTGAGACGTGAGGGTCCAGCACTGAGACTACACGGGACAGATTCGCCATCGAGTTTGGTCCGTCGGCTAGAGCGGCTGCTGTGAGGATAGGGAGCAGGTTGGTGATGAATCGCATCCGCGCATAGTAATGCAGCACAAACTTTCGGTCTAGGCCTTCGGCTGTCTCGTCCCAGCCCTTCAGTGTCATGTATCCCGGCGTCATAAAGAGCACGTTGAGCTTTTTCTCCTTTCTAGCAATAATGTCGCATACTTTATCGACATTTCTCAGAAGTGAAATGTCTGCTTGAAGAAATGTAGCTTGGGTGGAGGGATTGATGGTCTTCATGGAGGCGATCGCGGCGTCGGCGGCAGGCTGGCTGCGGCCAATTAGGTAGATTTTCGGCGACGATGTGTGCCGGGCGAGCGCGAGAGCTGTGGAGAGGGCGATGCCCGAGGTGCCGCCCACTGCATGCTTGGTTATTCACGAAATGCGATGCGAGGTTACAACGGAATAGAGCCAACAGAGCGGGCACGGATGACATTTGCTCAGAGATGATACAAGGGTCCAAGAAAAGCTGACTTACCAAACACCGCAACGAGGCTTGGGGCTAAATAATTGAGCGTGGCATTGTGGGCTTGAATGGCTTGGAGCTTCACCATTGTGGTCGGGATGGTTGCGCTGCAAGAATGCGTGACTATTTGGTGTAAAGAGCACGAGGCTTGGGTTTCCATTAAGTGCAGCAGGATTATGGACGGTAGCGTCAGCCAGTTGCGTCAGCCAGCTGCCTACCAGGCCGCCTAGCTTTCAAAGTCTGGTTTCAGTTTCTCCGCTCTGGTCAACTTGCTCCAGCATTGTCCACACCCTGGTATTATAGGCAGGGGCCCGCTGCAATGAGAGCCTGATCAAAGAGCATGCCTTGGACATTCCGTAATTCTTTAGTCCTGTCCTAACCCAATTCGGTCAGCCACTCGCTTTTGGTAAATTGGCGTCTGTCCAATTCCAGTAGCTGCGAACTTTAGGCCCAAAGAGGTGCGTTGGCAACTGTGGCCCGGTCTATGTCTCAAGGCAGTGTCAATCTGCAGGCCAGCCTGATACCTCGGTTCTGATACCGACACAAGTTAGTTCGAGTTATAGAGGCAGGAGGTTAATTGAGGAATTATGTGTCGGCGCTGTGAGGATGCTAGAAAAGCCAATTGCGAAAGAATTGCTTTATGAATTGCGCCCTGCAATGATAATCCAATTGTCCCAGCCGTGGTAATGGTCCCGGAACCAATGAGGACTTGCGCTTCTCTCAACAGGCGCTCTTCTGAGAGTTCCGATGCCGGAAGGTTACTGTTCATCAGATGACGAAATAAGGTTTCACGATTACCACTTGTTAGTGTGCTTTTAGACCGCATTGCATCTTTTTCAGCCATGGCTTCTTTGATGTGGCCTTCACACATCTGTTGGTTACTGCAAGTTCAACGGCTGTCTGCAGTTTTGCACGGAAAATGCCTTTCCAAAACTTTGTTTCGAGCAATCAAGATGTTCTATTCGGTTTCAGCGCCGTTGTTCCTATTATTCACAGATAGCTAATGGCGGACCTTGCCTGCCTGCCAAGTCACGCACGAGAATACGCCACATGAATCCATGAATCATCGCGTCGGCCACAAAAGTTTGATCGCATCTTTCGCAGCGCCCGCAATCAGCTATACAAAGTCTGCCCATTACCTCGATTCTCTGGTTCCATATTCCATCCTCCTCGGGTTGATACAAGATCAGCTACAATGTCGTTCCCAATCATGTCCGAACAAATGCAGCGGACTAGTACGTTTTCACCCCGAAATCGATTCAGTAAAAACTCTAATCCTATTTTTAGTGGTCGCCGTCTACATCATGTCACGAATAGGCCCAACGGCGATGAGAATACACCACCACGACGTAACACTAGCCGCCTTGTCCAGAGACAAGCCTTCTCGCGTTATCTTCAATGCCTTTGTCACGATCTGGTCTGTCGTCCACATCTGTGCTTTTCTCCCCTTGATACTACCCGGTTATCATGCTCTGTTGTCTCTCATCGTTGCAGCGGCTGCCAGTTTCGTCACAGACCTCATACTTTCAATATACGACGCCACCACTCTCTCCACTGCAACAGAGATGAACAACAACACACCAAAGCCTGACTGTGATTGCTCTCTACTCCCATCATACAATGAAAGTTCTCAGCAGCAAGCATAGTCACAGCCTATACATGACCGTGGTTGCCCGAGGTTACCATCATATCCATCCAAACTTCACACGTAACAATCGGCGCAGCAAAATCCTGGCATTCCTCATCGCGACAACAACACAGCAAACTCGAACACCCCAAGCATCTCGTGTCAACACAAGGTCAACTACAATGAGGGTTGACCCGGCCAGTACGTTTTCACCTCGAAATCGATTCAAAACTGTCCGCCTTGCCCCGTTCTAAGGCTGCTCACACGGTCTTCTACTGTCACGTGCTATTGAGAATATAGGCGGATTCTAGGAGTGTTTGGACACGTTGGCTACCATTGATCGACCGTTTGGACAAGCGCAGTGTGTTGGATTCGGTTCGTGGGGAGCCAAATGCGCCACAAGAGACGTAACGAATTAAAATTGAGGAGAATAACAATACAGGAAAACGAAAATCGTCCGATAGTGTAAACTGCTGCTAGTGATAGATGTAAGTCGAGTAGATTATGGATTTCATCATTTGGTGGTTGGGAATTACGAATCAGCATGCTGGGACATCCAGTATTTACAACACGCAGCACTGGGTGTGCCAGCCTGGCCAGAACATCACTTTTCAAAGCAGCGCATATCTTTGTGGGGGAAATAGAAATTCTATTAATGGTATTGATTGCTTCGTCATTTGGTGGATCGTCGTATCTACGCCTTGCCCTTGCGCTCCAGCTCCGCTTGCTCCTCTTCTTGTATCTGCGCGTCAATCTTGGCGCCCTTGGAAGGCTCGTTGCCGTGATCTCTGGCCTATATTCGTCAGTTAGCATGCTTCCATCATCATTTGCGTTGAAGACTCGTAGTACGTACGGGAGCAGTAGGGTCCTCCTTCATTCTGGCAACCTCGGGGTCATCGCCAGCCTCTTCAGATTTCTAAATATTTTGTTAGTCGATCGTCTATGGTATCGCAACAAAAGAGGCTCGTACCGTCTCAGCCGCGAGTCTGTTGGCAATGGAGCGCTGATCCTCTTAAGAAAACGTTAGTATTGAACGGGACGCCAACGTGGATGGGAGCGGCATACTAGGATCGACTTGGCTGTGGGAGTTTTCCTTGCCCTCCTCAAAGGGTGCGTTGTGTTCGGAGGCAGTCATTTTGAAATGTGAGAAAGGAATCGTTTGACTGAAAAAATGCTTGAAAATGTGTAGTAGCAGAAAAAAAGTGATCTGGATTGTGTTAAACCAGTGGCAGAGTGGTGAGCTGCCGCTCCATATAAATATGAGCGCTCAGTCCGGATTACATCATGACTCCGTCACCACGTATCGTCACCAACCCTAGCAATCCACAATTGCATCTTGCAAAGTACAAGTTTGGGTAAATAATGGACTCTCTGGTGTAATCCTGTGGATTGCCTGATTCACAGTAGCAGGTTCTGGAAGATCTCATGTGGCTTGCAGCTGGTCAACCCCTGGTAACCGGCATACCCGCTAACGGCGCATCTCGATCTGCACGCTGTGAGTTACCGGTCGCGTGCCTAATTCACTCTGCACTTTAACCCCGGATTATTTAACAGCCATTGTATAAAAAAGTATGTTTCAATTGAAGATATATCCAAATTCTTCTATGGTTTATGTGTACATGCAAAAAATTTACTATATGGACCTCTCACGAAAGTCCGTTGAGTGCAAGACCCATCGCCGCCGTATCACCAAGATTCACCCAATCGAGCTATATGTCATGTTAGCTAATATTTGTTCAAAGATACGCTTGTATCAACTCACCAAAATCACATTGGGCTGATGCACCCCAGCCGCGATGCACCGGTCCACCTGCGCTTGGATCGACGCCTTGGAGTTGGTTCTGGCGGCGTCCAGCTGGTCGGGAAAGACAATGTCGCCGAGCTTGTAGTTGAGCATGTGGTTCATCAGGCCCATGAGCTTGTTCGTGTCGCCGTTGGGCGGACGGTCGACGGCGCAGGTCGGGAACGTCTTGTCGGTGATGCCGTACGGCGTCTCCCAAAAGTAGTCAAACTCGTTCATGATGTAGTCGACCTTGCTCTGGTCCATGTTGTAATCTACTTGCATGTCAGCGACCCATCGTTTACATCATACAATTCAAAGTTGCGACGCACCCATGAATACTATCAGTCTTGTGCTCGCGTCAATCATCTCCTGCAGCGTGGGCCACTCGTCCTTGGCCATGACCTTTTTCGGGTGCAGCACCAAGTCGGTGAGCCCCGCGCCGGCAAAGGCCTTGTCAAAGGTCTCGACGGGAATCTTGTCGCCGTTGGTCAGCAGCAGGCTGACGACCTCGTTCGGGTGCGCCTTCATCCACGCAGCCAGCTCCTGCAGGTACTTGTCGAGCGTGCCCTCGTCGAGCTCCCAGCAGTACGTGTGGCACATTTCGATGGCGCCGCCCTTGCTGTGCGTCTGCGCCTGCAGGAAGCGCACGCCCAGGTTCAGCTGGTCCGTGATGGACACGTACTGGTTGTGCGTGGGCAGCTCGCCGACAAAGGCGCTGTCGTGCGCGCCCATGTACGTGATGTCGGAGTACTTGCGGCCGCAGTACTCGTCGCGCCCGTTGCACGCGGCGAGGGCGACGCCGGCGAGGGCGAGCAGTGGTGCGAAGCGGCGCATCATGGCGAGATGGCAGTAGCTCCAAAAAGACACGAGGGATGCATAGCTATTTTCAATGGAAAAGAGGCGGTCTATCATATTATAGGAAAATTCGCGCTCGACCCCGGACAGAAGGCTTGCGCTCATGCAGCCGTCTGCGGAGGATCGCCAGAACTAAGCATTGGAATGGCAGGTCATGAAGCATGGCGGTGGTGACTCTGGTGAGACGCCCCGCGCCGGAGCGGTGCCACCTCGGCCTGCGATCGCCGCCACGGCGCTATGCCCGTCGATAGTGCTGATGGGCGCTGTGAGACCGCTGACTGGGCTGTAGATCCGTAAAATTTCCCTTTCCTTTGTCTCTGGATCATGCACAGCAGGCTAGCCAGGACACCTGACGCCACCGGCCGGTGCAAGATGGGCGGTGGCGCGCGGAAGCAATTGATACCATGTGGACAACCAGGCGAGCACATGCTGGCTTGTGAATAATGACAGAATCCACACTGTTGCGACGTTTCGAGTTTGGACTATGCGAGCATGAATTTACAACTTCTGAGAAATGAATTTTTTCGTATTTTAACTCGCTGCTAGTAAAATATGACTGCTATACCCAACACAATATACAAAAAATGTAACATCCAAAAACGGAATAAGATGCAGATAAAGGACAAGTTGCAATTTATGCCTTGTACAAAAGATCGAGGAAACCAGTGGCAAGGTCGACGACAACGCTCTTGTTGGGCAGCGAGCCAGCGACGCCATAGAGCGCAGCGGAATCACCAATGGCCTTGCCCTTGGCGCCCTTGCCCTCGACGATGCGGACGCGCTCCTTCTCGCGCTCCTCCTCGACGGCAGTCTCCAAGTCGCTGATGAGCTTGGACCAGACCTTGGTGATGGGCAGGGTAACGGCAACGTGGATGGCGGGCGGGTCCTGCAGGGCGTTGAGGTGCCAGCCCTTAGCCGACATGGAGTCGGCAATGTCGTAGATGTCGAGGTTCTGCGCGGTGAAGGCGACGACGGAGACGAGCGGGCGGCCGATGATTTCGAGCTCGCCGGCGAGCGCAGGCGACTCGCGGATGGCGTCGGCAATCTTCTTGGCGGCGCCGACAATCTTGGCGCACGAGTCGACGTAGCCGGCCTCGCCCATGGTCATGAGACTAGCCCAGCAGCCGGCGATGAGGGCGCCGGGGCGGGAACCCGCGATGCCGGGCGACGCGTAGACGCCGCCAGACCAGTCCGGGCACACGTAGTACTGGAAGGCGCGCAGGGCGGCGGTGCGGTAGAGGACCGTCGAGTTGCCCTTGGGCGCGAAGCCGTACTTGTGCGTGTCGACGCTGATGCTGGAGACGCCCTTGAGGCGGAAATCGAAGGGCTCCGACTCGAAGCCGGCCTTTTCGAGGCAGGCAATGACAAAGGAGCCGAGGCAGCAGTCGACGTGCAGCCAGAGCTTGTTGCGCACGGCCAGGCGCGACAGGCCGGAGATGTCGTCGATGATGCCGTGGGGAAAGTTGGGCGCGGAGCCGACGAGCATGATGGTGTTGCCGTTGATGAGGCGCGAGACGCCCTTGAGGTCGACCTGGTAGTTGGGCGCGGGGCAGTCGACAAAGTGCACCTTGATCTTGAAGTAGTCGCCAGCCTTGCGGAAGGCAGTGTGGGCGGTGATGGGCAGAATCCTAGTCGTGTTAGTGCTTCTGTGATGCAGACGGGCATGCCACAGATGCGCGTTTTGGCCACTTGGTAGGGATGGACTTACATTTCAGGCTCAGTAACACCGCGCTCAATGAAGGCCTTTTGGCGCGCAGCCAGGCAGGCAAGGAGAATACTCTCGGTACCACCGCTGGTCGAGGCACCGGCCGAACCCTGAGGCGCGTGGAACATGTTGAGGACCATGCTGACGACCTCGGCCTCCATTTTACGGACGCCGGGGAAGACATCGGGGTGGATGGGGTTGGCGACGGTGAAGAGGCCGTACGCGTCAGTCTGGAGCTTGATCAGGTCAGCCTCGCCGTGGTAGACGGCGCCGGAGACATAGCCGTCCTCCCAGCGGGTGTGGTCCATGTTGGCGAGATTATCGAGCTCGGTGCGGATTTGCTCCTCGGACATGCCCTCCTTGGGCAGCGTCAGGTAGCGCGTCTGCGCCGGTGGCACGAGCTTGGCTGCCATCTTGTCGAGCGACTCCTTGACCTTGGCGCGGACCTGGCCGCGGACACCCGGGGCCCGGAGGAACCAGCCATAAAAGACGCGGCGAATGTCGCGGTAGAGCTCGAGGATGGCGCCGATGATGCCGCGGCCCCTGAGCTTCCAGTATAGGCGTCGGGTCCATCGGGAGATGAAGTAGAAGAAGACGAGGTTACGGAGTCTAGAAGAGAAGAGAAGTGAAGGTTTAGCGTGTGGCCAGGTGCTGTTGGCGGGCTTGTCGCGCAGTCGCCAATTGCGACGGGAAGAGTCCTTACAGGTCCAGGTTCATCAGGCCCAGGGGCAGAGCAGCCTGGACGCCAGACTTGGCAGCACCAGCGCCGCGAATGCTGATGGGCATGCGGGACGAGCCGGGCATGGTGTTGATGTGGCCGGGTCGACGCCGGGCTTTGTGTCGGTTATATGAGCTATTCGGAGTTTTTGGAAGGAAGGTATCGGCGCAGGCAATGCTTGAGCAAGGGAGAGGCAATTAGCCAATCTTAGAAGAATGGAGGAAGCGAGCGTCGATTGAATAGCAGTCGCCAGGAGACAATTGTATGGGTATATATATGATGAAAGATAGAAGGGATAAAAAAGTTACGAGGGAGGGGAAGTTTAAAAAGTACAAAGTGCCTCGGTGACGTCGAGCAACCTTTAAGCGTTGTGGGCGATTTGCCTGTGGCGGGTAGTTCCAGGGCGGTAAAAGTACTACGGGCGCTGTAATTATCAACGAAGACGCTGTAACTATGCTAAGCTCCCTGTAAGCCGTCCACAAGCGCAAACAGCTTCCCTGTAAGTCGACCGTCACAACGTGCAAGGCTAGGAGAGCTCTAGGAATCGCCGGCCAGTCCAGAGGCGGGGGACCAGCCTCTACTTGGACATTTTAATTGTGGGGCCGGCCGACTCGGGCTTGCGGCGCTCCGCCCGTACGGCGCTCGCAGATTTGGCAGACGACGCCTCTTTTGGCACCGCTAAACCGCGACAGGCTTAGACAGCTTTTCAATAACAGGGTCAGTACTGGACAATTTGGGGTACACTGGCTTGGACTGGTTATAGCGTCTTACAAGGAGGCACGTAGGTTTGCTGTTCGGCGCAGCCCACAACGGCCGCTCCAATTTTTGCATGTGCGTGACGGGCTTCCACACCACCATACAGGGGGGTGACCCAACCCACAGACGGATGGTTCGTATGGCCTGTCCTGATGTAGATGTTGCGGAAAGCAAAAAGGATTATGATTACAGGAGCGGAGCGCGGCTAAACTATAACCGCGCTATATTCTCTCTCTCTTCCTATCTTGGGGAGCTTCCTGACTCTAGGAATCCGGCACGGCCGGAGTATCCCGTTTGGGCGACGCCCAACCTTTAGTGCCACCACAGCAGCTCACCCTATATCGATTTATCAAACATCACTATTATAGGTCCTCGTCGCCGAATTGCGTCGATTTACTTTCTTATTGAGTGCCGTTCATGCGATTCTAGTTATTGCAAAATCTCACAGAGTACTGTCTATCGCGCCACTGCTTCAACATGTTTGTTATTGTCACACTAAGACGCAAGTACTAAATACTGTTAAGTAATAAACGCCAAAGGTTTTCACAATTGATGAACTAACTCAGTCTGTCAAATAGGCCAACTCAAAAGCATCAAATTTCCATGTAGTATGTCACTGGTTCCGGTTTGTCTCTCAGAGTCACCAAGCTCAACACGCCATCCGTGAAATCACCATCCACCAGGTCCTGCCTGCATGGTCTGCGATTCTTCGGCTCGTCGCTTGTGAAGAGCATGTAGCTGTCCGTCAGCGTCATCAAGTCATCCCACTGCTGCGCCCACTCGGTCTGGAAGAAGGGCAAGTCCAGCCGGGCGTTGGCATAGTGTCGAAAGAGGAACGGGAAGAGCGTCAGCCGCAGCGGCGTTGTGGGCGTGTCCGACTTTTGGTAATGGTTGCGCTGGCCCGACTCCCCGTGCATCCAGACGAGCACCTCGTCCCAGCCCGACTCCGTCGCCACCTGGAGGTGCTCCTTGCGGAACTGGCTTACAGGGTCCGTAGGAGTGGTGGCCCCGGCCGGTGCGAACGTGAACGCGCCGGAGTCGGATTTCCAGAGGAGAACTGACACCGAGCGAAAGATACCAAAAGGAACCATGTGCACTGTTTGAAAGGGAGTGCCGCCGGCGGGCTTGCTCATATAATACTCCTGAGCAGAGCAACATCCGCGCAGGGCTTCCGCTGCCCAGAGCATCTGCATTGTCTCCCAGACCAAGAGATGCGTATCGGAATGCGAAAGACCATCGAGATCCTCAATAGGACAGCCCTTGTCATTGTCATCTTCGTCTTCATCGTCCTCATCCGAATCGTTGTCATCCGAATCGTCGTCCTCACCCTTAGGGTCCCTGTTTTCGTCCACAAACAAATCGCGTTCATCCACAGAGATATCATCGTCGCTTTCGCCGTCATCTTCGCCGGTACTGCCATCTGCATTGCCAATGCCGTCATTTCTCGCACCAGCAGCGCGACCGTAACAGCACAACCCTCGTCCACGGCGCCCGTCGTACAGGTCCGTCATCATGGCGCAAGCCTTTTCCATCAAGATGTTACCGCGAAGCCACGCGGCAAAACTCGCAAACATGCGCTGCTCGTCTCTTGGGCGAGCCGAATTCTGATAGGCGGCAAAACCGGCCAGCCTCTTCTTTTCACCAGTGGCAAAGTTGTGCGGAGTAATGGCTGGCTGCGCATGGAACGCAGGCTCGTTGTACGTGCCGGATAGAGCTGCGGCGGCAATCAATGCTCGATACATGGATTTGATGATGCGGTTGTGGCACTGAGGCAGATATTCGGGAAGCTCTTGTCCATCTTTGAGATCATTAGGTGCGTATGAAACCCACGACGTAGCTTGTGCGCACATCATGCCAACGACGCGACTCAAGGTGCGTACCGCGTTTAGTTCCGGCAAGCTCGGCTTGCGATGGTCTGCGCTGAGCGCCGACAAATTCAAATCTGTAGGCGGCTGCTCATTTCGAGCTTCGTGGTCCATTACAATCTGCGTGGCCCGAACCTGCGTGGCAATGGTTAGAGCTGAGTGGTCACGGATCGCCATCTCCGTTCGTCCAGTGTGCGTTCACGACGATGACTTACTGCGATCAACGCCTCGTCAACAGCAATCATTTTTGCTTTCCAAATAGACCAGACAGCCTTTGGTCCATGCTCAATCCATTCTCGGTACAGATGCTTGCATGTGGAGACCAGTGCCAGAGCATCCTGCACATTGTCACAGCTGTCTAGGACCAGCGCGATAATTTCGGAAGGAACGCCGAGTAGCGACATGGTTGTTGATCTTATTAACGAAACAAAGTAAGTCCAAGACTTCAGAATTTGGTGAATGAGGTTTTGGTAGATTCGTTTCGCTTTTATAATTTCCGAAGACGGCTCGGCCCCGCGCAGACGAGGCTGAGAAGCGTCAATGCAGTCTAGGCAGACGGATCTCCATAGCTTCGGCTGCTTCGATACGTCGGCCGGCCCTGCAATTAAATTACGGCTAGGACGAAAATACAATTAGTATTAATAACTTTAATTTATAGAATAAATTATTTCAAGGCCTCCTGTTATATATGCGACCTACCTACTGGTCATACTTTCATCGTCTCAGCATCGGTCGGCTCACCAAAATAACACTGCGATTGCATCCACTCGATTCAAATGTCTACATTGCCACCGACATGTTAATCCAGCTATGATTGCGCTGTCTTTAATTTTTGATCGTAATGTGGTCTTTTTCTGCAGTTTGCACTTTGCATTTTCAGAGGCGCAAGAATGTTTTCAGATACAGACGCCAGGTTTTGAGTATTATCTGTCGGTCTGTTCTACTTTTCCTTCAGCCAGTTCTTCACGGCCTCCGCATCCATCTTGAGCTTCTCAAATGCATCTGGAGAACAACTCCCGCAGTTCAACTTGGAATACTCAACAGGATTAATAAACATAGGCGCCTTTGAAATGTCATGAAACCAGGTCAGCGATCTTTCGTCGACCTCTCCAATCTCGAGTAGTATCTCATTGAGACTACCGGAATTTGAGAGGTCAAAGCTTCCAGTGCCTGTAACGGAAAGCACCGGGCATGCATGGATTGATGAGCAATTCCTATATTCTCCCCGTCACTTAGTGGAATTTGTACGAAGTATTACTTGTGCCACGGCTTGATGTTGCCGTGGCCTAGTCAGGGTTATAAGTGACAAGACATAAAGTGTACTTCGATATAAAAGTGAAGTCCTATGAGTAATAAGCAGTGCGATTGATAGGCTAAAGAGGTAATATATTCAGTTAAGTTTGTTATAGATAATTAACCTGAGCCGAAAACAAGGACGACTACAGAAGGGTTAATTCAGGAGGTTATCAGGGCCAATTTGGGCAACATATCCACGGGCGCCGTTTACCGCTGCGCCATCGCTAAGGGCGCCCGGGATGCTTTATTAGCAGGCTCCAATACCCTTCCAGTAACTGGGTCTTAGTTGAGTACCAAGAATTACGATATCCGTAATTGACGTTGCCATACACCGCGAAACATATTTTCCCACACAGAAAGTAATGCCCAGGCGCTCTGGACCGCTAATAATGCTCGGACCAGCGGAAGAGAGGTCGACTTTCAGCTCATCCACCCTCGCTTGATGTGTTGCCACCGCTTGAATCACAGGCAAGCAGACAAGCTGACAGAGTACTGCCTGTGTCAAACGTACGGAAAGTAGTCATATGAATTACAAATCTCATTTTCATCACAGTTTCACTGCATAACATCTCGCCATGCTGGCAATTTCTACACCTGCGCTGCTGGGGGTCGCGTGCACACCGCGCAGCCACCACACTGACACGTCAACACAGCATCTGCAACAGGACGTAGTGGCTGAATCGCCGGTGAAGTAATCCATAGAAAAATTGAAATATGAGCTCGGCTGCCTAGAGGGATCTGAGACCTGTACTACCACACCTGGACTGAGTGACGGCGCCCAGAGCAGGGCGCTCGGAGAACTGACCTCACCGCTTCGCCACGCGACGACCACAGCTGGTTGAATATGCACCGAATTGACCCGAAACAAGAGGATGCAAAAAACAGGTGAAATACGACAAATAACAAAAAGGACTCTGGTGCATGAAGCGGCAATAATCGAGTGCACTAATTCTGCTGCAGGTCGCAGATGAACCTATCGTGGAGGGCCAGTGGCGGCGGCGGGGTCCGTCGGTCCCGCTACACGATGCAACCAGTACAAATGGAATGTATACTTTTCTGTAAAGCGCTGAAGTGTCCCGCCCATAACGCCTTATAATGTTGTATGCACGACCTCCCGGTCGCCTTTTGGGCCATGCCGGTGCCCGTCAGGTCCGGGGCGTATTTCATGCATGTGGCTGATCTGGGGGCAGCCCAACCATTCGCCAGGACAACAGCCACGCCCCCCAGTGGATGCGAGCAGAGGATGCTCTTGATAAAAGCTAGCCGAAAAGGCAAAACCTATCGAAGTGACATGGGCATTATCCGCATAGTCTTGCGGTGCCAGCCTTGTGAAACTTTGGGCACCGATATAGTCACGGTGATGTCGAACGAAGCAGCCATGTATGCAAGGCCAAAGAACGAAGCTCACCGAGACCACCAACATGCCCGGGTCCCGTAGCCGTGCATCTATGCAAATGCACAAATGTGAAGCATGAAAGGCTAGATAAGAATCATCCTACACTGCAATGCAGGAAAGCCACTGGTGTCGAAAGCTCGGCAGTGTAGTGGCTGCGCTCGCTGCGCCGTCAGCCTGCCCGCCTCACTTCCCTTTCTGGTCTCTGTGCCCGCCAGGCCACATTCGTACAAAGAAGAAGAAAAAAAAACGCAGCGGACATCCACTGCCGGCGAATAGATTGACAGTGTGCCCCCAATACTGAAAGGGCAGGCGCTGAACATCGAGAAGTGGCCGTAGCGGCATTTCGATACCGAGGTGCTGGGCGTGCCGGCTTCTTTCCGTCAGCGCCGCCCACCCGCCTTTTTTTGTCTAGTTACATGTCGTGCGTCCTGGCAAGGCGGCCAGGCGTGCACACGTGTCCCACCCTTTTGTTCCAGAAATGAAGACCGGGAGGGGTGGTGAGGGTGTGATGGTCGGGCTGGCGCTGGCTGGCCGGTGTCGAAACAGTACTGGGATGGTTTGTGTGTGCAGACAGGCTGGGTTTGGCCTGCATGGCTGTCTCTCAGTTGCTAAGCAGAATAGAAATACCGCTCTGTGCCCAGGCTGTTTTCCAAGAGAGACATCTATTCCATCAATAAACATTATCAAACATTATATCTATACAATTCATTCATCGATATCTTCTTTTGAAATTAATTACTTTGAACGCAGTCCTACCTTGCATGAAACGTCATGGCTCCCGGCCTCGTCTCTTCCCTGTCACAGCACGAACTACAGGAGCGTCATCGCGACGCGCCCCGTAATGAACGGGTCTACACATCAAACACAGCATCCCCTCAGAGTCAGGCGTCTCCCGTGTTACACGCTGAAGACATGGATACGCGCGTTAAGATGGAGACGTCGACTGGCGCCGATGCTCATGCGACACAAGGCGCCGCGGCCACGGAGCTGCGGGTTAGCAGGGAAATTATTGAGAAGATTAAAAAGATGGTGGACCCTTCGCCCGAGCTGAATCGCCAGCTGGACGAAATACTAAGCCCACAGCAAGGTAAATACACAGTGTTGTGCATAGACTGCCTGGTTGTGGAAGCATGCTAACTGCCCAGCACAAGCGACTTACACCACGCCGCGCTCCACCAGAGCCTATTCTGAATCATCGCTGGCACCACAAACTACAAATACAGGCACGGCTACAGGTACAGAAACAATTCCACCAAAGAAAAGAGCACCATACCAGACTACAGTCAGAGACTGTACCGATTCAGAGGACGATGATACTCCTACCCCGTCCCGTGTGCGAAAGGCACCAGCCGCCAAAAACCGCTCGCAGTCAGACGACAGCAGCGACGAGCCAGGGCACATTTTCGCTGCCTCAGCCCCTACATCTCCTTTATTTATGCCCAATTTCACAGCAGAACCCTCGGCACCGGTGGCCACACCGGTGACCAAAGAGGTCCGGTTCTCGGACCGCCACCCGGGGGTACTGCAGCGCAGCGCCTCAACCCATAACACGGCATGGACCAGTGGCACACAGCAGCAGCAGGCGAATACGCATTTGCCGCGCGAAGGGGTCCCGTCGCCTCTCGACGAGAAATGGGGTGTGCTTTTTACACCACAGGGAAAGGCCACCACGAGGATGAGAAACGTTCTTCGCGGCCTGGCTATGTACTTAGTACGTCCACCCCCAACCCCAACTTACACGCCGTTGGCACTAACATCGTTCAGATCGAAGTTAACAAGCCAGCATACTCCCTGGTCTTGACACCGGAGAAGATGTATAATTATTATTCCAAATATAGACTCGAGAGAGAATCTATCGATTTAATTGGTAAGTTACTGTTGACGAATTTCTTGCCTTGACGTGCAGGCTAACTGTATGCTCAGGTGTGTTTAGGGGCACATCTCGCGGTGCTATGCGTAGCCTCGAGGAGATCTATTTGGACCTGCAGTGCGACTACCACCTCGTCCAAGAGAACTCGCCAGGCAAGAAGGAGACTCCGTATATTCCGGCACTCACGCCGGAAGGCTTCGTGCAATGGGTTGTCATGTTCATTCTCGCCAACCCCAACGAAGAAGCCGCGCGACTCGGCCGAGTCATTGCCGACTTGCCCCTTGAAGCAGTTGCAGAAGAACCGTTGTCCAACTCTGAGCAGCGCGACAGGCTCCCACGAAAGATCTCTCGCCATCTATTCCCCAGAGAGCCCACCGAGAGGGCCGCGGTGTTCGTCAAGGACGTCCTGCAGGAGTGGAAGCCCGCTGCCGCGCAGCAGGCGCTCCGACAACCCGCGGCGACGGGAGGGCGCACGCAGGCAGCGCCGAATCCGGCACCACAGCTGATTCATTCCGACGCTCGCAGCAGACAGGAAAACCTGACCCGCTGCCGGCACGACTACAAGAGCGAGATGATAATGGACATTCCTCGGCGCCGCGACAGCGGCGGGGGCGGCGGGGCGAAGAGGTCAAGTCCGGAGCGCGAAGGCAGGTCCTCGCGCTACATGCGGTCGCACGCACGACACGAGAGTCCGCTCAGGGACAGGCGACCGGAGAGGCGCGACAGCAAGGAGCCGGAGAGGGACAGATATCGCCGGGATCGTGGTGGGAGTGCGGACGATTACGACGACTCGCGACACTATCGACGTGATAGACGAGGATCACGTGGGTAACTGAGTGTACTACATACATTTGTATCATCTATCGTAACTTGTTGTGACCATAGCAGTACCAAATTGACAACCCTGTTCAGTGTATTATGATTACAACCTGGTTTTCTTTTCTCTGCGTGTATCATGTAACTCGAGTTTGGTTGATGGGCTGTGACAAATTTGCAATTATTTCTGACACTATACAGTTTTTCAAATACTTAGGAGTAAAAGGCACCCTGCAAACAGCTGTACACGATTATGCCGAGCCGAAATGCAAGCGTACGTGGCATTGGAGGCTTGATCATTGGCACGGGAACGCTACAACGCTCCGACAAAGCAAAGATGGACCACTAAATTTTTAATGCTTCTTATTCTGCTTATTCTTTTTATTTCTCCTATATATATATATTTTAGTATTTTTATTATCTATCTTATAATATTATTCTTTGTATTTTTCACATAATGCTACCTTTATTATTGTTATTTAAGAGTCCTCTTGCGGTGGACTAGTCACACACTATCGTTATTTCAAGGGGGAGAGTGTATGTGTCCTGTACTTGATTTGCTGTCGTCACTGATCTCCGGCTGATTTACAACCGTGAGCCTTGCGGCCATGCACATCGTTCCTAGCATCGGGCTGCAAGGAGGGCTTGCGGCGGAAGAAGCATAGTCGATGTGCAGAACATGGCCAAGCTACGAGCAATAACTCATACTACAACGCAACGGATAGCCAATGTCAACCCAATCACAAAAATGTACTCTTGGATAGAACTGGTAGTGTGGCGGGAGTCGCCGCCGATGTTTGCCGGCTTGCCTAGGGGGTGTAATACTGACGGTATCCCGCACGGGACTTTTGAACACACAATCGACGGCATCGTATTCGACCCGTCGGCTGAGTGCCAGCTGCCCACGTATGTGGCCGCAAGCTCACGCCGATCTCACACTCTTGCAGGAACGAGATACACTCAAAGGCTAAGCAAAGAGTACCGAAAGCTGGTAAACAGCCGAGGAAGAAGGGCACGAAACATGCCTGCCGCATAATCAATCTCGCTCATGCCAGCCCTGCAGTGGCCTGCCGCATAATTCATATCGCTCATGCCAGCCCTGCACTGGCCTGCCGCGGGCCGCATTGCCCAATACTGCAGCGCCGCGCGAAGCTCTCCCCCCACGGGAACGCGTAACCCTTGGGGTCTCTGCGCAGCATGGGCCGCGAGAAACCACCAATCAGGGCTGCTGAATGTTCAGAAACGGCATAGCGTATCGGCTGGCACTCAGCAATACGAACCGATCTCCTCACAAAAAGGTCCGTCTCAACGTCACAGCCTTATGGCTGGGCTCAGCTAGTGTCTGAGTGTCTGTTGTAGCTCTCTCTCCTTGTCGTTGTTAGCGGCAATGCCAAGAAGCTGGTGGATGCAGTACCGGGACACTTTTACAGATTGGGACAAGGCTAGATCCATCATGATGCGTTTTGTCTGGTCAATTCGTGCACATGGGTGGTGCTTGGTTGCGGGTAAGGCTGGTTTGTGAGGATGAGAACGCGCGTCGCCTGTCCACCCTGCAGGGCCTGTGTGTGGGCCGCCGCAGGGGACGACATGGACTGGCGATGTAAACTGGTGGCATCACAAGGGCAGTGCTCGTTCAGGCGGAAGAAAAAGAAAGGGAAATTAGAAACAGAAGCGAGGAACTAATCCTATTGGGTAGATTCTTATTTTAGACCAGCCTTGCCAGAATTTGTGCGCTGTTCTGGTAGACTTCGTATATAAGATGGTGCTGTCAGCTTCATCGTGTAAGTTGATGGCTTGACAGAATCGATTCTCTGGGCATCTGTAATTTTTTCGCCCATCATGTCGTTCGTTCGCCAGTTGGGATTCCTCATCTGGAAAAATTTCCTCTTCACCATTGTTCGCCACCCCATCGGCTTCCTCTTCAAATTCTACGCTATCCCGCTCGTCATCTTCACCGTGCTCGTCCGGTTGCCGGTCTGGGTCAGCGACCAGCACTCGTTCGAGACCCAATCGCCCGCCGCGCTGCCCTCCCTCTCCGATGCCGTCCACGGCAAGCTCGCCATCATCAAGCCCACCCATGCCGGCGCCGATATTGACGCCGTCATCGCCCGGTTCACCGCGCCGCTCGGCAGCGACCGCCTCCTCCACCTCGACAGCGAAGACGACCTGGTGCCGCGATGCAGCACCGACAAGTACGGATGCACCGCGGCCATCACGTTTGCCGACTCACCGGATACAAAGGCTAGCAACGGCACCTGGCAGTACAGCATCCGCGCCGACACACCGATGACGGGCAAGCACGGCGGCGGCCTGGAGGGCGTGTACATGCCGCTGCAGCTCGCGGTCAACAACGCCATTACCAACACGTCGACGACCGCCCAAGCCTTTGCGTTTGGATCCAAGCAGGTGTTTGATAAGGATGAGATCAAGAGATCCAGTCTGGATATCCTCACAGGCATCACTGCTTTTGTCGTCTTTGCCTGCCACCTCATCACCGTGTACAATCTCGCCAGCTGGGTCACCACCGACCGCGACGTCGGCGTGTCAGCGTTGATCGACAGCATGGGCGGACGTTGGGCATCGCTGGCACGTACGCTCAGCTGGGTCATCGTGATGGACGTCGTCTTGATGCCTCTGTTTATCGCCTTTGGTGTTCTCTACGCCAAGTTGCTCTTCCCCACGTCCGGTGTTGGCGCGTTGATTGGCTGGCAGATTTTGGTAGGCATGGCTCTGAACAGCTCAACCATGTTTGCTGCAGCCTTCTTCACAAGGGCGCGTGTCTCGGCCATTATCGTGTCCATATTCTTCTTGGGTCTCGGCATTGCGTTCCAGTTTCACACGACGAGAATCGATCCACAGCCAGAGCCCGGTGTAGTTCTTGGTCTCGCTACTGTATTCCCAAGCTGCAGCTACATGCTCTACCTCTATGACATGGCGCGATGGGAAAGCAAAGGACAGGCTGCCATCATTAGCAAGTTGCCTCCCGCGCGAGACAGCTTCAGCGAGACGCCGGATCTGTACCACATTACGCAGTCGACGCTCCTCGCTGTTCTCGTCATTCAGAATTTCGTCTACCTGGGCCTCGCCATGCTCACCGAGTGGTTCATGCACGGCATCCATTTCAAGGACCGACACTTCGCTGGCGAGTCTGAAAGCTCAAGCAAAGCCGCGGTCGCGGCCACCAATCTCAAAAAGACGTTCAAACCCGGCTTCTGGACGAGACTGTGCTGCTGTGGCCGACGAAAGGGCAATCAAGCCGTCGACAACGTCAGCATCGAGGCGCATCGCGGCCAGATCATGTGTCTTGTCGGCCAAAACGGTTCCGGCAAGACTACCACGCTGCAAATGATTGGCGGCTTTCTGGGCATGAACGGCGGCCAAGTGTCGTTTGACGCCGCTCCGTCCCAGATCGGCGTCTGCCCGCAACACAACGTCTTTTGGGAAGAGCTCACCGTGCGTGAGCATATCGTCCTCTGGTCCGGCATCAAATCCGGCGGCGAGACGGCGGAGCAGATTGACGCGCTTATCGCTGACTGCGATCTCGCCCACAAAAGTGACTGCATGGCCAAGAACCTCAGCGGCGGCCAGAAGCGCAAGCTTCAGCTTGCGTGCATGTTTGTTGGTAACTCGGCCATCTGCCTCATTGACGAGTGTACTTCTGGCCTTGACCCTCTCTCGCGCCAGGCTATCTGGGATCTCCTCCTGCGCAACCGCACCAACCGCAGCATGATCTTCACCACACACTTCCTCGATGAGGTCGACGTCCTGGCTGACCACATCGTCGTCCTGCAAAACGGCAACGTCAAGTCGGAAGGCTCGCCAGCTGAGCTAAACACTAAGCACGGCGGCGGATACAAGGTCATTGTGGAGCGCACGCCCCAGAGCCTGGCTGTCACCGTGCCGCAGGAGGCTACCGTCTGGCAGGACCGTCTTGTGTACAACGTCGAGGACTCAGTCGCCGCGACGCAGCTCTCCAACAGGTTCTCCGCCGGCGGCGTTCACGATGTCATCATTGCCGGCCCGCAGTTTGAAGACGTCTTCCTCAACCTGGCGGGCGACAGTAGCGACGGCGCAGCGCTCCTCAAGCCGCCGACGCTCACCGACGCCGGGAACCAGATGACGCCGGGCCGCGAGACGAGCTTCGGCACCCAGGTCGGTATCCTGTTCAACAAGCGCTTCAAAGTGCTGCCGCGCGTGTGGTGGGCGTACTTTTTCCTCGTCGCTATCGTCGTCGGCGCCAGCGTGGGCCTCATGACGGCGACGTCGAAGCTCGCGGTCGACGACTGCACCAACTACGAGGCGCACCTGAGACCTGCCTTCACGCCCCAATTCCGCTACGATGACAGCTGCGACACGTACGGCGAGCAGTTTTGCCACCACCTCACCGTCAGCCCGCTCAGCGCCAACGCGTCCACGGTCGAGGCGATCCAGGCCGGGTACCGCGATTTCGACGGCGTCGAGAAGAAGGATGCCGCGGATTTTGTCAAGGCGCTCAACGACAAGGACACTTGGCTGGCATACATGCGCAACCAGACGGGCTATGACCAAAAGGGCATCTACTTTGGTGGAAACAAGGCGGACGATCCTCCCATCATCGCTTATCAGTATGAGGAGTACATTTCTGAGCCAACAGGCGCAAAGCTGCTCAACATCTGGCACCAGGCCACGACGAAAATGGAGATTGACACCAAGTACGGTGCCTTGCCGTCAATTCCCAAGGTTTGTTCATAATCCTGAATAATGAGCAGTTTAACATTATGATACTAACTTGTAGTAGGATACCCAAAGCGGTGCATGGGTATTTGCGCTGTTCATCGGCCTCGTGCAGGCCGCCTATCCCGCCTTCTTCGTTGTCTACCCGGCCATTGAGCGACGCAGCAACACGCGCTCCTTGCAGTACGCCAACGGCGTCCGCCGCATGCCGCAGATGGTCGCCTACATGCTGTTCGATCTGCTCTGGATCATTGTCATGTCCGTCGTCAGCACGATTGTCCTGCAGCCCATCACCGGCTGGGTCGGCGTGCCGTGGGTCATGATTGTCATCTTTACGCTGTACGCCGTGTGCGGCAACTTCATCGCGCAGATTGCGGGACACGTCTCCAACGGACCGCTCAAGTCGTTCCTGGCTGCGCTGACAGTCAACCTCATCTGCTTCGCCATTGGCTTCGGCACCGTCTATGTAAGTCTGCAGCGCCAAGAAAGGAGTCGTAGATGTTCGCTTGCTGACCGGATTTTATTTTAGGGAACCCTGACCAAGGAAGATAAAGTTGTTTCTGGCGTAGAATGGGGCCTCGGATTCTTCCTCCCCATGGCCAACCTCATCCGCGCGCTCCTCGTCGGACTCAACGCCGGCGGCCTGGGCTGCACCAACGGCGTGTTCAAGAACACCGGCGCCATGGATGCCTACGGCGGCCCCATCCTGTACCTCGTTCTGCAGGTCATCTGGCTCGGCATCCTGTCCGTCTGGGTCGACGGTGGGCTGCCCTACATCCCGTTCCTGTACTTCTTCAAGCGCAAATCCACAACTCCTCGTCCGACCACGTCTACCACAGAGCTAGTGGACCTCGCCGCGGCCGGCCAAGACGACGTGCGCGCCGAAGCCATGCGCACTGCCCGCGCTGACACCGACCTCCTCCGCGTGCGCAACGTTACGAAGCGCTTCGGCGCCAACGTGGCCGTCGAAGACGTGACGTTTGGCCTGTCCCCCGGCGAGGTGCTCGCGCTGCTGGGCCCCAACGGTGCCGGCAAGTCGACGCTCGTCAACATGATCCAGTCGGAGCTCGCCACGACGCACGGCGACGTGCTTCTCTGCGGGCAGGACGCGCGCAGCCTGTCGGCGCGCAAGTACCTCGGCGTGTGCCCGCAGCACGACTGCCTGGACCTGCTGTCCGCGCGGCAGCACCTGACGCTATACGCGCGTATCAAGGGCGTGCGCGATGTCAAGGCCAACGTGGCGTATATCATGGAACGCCTCGGCTTGACGCCGCACGCGCGCACCATGGCGGCGAAGCTGTCGGGCGGCAACAAGCGCAAGCTGAGCCTGGCGATTGCGCTCATGGGCGTGCCGCCCGTGCTGGCGCTCGACGAGCCGACGACGGCCATGGACGCCATGGCGAAGCGCTCCTTCTGGCGGCTCATCGAGAGCATCGCGCATGACCACTCCATCCTGCTCACCACGCACAGCATGGAGGAGGCGGACCGGCTCGCCAGCCGCACTGCCATCATGGCGAGCCGCATGCTGGCGATTGGCTCGACGGCGCAGCTGCGCAGCAAGTACGGAGGCGGCTACAGCGTCGGCCTGACCCTGCGCTCGGCGCCCAACTCGACACAAGAGGAGATGCATGATGTGCTGGCGTTTATGCGGCAGAATGCGCCGGGCGAGGTGACGCTGGAGCGGGACATGCTGCGCGGCCAGATTCGCTTCACGATGGCGCCGGCCGAGACGTCGGCAGAACAGAGTGGAGAGACGAGACAGCCGGCGGCGATTGCGATGTGGAATCTGCTGGATGAGTATAAAGAGGAGCTGGGTATCGCGTTTTACTCCATTGGCGGCGCGACGCTGGCGAATGCGTTTATGAATGTCGTGCGGGCGAACAACGTTCGGGAGGAGAACAGCGAAGCCAAGAAGCGATCTATCGGTCAAAAGATTCGCGATTTGTTTTAAGAAGAGATGCAGGGGGAAAATGTTTGTACTCACGCGTTATTATTTGTTTTGTTGCTTTCCATACCACATATACCACAGATACCATCATAGTTGTTAAAATTTGAGTCATGCAGTTATATTTACAGAGGTTGACCAACTGTGTACTATGAAGAATACAATATCGAGAATGAGAAAAAAAGAAAACAGTAAAGGAATAATCCAAATGAATCGCAAAGTGTAGGAAGCCACCCTCCAAGGCGGGTAGATAAAGATCCTCAACATGTCGGGATGGATGTTTCATGACCGACATGTCTCAAAGTGGTCATCGCCAATGACGCTAAAACAAAAAGAAGAGATTGTTTCCGTCAATGCGGTATAAAAAACAGACAAGATGAAGAACAGGAAAGAAAATCATGAGAGAAAAAAGGCAGGCTAAACGTTGCGTTTTAGGTCGTTGCTACTTGTGGTATCATGTCGAAAAAGGAGTCTCATTTCATGTCGTTTCGTGGTGTCGTGTACAGCTTATAAGAAGGCGTTCGTCTGGCGCCGCCGCCGCCGGGGTTGGGCGTCTTGGGCGTCGCGGGAGTCGGGGATGTGGGCGAGGAGAGGAGGGTCTGTGACGACGCGGCGCTGGCGACGCTCGCGCGGTGGGCGCGGTTGCGCTTGAGCTCGCGAAAGTCCTCCTTGAATACGTTGATGCAGCGCTGGAGCTCGCGGTCCGGGTTGGGCGGGAGCTGGATCTCGACGCCCTTGAGGCAGATGCGCAGGTGCTGGAGCTCGTCGTCGTTTTCGTCGAGCTCGCGCTCCAGGTAGGCGACGCGGTTCTGCAGAAAGACGATGCGCTCGGCGGCGCGCTCGGCACGCTCGACGAGGAGGTTGTTGATGTGGTCCATCTCTTCCTGGCGCGCTTTCAGATTCTCGGCCACCTGCGACAGCTCCTCGTTGAGCTTGGAGGCTTCAGCGATGAGCTGCTTAGCCTCAGCCTCGGCGATGCCGGTGCGCGCGCGCGCCTCCTCCCGCTCCTCTTCATCGATGCGGTCCCGCTCGCGCTCGCGCTCGCGCAGGGAGGCCAGCGACAGGTCGGAAAACTGCGAGCGAATCAGGGACACGGGCGACCCGAGTACGGAGGCCGTCTCGCTTCGTGACTGCGGCGGCGGTGAGGTCGGAGACTGGGGATCGGACAAGCCGCTGCTGTGTCGATGGGGCAGTTGCCGCCGTCGCGGGTTCGGTGAGGACGGCGGGCTGACAGCCTTTTCCATCTGCTCGAGCTGCCCGACCAGAGCCAGCTCGTTAACGTCGTCGCCGCACGTGAGGCGCTGCGCGAGCAAGGTCAGGCGGCGGGCGAGGTCGTTGCGGGCGCCGCGGTCGCGCGAGATGCTGGCAGCGGTGGTGGAAGTCGCGGCGACCTGGCTCTGCGACGGCGTCGACGAGGGCTGCCGATACAGCGGGCTCCATCCGCCGGGGACGGACGAGTAGTTGAGGCTGGAGACGACGCTGGGGCTGGACTGGGGATAGGCGGCGTGCGATGGGGATGACGGCGCGGCGGGATGAACGTCGCGATAGCTGGCGCAGGAGCTTCGAAAGCTGGTGGTGCTCGGGGCCGGCCCATTGCTGGTACTGCTGCCGGCGGTGCTGCGGCGATCCAGCGCTACAGGACTGCGGTAGACGGCAGCGCCATGGTGGTGGTGGTGCGGCGCGTGGTGGTTATGGTGATGAAGGGCTTCGACCGCGTGCATGTCGATGTCGTCGTAGTAGTCCTCCTCTTGCTGCCACTCCTCGTTCGGCCATTCCATAGCCAAGAGAGAGAAGTCGGTGGCCACTACTTTTCCTTCGAACTCTATACGCGTTCTATCAGACTTTCGAGCCCACTTCCCCCTGGCAGCAAACCCCTGGGCTGGGGGTGGGCGGCGCGTAGGAAGAAAGGGAAGCTGCCCGGTCAGTGCCCAACCTCGTTTTTTTTTTTGCGACACACCGCCAGTGTGAGATGCAGGCAAGGAAAAAAAAAGCCCGTCAGAACTGCAGCAGCAGAGCCCACCGCAACGCTATGCCACTTCCTTCCAAGGCTGGCGAGGAAGAAAAAAGTGGTCTTTGCATTTGGCCGTGGAGCTGACCCCGGCCTATTGTGTGGCTTTGGGCGCGGTTCGGGGATGAGTGAAGCTGTCGTGGAGAAAAGTCGGGGAAATGTGCAAACGGCGTTGGGCAAGTCGGAGTTCAGCTTGCTGGTGCTGGGAATTAGCTTGTGTTCATGCTGTTGAAGGTGTTGAGTGGAGAGGCGCCAGAAAAGTCCCAAGCCTTTACTCCAGACTCTGTGATACGCTATTAAAAAAGTAACTTAAAATAAAAACAATTTATTAATATTTATGTATAAATAACGTTAAACATTAATATTTGTCAACTATCAGATCATTTATCTTAACAATCTTTTTAATAAATATTCATGAATTCTTCTTTAATATTATACGGTTGATTAAACTCTCCACATTCATCGACCAATCAAATGGACTTCAGCGATCCTGATGAATGTAAGAAGCCTGTGCCCAAGTCGCAGTAGCATCTGTAGCTCACCGGATAATATTTTTTAGATGATATAACCTTCCCGAAGCGCCAGATTGCCTGGCAGTTCAGCAGTGTGGTCACCCAGGTGCAGCCCAACCTGGTTCTGAAGCAGGGTGCTAAGGTTCGACCTTCCGAAATGGCTGCTATGAAGCTCATCCGCGAATACGCCCCGAGTATTCGGGTCCCCTTTGTTTGAAGGCTATGACTTCCGATTCAAAGACGGTGACGCCTACTACGGCAAGCCTCTCATGGAGCACATCCCTGGAGAGACCCTCATGGCGGCATGGGGCAAGCTCGACGAGCAAGGCAAGGGCCGCATCTGCCAGGAGATCTGGGACATTGTCGCTACGATCCGGTCCTTGGTGCCCCGTCCTGAAGACCTGGCGCCGGGTCTCTACCGCACCGTCGGCGGCCATCCATCGTACGACTCGCTCCTCGGCGACAACAATGATGTCACGCCTCGAGAGTTGGACGACGAGACTCTGCGAGCGCGCATCTGGAGGCGCTACGTGGCAACCAACGGCCTCTCGTACAGGGACGGCGCCAGTGTCAAGGATGAGCTGCCACATAGTGATAAGTCGGTGTTTACGCACGGCGACCTTGCCCCCCGGAATATCATGGTGGATGATGCAGGCCGCATCACGGCGGTGCTGGACTGGGAGTATGCGGGCTGGTACCCGGACTACTGGGAGTACATGCAGATGATGAAGTTTTGCGATCCGCGCGAGTATGAGTGACAGCGGTGGATGACGCAAACGAAGCCGGAGCCGTGGGACATAAGCGCGTTCCGAAAGGCGTGGCGCGTGCTGTTTTGAAAGTGATTTCTCTGTCTTTGCCTAGCCTTGCCAAGCTCGCCTTGACGTAGGAAGCAATGCGCTGGAGTATTCGCTCACCTCAACATCTGCGACGTGAAATTGGGCTCATACAGATGGGGTGGCTTTGGTCCCTTCGTTGTATTTCATGCCCGCGACCGCCCTCCCTCGATATTTCTTTCTGTCTAAGCACCCAATGAGGTATCAGTTCGGGCTAGAGTTGGAGAAGCTCCATGCTGGAGATTTATTTCCAATGGGCGCCGAACCGCGAATATCTTTCATGTCTGACCGGGGGCTCAGGGTGGCACTTCGTCTCGCACCAAAGAATGGCCCAGTGAAAGCCACAAAACACATATACGGCACTGTTGTCAGTCTCGAAGTGATGATCTGAAAGCTTTTGGCTTAGTTTCGACTACTTAGCAGCTTTGTGCCCAAGTCATCTGACAGTTGGCTTGATCCAATTCATCATGGAGGTCGAGGGGTATGTGAACATTGCAAGTGTGTACGTATATGTATCAATGAACGCCTGCCACTGTCGTATTCATGCATTCGCAAAACCACATTCCTCTTTAGAAGTGCTTGTTGTGTTAGGCTAGAGCCTCGACAAGCATCATCCATTTACCCTTACGATGGTTCTTTCACAGTGTGTTTAAAATGTTAGCAACCTGACCGCAATCGCGTTGAAGAAATCGAAACCTTGCTCCCGCCGGCAGCAGCAGCAGCAGCAGCGCTGCCAGTGGCTAGCCGATCCAAAGCGGAGCATTGGGATGGTTTTTTTCCAGCACAGCTGTTTCGTGCTTTCTGTAGCAAAGTATACTATGTAGGTCCTCAGCGGGTACAGCTGCATGAGACCGGCTTGTAAGTCATCAGGCGTCGGACTGATGCGTTCACTCTGCAGCATTGGATGATGTGCGCGGGGATGGGATGGGCCGAGAGGTGAGGAATCCGAGCTCCGCCGAGATGGCCGAGATGCTGACGGACGACCGAGATGGAGGCGATGCAAAGCACGACAAACCAAATGCGGTTGATTGGTGGACGGAGAAGGAAGTGGGTCTACCGAGCTGCGTGTCTTGCTGTGCCCGCTGTCAACAGGGAGGCCTGGCCCTGGAAGATGGCGTTTGGGTGAGCACGCAAGCGATACAGGGGGCTTTTTTTGCTAATAATAATGCAAACTGGTAGGGAAATAAACGGCTTGCAATTAAAACTAGCGTGGACCTGCAGGCATTGTTGCCAGCGAGGAACGTCGGTACGTACTGGGCCGTCGGCTCAGATGTTTTCTGTGACTTAATCAGCGCCGGTACTTTCCAGCTCTGGCCGAAGCTGTCCAGATGGGCTTAGATAGTGAGTGACTTGCTACCATTGCGAAGAAATCGTATTGCTCTTGTTGTCAACGAGGTCAAAATAGACGTGGAAGCTGGCACACATGGCTTGGCGGAACCGCACATTAGCTTCATCCCGTGCATCGTATCGTGCGTGTGCTGACTGCGCATGCCCGGTGTCATACAGATAGATAGGCGCTGCACCGGGAGTAATAGTGCGGGAGCCGATGCGGCTGTCAGGGCCAATCTAGGTAAATAAGATGTCCACGCTAACTCAATTAACTAGAGACGAGCAGACCAAGGCTCTCCTTGTCAAAACATGTCTGCCATTGTTGTTTCGGCGTCGTCTCATTCCTAACCCGTCACAATGCCTTGCATAGATTCCCTGTTGCCACGCTTCGCAACTCGTTTTAAAACCCCCCCAAAACTCGTAAACTCTCAAAATATGCTTCTCCATCCTTGCGCATCGTGCCAATACCGGTCTTGGCAGTGGTAGTCAGATTCTCACACTGGTTACTACCATCTTACTCAGAGGCCCGGTGCTGTGCGCTGCGGACGGCCGTCTCAGTGGTTGCGGTACTGCACTAACACGGCGCCGGCCCCACGGAGTTGCGATGGATGGCCTTGCCCAGCAGCCCAGGCAAGGCTAGCAGGATCGCGACGCAGGCCCAGGGTAATAAGCACTGCCTGGATTGACTAGGATTGACGTTGAAATTTTAACTATTGTCAGGCGACCGCGTGGGTGGTTCTCTCATCTGCTTGGCCCCCCAGATGGAGGGGGGTCGAGGACCGCAGAGGTTCCAAGGTCCCCTCTTCTCACGTAAAAATATACTAAGTAGAGGGACACACGCGACAGTGAATAAAATGAACAAGATGCCCATGTGTTTTGACAGGTTTTCTCTCGTAATCTTGTTCTGCCAGTTTCACCAAGTTTTGTCCCTTTGGCATCTTCCTCGAACGGACCAAATCATCGTCAACATCACACCACGTCATAGCCACTGCGCCGTGCGTCCGACACTGCAACCTCGGCTGTCGAGTCCCCTCTATTCGATTCCGGCTTCTACCAGCACCACGACAACACTGCGTACCAGCCGAAGCGCAAGAAACGTACCTTTGCAGCTAGTGGGCGCCACTCCGATTCGCTCTCCGGGTTGACTCAGACCCAGTATTCAGACTCTGCTGCGCGCCAGTGCCGCTGTTGCTGCTTGGAGGTCCTGCCCCAGCCCACTACAGGGCATCCTCATAGCGGGCATGCGCTGTAGAGCGCTGTAACTCAACCCCCTCCGCCAAAATCGCCCGGGGCCGAACGTCCCCAAAATCGACCGCCCGCCATGCGTCTCCTCCGTCGGCTTCTCTCCGACACCTACTATCGCGCTCGAAGCTATCTGCCTCAATCGCAATCGCCCGAAATGTCGTGGAAGGCGTCCGAAAAGCTGATGGACACCATCCGTCACTATGCACAGTTTCCCGCTACCGGCGTCAGTCTGCGCCAGATGGTCCAGTTTGGCGACAAGCCGTCCACAGGTTAGTCGCTTTTCCCCGGATCTTGCTCGTGATGATGCTCTCGTGCCGCACCACCACACCACTTTTTGGCCCGCGTAAACAAAGCAGAAGCAACGCTCGCCAAACAGCACAGCAAAACTCTCATGACCATATGTCTGACTTGCCTTGCAGGAACCCTCTTTCGAGCTTCACAATTCCTTTCCGAGGAACTCCCCATCCGCTTAGCACACAGAGTCCGCGAATTGGAGGATCTGCCCGATGGCGTCAACGACATGCCCTCGGTCATCAAGGTCAAGGACTGGTACGCCCAATCTTTTGAAGTGAGTATTGAATTCCATAATATAAAAGCATTGCCAGACAGACAATTTTCTGCTCGTGATGCCTCCCCCATCTTCCCCGGTCCATTTTCGCTGACCCGACTCCCCCAACCCAGGAAATCACACAGCTTCCCCGCCCACAGCTCGACAAGGAAACGCGAGATCGCCTCATGAAGCCCTCGCGGCATGCCCTCATGGGCGGCTACCAGCAACTCTCCGAAGCTACCCCCAACCCCTCCATCGATGAGGATCCTACCGGCTGGGGCCACATAAACGGCAACAACGGTAACGGCAACGGCAACGGCAAGGCCAAGTCCCTCTCGCGCCGTTACTACGCCACCGTCGACGACACCGGCGCCTGGCCCGCCGAGCTGCACCTCTACAACCAGCGCTTCGCCCAGACGCTCCACAAGATCAAGCGCCGGCACGACGGCGTCGTCACCACCATGGCCCAGGGCATCCTCGAGTGGAAGCGCAAGCGCCAACGCCTGCAGATTGACGGCACCATCCAGTCCTTCCTCGACCGCTTCTACATGTCCCGCATCGGCATCCGCATGCTCCTCGGCCAGCACATTGCCCTCACTGACCAGAGCCACCACCGCGACCCCACATACGTCGGCGTCATCTGCACTAAGACAAACGTGCAGGAGCTCGCCCAGGAAGCCATTGAAAACGCCCGCTTCGTCTGCGAGGACCATTACGGCCTGTTCGAGGCCCCCAAGGTCCAGCTCGTCTGCAACCCCAACCTCGACTTCATGTACGTCCCCGGCCATCTGTCGCACATGCTCTTCGAGACGCTCAAGAACTCGCTGCGCGCCGTCGTCGAGACCCACGGCATGGACAAGCAGGAGTTCCCCGTCACCAAGGTCATTGTCGCCGAGGGCAAGGAAGACATTACCATCAAGATCAGCGACGAGGGCGGCGGCATTCCCCGCAGCGCCATCCCGCTCGTCTGGACCTATATGTACACCACCGTCGACCGCACGCCCAGCCTGGACCCGGATTTCGATAAGAGCGATTTCAAGGCGCCCATGGCTGGTTTCGGCTACGGCCTGCCCATTTCTCGCCTGTACGCGCGCTACTTTGGCGGCGACCTGAAGCTGATTAGCATGGAAGGGTATGTTGAAAATTGTCCACAACGCACGCGAATTGTTTACTAACCGGATTTTAGATACGGCACTGACGTCTACCTCCACCTGAACCGCCTATCGTCGTCTTCCGAACCTCTGCAATAGCAATTAAACACCGCCGGGGCGTCCAGCCCATCCCTGGTTCTGCGCAAACGTCTCAAGGACAAGCAACGTCGTGAGGTGACGGAGCGAAGGCAAGTGGGGGATGCCGAGGCGGTCGTGAATGCGCCTCCGAGCAGCTACAACCGCAGTGACGATCGGCAGCTGTAAGGAATCGAGAAGCGCATCTGGGTCACAGATGAAGAAGGATTTTCTTTTCATTCTGCAGCCCATGGCAGAGATTCGTCTGCCTGTACGGAAGAAGTGATAGAGCAGCCAGAGCTGCAGGTGTGGCCAGCGGAGGAAGGTTGCCACACGGGTCGGATAAGGTGAACGGCCGTCAACATACGTATTCACCTGTTTTTTCTTCTGCATTTTTCTTTTTCAAATCTGTTGAGCGGGCACAACAAATATTTGAAGCTTGTTTTGTCTCTGGAAAACGGAAAATTTCCAAGAGTTGGGGCTTTGTTTTAACCCAATACACACAGCATCGGGGGCATCTTTTGTGTTTTTTTTCTTATTTCTTTTTTTTGCTTGGTTTGGGACATTCGGAGGGGTCAGGGTCGGCACGCACTGTGCCATTCTTTATTTTTCTGCGTCTTTTCTTTTTTTTTGGTATAAGGGTAGCAATGTGTAATTTACTCTGGCGTATATCGAGCACGCGCGCGCTTCTTGAGATGAGAGAGCGTGCGCGAATGGGAGCAAAATATTATTTCTTGAACCATGATTTATTATCCCGTAGTGAAGACTTAAAAAAAAACTACCAGTGATTCAAAGCCAATTCACGCGTCAAAGTTTAATCAGAATCATCATCACTGCCGTACCCGATCGGACGGACCCTCTTCTGGTTGTCAATGTCGCGCCGCATGTATGGTTGATGGACATCGCCATGGACATCGCGAATCTCTGCACTCGACATTCGAGGAGCCTGTTCGAACGCAATGTTAGCTACCTTGCAAACAAGTCGCAAAGACGGGAAACCAAACTTACTCTCGTGCCGAAGCGCCCCTTGCCCTTGGCCGTCGCCGTCGCCGTCGCCGCCGTCGTGTTCTTGGTCTTGGCCGGGGGGCCCCAGTCCCCAACCACGTTGGGATCGTCATTGTACGCCGTCGACGCCGCCGATGCCGTCTCTGTCAGTAAGTCTGACGCCGAGTCGCCCGACATGGTCGCGGTCCGGTGGCGCTGCATGTCGCCCGCCGGGCCCCAAGCGTTGAACGAGCGATGCAGGATCGAGGCACCGCTGGCATCCGAGCCGGCCGCCTCTCGCAGCGTCGTGGGCAGCGACATGCCGGCACCGCTGGTGGACGACGCGGGGACACTGGCAGCGGAGGCCTGGTACTTTGCGCGCAGGTGCGGCGGTAGACCCGCCGCGGCGTCGCCAGCCACGGACGATGTGTCCGATGCGTCTGCGGAGGAGGAGCATGAAGCCTCGCTGGCTGCTTTGCTGCGGAGGTGAGGTGGTAGGGTAGACGACGTGCGCGAACGGGACGCAGTGGTGTCGCCACGGGACAGGAACTCGGCAATGGAGGCGTTGCTGCCAAGGATGCGCCTCGCCATCTCCTCGTCGAGGCCCAGAGACGCCAGCGCCGTGACGGGCGCGCGGGGGACGAGGTCATCATCATCATCATCGTCGTCGTGAAAAAAATCCTCACTGGTCACGAAACGTTGTCTCAGCATCTGCTGCTGCTCCTCTTCGGGGGAGATGTGCCCCGTCTCGAGGGGACCAGGTGTGAGCGACGGTTCTTGGATTTCGATCCAAGCCACACACCGTCGACATTGCTATTTTGGGTCAGATCCTGTAGTCCGCCAGATCAAGCTTTACTCACATATTCGCCTTTGCGGCGGGAACTTTTGCTAAACTCATCAATCGGCTTGACGAGGCGGCAGAGCTCGCAGCGCAGCTCGGCCCGTGAGCCCGCGGAATGTTCCTTGCAGGTCATGCCACTGTGCGCTGCATCGATGCCTTTTGAGTTGTACTTAAGATTGCGCTGCTGGGCGTTGGAGAAGGCGGAAATGTCCTTCCATTCGCCGCCCACCTTGCAGCGGAATCTATCATGGTCGTGTTAGTCGGCGTCGTTGGTGGATACGGACGGGACACTTACCGTGTCGGATTTGAGTTTGTGTTGGAATTCATGATGTCGAATTCGTGACGAGAGAGAGAAGGAGAGAGTATGGAAATGAGAGGTGAAGAAGGAAGAAGAGCAAGGGGCAGGACGGTTTTATTTAGTTTCTCGCGAGGACAAACGGCTGTTTGCATGTGCTGCCAGCTGGCAAAGTGTTGGCGGCCCGGCAGCTCGCGTTTCTACAGCACTGCATATAACGCGATTCTTCTTCTTTTTCTTCTTCTTCTTATTTTTTCTTATTTTTCTTATATATTATTTTTATTCCTTTTCCTTCTCTTTTTCTTTCTCCTTTTCTTCTTCTTCTTATACTTTATATAATATTAGCATAAAGCTTCTTAGTATTATTTAAAAATACTTGAATAAAAATAGGTAGTTAGTTAGTTATATACTAATATTATTATAAAGATGAGAGTGTTATATGCTAGCTTTTTATTTCTCGTATTTTAGTAGCTTTTCACTAAGCGATTATACTCCTCTAAATACCAGAAAATTCGAAAGGCAGCTATATTTTCTGCTGTGAACTTTGCGCTGCCATTTACATTATACTTCCGCCTTGAATTCGAGCTGGGCGCGGTGGCCCCACAACGTCTCAATCCAGGACGGACATCTCCCACGATCTCATACTTTAAATTCTTCATCCAACAATACCGCGTCAAATAGGCTATACCGCGACGCAGTACCGGATAAAACCCCATCTTAATAGAGCAGCCATTAAATCTGAAACTACCGTCATGCCCGCGACCATGGCCGGCACAGGCAGCGGGCCCGTCCGCAAGAAAATTGTTCACCACCTGGGCTCGCCTTTCACCACAATTTCCTGGTACGCGTTCAATACAGCATCGGCCGCTACGGATCTATTCTAACGCATGATTTCAGGCCAGAAATATCTCAAGAAGACCAAGATACCATACTAGAGCTTCTCTGCGAGTAAGTCATTATCTCGACAGTCTACAAGTTGCCATTACTCACCCGCCTCAGATATCTCAGCCCAATCGGGAAACATCGCCAGCAGCACATTAAGCCGTCTATGGGCAAGAGGGCATCCAAGAAGCGAAAGCGACTGGAAAAGGAATCCGGCAACGTTGTGGTCCCCATGGTTGTTGACCCGCCAGCCAAGCCAGAGATTGCGTCGCAAGTGGATGTTGGCTTCAATTCCATTACAAATGGTCTTCAAATCACAAACGAGACGCAAGAAAACGGAAAGGGATCACACGTGAAACAAAAATATTGCATGATATTTGTGTGTCGTGGAAACCAGACCGCCGCGTTTAACAGCCATTTCCCGCCCATGGTGGCAGCCTCCTGTAAAGGTGCTCAACCAGGCCAGGCCACGCGACTTGTCGGCTTCTCGAAACCTTGTTCTGAAAGACTAAGCGAAAGTCTGGGCATCGCAAGGGTTTCGTCTGTGGCGATACAGCACGACGCGGCGGGGTCGAGTGCGCTCTGGGAGCTGGTGCGCAAGTCCGTGAAGCCAGTGCAGCAGGAATGGCTGCAAGAGCCGCGCGACTTGCAGTATCGCCAGTGCAAAATAGTATCCATGGAGACGTCGGTGGGCGCGAAGAAGAGCAAACCCGCTGCGGCACAGTAAAGCAGGATGTGTTCACGGTGCAGTCCCATGCAACAACGACTTTGCTATTTACAGTTTGGCCATGATGGCTGTTCAAGTTTACTGGTAGTAGTGAATAGTGAATATTCCGCTGAATGCCAGCTCAATTCAAAGGCAGCATTCGTGTCTCCTGCAGGCTCTCTCTGCTACGTGAACGGCTATGTGCAAACGGCAGCTGCAGTAAACGGCGCGGCTGCCGGCCGCCAGCTGCAAACGAAAACAAACCCTCCCGCCACTCGACTTTGCAACGATTTTTACTCCTCACTTCAGCTTTTACCGTCTTCCACTTTGTTTCTCAGCGATTATTACGGCCATAGACCGTGCTAAACGTCCCCGGACCCCGTCAAGAACCACCCTGATTGCCGCTCTGCATCGATTAACAGCCGCGACAATGATGAATCCGTATTTCAACGACAAGAAGAAGTTGGACGACGCCATTGCGCTCGCTCGCAGCTTTTCGAAGGCAAAGCCCGCCCAATCCAAGGGAAAGCCAAAAGGTCCTGCATATTCCCAGGGGCAATTTCAAAATCACCTTTACCCTCCAGGCCCTGGTCACTTTCAGAATCAACGCGAGCCGCCTCCGACTGCGCAGAGACAGCCGTTCACACAAACCATCGTCCGTAAGTCTGCGAACCCGTTTGACACGGCGCAGGCCATCTCACGCGTTTTCTCCGTACCAGGATCCCAATCCGTCAGAGTCCCCGGCATGGCCAAGAACAGGCCGCCGACGACGCTGCAGCGCCACGCGCGCCCCCAGAACGCGATTCCCATCGCGGCGTGGCAGGGACAGACTGGCGCCGCGTCCATCACCGGCGGCCGAGCGCTGGATTTCCTGAGCCGCAAGGATGTTGTCCAGGACGACGTGCCCGCACAGCCTGCTGCAACAGCAGCTGCTAGCGCCGAGGCGTCGACCGCGCCGCCCACCGCCGGCGCTGGCGGCGCGGCGGACGTGTTCAACCAGATCCTCATGGCGCAGCCCGAGGTGACGAAACCCGCCGTCAACCCGGTTCTCGAGGAGTTTCACAAGTTGATGGCGCAGACTACAGAGGAGGACGCGGAGACGGAAATGTTGATTCAGCAGATGCGAAAGTGGAATCCGTGAAACTTGTCCGCGGCGCTGGGCTGCAGCGGCGGACCTTGCACCGAGGCTGGCACTTTCTCGAAGCTCGTGCCAAACCAGAGCCGAGACGGGCTATTACATTGCGCAGAATTTACGTGTTAATCAATTCGAGTTTTACAAATGCATATGCTTTATCCACTATATTGCTACAAAGGGGCCCACGCCGTGAATGTTTGCTTTACCGTCGCTCGGCCACGTCGCGCATGGTAGAAAGAAGCACCTAACTGAAATACATGTATTCCACTGATTTCAAGTCAATCTCTTTCTTTGCGGTGAAGTGTTTCCGAGCCGGTTCAAAGAAGTACGTACTCGCGTGGCAAATTAAAACACTAGGTAACGGCCATTTCTTCCATAGATTTCAAGGTCCTTTGCTTCCGGTCACATCATCTTTTCTTACTTCTCTTATTTCCTTATTTGCCTTACTGTCCTTGTTGTCCTTGTTGTCCTTGTTGTCCTTGTTGTCCTTGTTGTCTTTATTACTCTCGTTACTCTTGATTCCCTTGTTTCTCCTTTTCCCTTACTCTATCTCCTCTTTAAATCTTGTCAATAATTTCTGCACCCTATTTTCTTTTCTATTAACTAAAATACCTACGCCTTGGCTTTGTTTCCTTATATCTTCCAAAGTTGCTTTATTGTGCTCGAGTGTGGCTTCCTTCAAATCACTCACTGCTTAGTCGGGATTAATGAATCTTTGATAAGCTTTGATATTCTAATACCGGTTGTTTCGCTATATTATGAAGGCTACATCCCGTTCTTGTACGTAACCCTTAGAACACGATTTGACACTCAAGCACCGTGATCTTCTCTATCACAAACCAATTACTTTGATACCCCTGCTTTATTCTACCCTCACAAATTATCCTCCACAGTTTCCTCGTCTGTCAGCATGGAATCTACCCACCTTGCCAGCGGACCGCTCACAGTCCTGGGGAAATCCATTGCGGAGCTTCCCGTCGACATCATTTACACTATTGCCGATCAGTTGCGTCTGCGCGACCTGCTAGTCCTCTCCCGGACCTGCAAAAGCGTGCATCACATTCTTCACAAGCGGCTTAGCCGCGAGGTCAAATGTGCCAGGGCGGAGCAACCTGAAGAATTCTTCGAATACCTGCTCTTCATAGTGTCTGAAACACCAGATTGGTACGTATGCGAGCATTGCGTTACACTGCATCCAGTCAACTACAAAGACATACCTGGCATGTGGTCCTTTACCAGGGCCTCGTATTGCGGCCAGGACGACCGCCCGACTGGCTACAACTTTTTAGAACCTCGTCACATTCAACTTGCGATCAAGCTCTCCCGTTGGCCAAGTCGGACCACCGAACAGCAACAGTATCTGCAACAGCTATTACGCCCGCAACGTGACGATACGTTGCACATGCGTGTAACATCGCGAGTAATCCAAGGTCGATTCCTACGCAAAGTCGAGTGTAGCTGGGTGCCGGACAATGGGTGGCTTGAGCTCCTCCGTCGTGCACAAACCCCTTCGATCTCACACGACTGCTGTACCTGGATCTTCCGCCGCGAGCCTGGCATCCGTGCCGCCGCGCAGCATGCTGCGCTCGTGGGCGGCGGCACGTTTCACGAATGCCCCAACTGCGCCGCCGAGTCTCAATTTAGTCTGAGCGAGGACGGAACCTGCTGGTCAACCGTGACCTACGAAAATCTCGGTATCGAAGGGGCAAGCGACCTATTCTTGTGGGCTCCGAGTTTGAAGCCGTTTCAAAATTACAACAAGCAAAATCTGCTCCAGTATCCATCAGAGTCTCCTCGGCTGCTCTGGGGAGATGAGCGGCCGGAATCGCTCAAGCGATTCGCCGATTCAGACCTTCCAGTAGCATACTCGTAGTAGACACAATAATATTAATAGAATAACTACTTAGTATAAACTTCTATAGGTATTTTATTCCTTGAATTTTTTTTAATTTTTTTTTACTTATTTCTCTTATTTATTTTTATTATTTAAGAGTCCTTTAATAGTAAATAAGGTATATATTAATAATATTTTTTAGGGAAGAGTATAGGAAGATTTTTATTTCTGGTAGTAGGTTAATCTTGGATAATAGTAGGAAAATTATATTTATTTTATGATGACCAATTTAAGACACATAAACTCTATACCGCTTTGTTACATTGTGATAGAAATATTGTTAGCCCATTTTGAGGAAGATGCACGGGATACATCCGTTGCGGTGTTAATGGTGATGGCCCCCGATTTGCGTCAGGAGCGGCACCAGCATGCCCACCGTTGTCGCCAGCGTATCCCGCAGCGCAGGCCCGCTGGCTTTGGGCGGGTTGTTGGTACTGGTTTCCATGTAGCCGTTGGAGGGCGGGCCGTGATTGTGGCTGCCGCTCGAGCTATTCTCCTCCATGGCATGCATGGCGACATATCTAGAGCATGTTAGCAAAAAGCGTCACCCATTATCAACTCCAAAACACGTACAGGAAAGTTCCACCCGAGAAGAGTAGCAGCATACCCGTCCACCAGTGGCCGGAGCTCTCGTCCATCTGGCCGCCGCCCAGCAGCCAGACGAGCAGGTACGTCGTCAAGGCGCCCGCGGGCGCGGCCAGGCTAAACACAATCAGGTGGGCGCGGGCGGCGCGCTTCGACAACCCTTGCCGCAGCAGCACCGTGGTCAGGCCAAAGGCGGCGGGCGCCTTGTGGATCATGATGGCGAGGAAGATGATGAAGCCGAGCTTCATGCTGGACGAGGCGGCCGAGGCGCCCATGGCGATGCCGTCCGCCGCGGCGTGGATCACCAGGCCAATCGTCGTCGCCATGCTGCGCGCGACCTTGGGCGCCTCGCGCAGCGAGAAGCCGCCGAGGAAGCCACCGCGCTCCTCGTCAACCGATGCGCGGTCGCCGCCCAGGTTGTCCATGCTGATGTGCTGCGTCTGCGGCGCCGACGAGCCCAGGCTGTCGGAGGCGTGCTGCGGCAGCCGGTCGATGAGGAACATGAGGATGAAGCCGAGAACCATGGACAGGCCAATCTCCATGGTCGGGATCTCGGTGTGCTTCTCTTCGTTGCCGGCGTGCTTGCCGTGCTCTTCGTCGCTCGGGTGCGTGTCGTCGGGCGTGTCTCTCGGAGTCGGAGTCGAGGCCGGGTCGTCATTGGCTCGCGCCGCGGCATGGCTGACAATTGCGGCTTCGTCGGCGGTGGTGCGCCATCGGTTCATGCCGGGCGAAGCGGTCGTCGCTAGGATGCTGCGCGCCTCGGCGGCGAGGGCGCGGGGGACTCGTCGCAGCAGCTGGTTGGTCTTGGCGTCGTGCGCAGCAATTGGCGCCGTCGAGGCGGCCTCGATGCCTTCGGGGATGATGACAATTAGCGAGGTGCCGACGAGGACACCAACGCCGATGCTAGATATTAACCGTAGCTGCGATTGCGACAGGTTCATCGACAGCGGCAATGCGCCAGCGAAAAAAGAGCTGCAAAGGTATGATGTCAGTGATATTCGACTGGTGATTCGCTCGAAAGGCTTACGCGACTGCCATAATGACCTGAATGGAACAATTGTTAGCTCTGCATGATTTCACGGCGTAAAAAGTGAGCAAGACGTACGCAGAGAACGATGAGGAGCGCGAGGCCGGCCATTGTTGCGACAGCTGCTCCCTTGCGGGCGGGCTGCGTGTTCTTCTTGGCAAGGGTCTGGTCGTCGTTGGAAATGCGGCAGCAGAGCCAACTACTGCGGCATAGCAGAGATCGGGAGTGAGCAGGGTAATTGGGCGGTTTGTGATGTATATCTGTGGGTGCAGTGAGGAAACAGTATTTCTCTGCTGGCTGAACCACGAAAGCGCCTCGTTGTCAAAAAGGATCGGGTGGGAAGGCTGGCTGTCGCACGTTGCGTCAAGCTGGCGAAGGCGGCCCCGCCTTGGCGCTCATGCCGTCCGACCACTGCATGCTGGATCTGTAGTGCTTGACTCGCAACATAGCAAAAAAATATAAAATTGCCTTATTAGGGGTGATACATTTCTAAGCTGTATTATGACGGCGGGACGTTGATCGTGATTTTTCTACTAAGAGATGGTGCCAGGAACCGGCGCGCATACCGAGAACTGGTTACTCCTACCAAAAAAGGAAGCCGCAAAAAGCGAGCGGGCTCAAGCAACTATTGACCTTCGGAGATGCAAGTTGATTTGTACGATTTTATAAGAATGAATTTGATTACACTTGGAGTTTGATTACGCCTGTAAACGATTTTTCTTCTAATAGAATGGTAAACACACCGTAAGGGCCATCGCCGTGCGTACTTGCCGCCTGCCTTGAAAAGTGGACTGTGGTGTCGAGTTGAGGGCCGGTGGCATGGATTTCAACTTCGTCATTGCACATACTTTTGCGGCGCAATGGCAACACCGCCATGAACGACGGCAGAACGTCTCCTCGGCGACGACACATTCTTTCGTCCATCAATCCCGAAGATGAAGCAAGCTCATCCTTTATAGAGCGACTTCAAGCGCGCTTTTCACCATCGCCGTCGCCGTCGCCTTCACCTCCCCCGCCCCCACGGTCCTCCAGAGACGGAGCCACTGAAGGGGAGGCAGACAAGCATGCCAGCGACGATCCAACACGGCCGCGTCGCAGCCGACTGAAGCTCAAGGGCGACCGATCCAGCCGCAGCCACCGCAGCAGCCGACGGCACCGCTCGCGAGAGCACCGCGAAGGCGAGTCTTCACGGCGGCATCGCCACCGATCACGAGACGAGACGCATGGCGCGCGAGACCAGTCACCCCGGCGGCACCGCCACCATCACAGACGCCGCGGCCGCAGCCGCTCGCCGACGCCGCCGAATCCATACGAACCAGAGCCGCTGGACCCCGAAGCTGCCTTTCGGGAGTCGCTGTTTGACGCCATGGCCGACGACGAAGGCGCCGCATACTGGGAGGGGGTCTATGGACAGCCGGTGCATACCTACGAGCAGGACAAGGTCGGCCCGCAAGGCGAGCTGGAGCGCATGACGGACGAGGAATACGTGGCCTACGTACGCCAGAAGATGTGGGAGAAGACGCACGCGGGCTTGCTCGAAGAGCGCGCCCGGCGCGAGGAGCGACGCAAAAAGGCAGAGGAAGAAGCGCGCTACACGCGAAAACTGGAGGCGCAGATGGACGACAGCCTGCGGCGCGGCGAGCAGCGGCGCACCAAGCGGCGCTGGGCGCAGCGCTGGGAGGACTACGCGACGGCGTGGGCCAACTGGGACGGCGCGGTGGAGAACATGGCCTGGCCGTGGCCGGGCGGCGTGGCGAAGCGCGCGGCGGGCTGGGGCGTCGTGGAGGACGGCGCGGAGGAGGAGGTGGATGTGGACGCCGTACGGGAGTTTTTCATCCACGGGCTGGCGGCGGACGAGATTGGCGAGGCGGCGATTGCGGCGAAGCTGCGGGACGAGCGTGTGCGGTGGCACCCGGACAAGATCCAGCAGCGGCTGGGCGGCGCGGTGGACGACAAGGTGCTCAAGGACGTAACGGCCATTTTCCAAATCATTGATAGACTCTGGGCAGATGTGCGAGGCAAATCGACGGCATGATACCCTGGCAAAACAAGGCTGTGACTGTGATGGCCTGCTGAGGATGTTCTAGCTAAAAGACTATTACCTTCCTGTGCTCGTGACTGAGAACGCACAGCCATTAAGGCGAGACAAAGCTTAAATACAAGAAATTTAAATATTTACGTGCTCGTTGACCAGGAGAAATGTTGATCGTGTAGAAATATTGGGGATTTGTAGTCACAATGCAAGAGAATTTTTGTTTCATGAGATTCGTTGTATTAAGGGTACTTTGCTAAGCAATGTCCCGAGTCCAATTCTTGGCGGTATGGTTACAATCATAAGTAAGCATGGAGGACATTGCCTGTCCATGCCGAGGCTGGGGCATTCCACCACCTCTGTTCGTGATATATTATATATTATGAAACAAGGAAATTTCGCACTCGACAACTTTTATAGCTCAAAAAGCAGTGAATTCCGAAATTTACATGTTGGCCATGACGGCGGCACCACCGAAGAGGGCACCCATAGCCATGACACCAGTGGCGGCGGGAGCAGCGTTGGGGGACTTGGTGGACGAAGCCGACGAGGCGGCGGACGAGGCGGCGGAGCTAGCAGACGAGGCCGCCTTGGAGAGGCTAGACTTGGCGGTGCCGGACTCGTTGGCGGCGGAAGAGCCCAGGTCGTTGGCCTTGGATGACAGCGAGTTGGCGGCGGACGAGGCCTCGTTGGCGATGGAGGTGGCGGCGCTGGTGATCTTGGAGCCGACGTCGGTAGCGGCGGTGGAGGCGTCGGAGCCGACGCTGGTAGCCCACGACTTGACGTCGGTGCCGGCGTTGGTGACGGCGGTGGAGGCGTCGGAGAAGATGCCCTGGGCGCCGGTCTTGATGTCGTTGCCGACAGAGGCAATGTCGTCACCGAGGTCAGCCTGCGGTTTTTGTTAGCACGTTGTCCCCGTCACCTGAGATATCAACTGTCGGTAGAACGAACCTTGACGACGGCGGCGATGGCGAGGAGAGCGACGTTGGAGAACTTCATTTTGATGGTGGTTGGGTATAAGAAGCGTAAAGCTTTGTGTTTGGTAGTGTGGGTAAGGTGGTTGTGATGTGAATGGGCAGAAGACTTGATGGGGGAGAAAGGTAAGAGGAGGAATTGAGCGGGGAGGAGCTCGAGTTTATATGCTTTGACTCTATTGACTGTCTAAAGATAGAAAAAAACACACGCGCACCCTCCTTACTGGGTCCAGGCCTTGCGCTCGCGTGTGTCTCATCATCGACACTGCCCTCCCTGCCTTGGCTCGGTCGTGGGGTGTCTCTAACCCAGGGGGGAAAGCATGCACGTTACACTTCACCAGCCACAGTCCTTTTGCACCAGCAAAAAACTTGAACTATTCCTGGAAACACGCCCCCGCTATGCCAATTAACCTCAGCTAATAAGTTAATCGTTCCTTGGTTGTCAGCAAAAACGGGCAGCTTTCCAAACGGGGGTGCGCGTTGCTGTGGCGCAGTGGAGCCCACCCCAACGTAGTGACATCAGCGATTTCTCCTGGAACCTTTGATTGCATCATACCATGCGGCGCGCGATGACGATCAATGCCAGGCACGGGAACGGGACAAAAAAAGGGTTTCGGGTAGGCATTACATCTGCAGAATTGTTCACTTGCATCCTCAGTACCCCGTACGGAGTATTTCGATCGAACTGATACATGAAGCCCTTGTTCTGCGACACGTCCTTTTACCGTTTTCTTTTTTTTTTTTTTCAGATCGAGATTGGTCTGCGACATTGGAACCGGGGGTTAACGGTTGTGTGCCTTGGCACAAGTCTGGGCACAAAGCCTAGCACGGTTACGGTTACACCGAACACAGCCACATGTGGCGTCGTCATTCTCACTCTGGCTGTGCAGCCCTTGCTGCTCCCGGTTTGTCGCAAGGGCTTCTGTAAGCTAATGACATATTCCGTGGTTGTGGTTGGTTCACCGGGTTATTGCGTAATATGTTGTTTGCTCCAGATTTTAGCCTTTTCTTTCGTTCGGAGTTTTCAGGTGCAGTGTGTAGCCCACGGCGACGAACAGATTGAGTGGGAACGCGCTCATTTACCACCTATATGTAGGTTATGGACAGACTCGGGACTGTGTACCTGCAGCAAGGATATGTGCCACGCCGTCTTGTAGGGCTTTCTAAACATTCACAAAGATTACCATTATCGCAAGGTCGTCCATGTCGTTTTTAACCTAGGGGCTATATTATGTGTCAAGGGGAAGCTTACAGTGCTGCTCAGAGACTAGGGCAAGTTTGCAGACGGCATGCGAATTGCTTTTTTGTGAATGCGACAGCCTTGAGAGCGAGTAAAAATATTTCGTCCTCAACTACTCAGGCACAGTCTACTCCGCATCTAGCGACTTCAACAAGGCGGAGAAGGACTGTACCACTACTTCGCAAGTGTCAGGAAGCGTAGAGGTCAACGGCCCCCCTAGCTCAATTGTCAACATGCGATATGTATTCTTGTGAAAGCTTTAGAGAAGTACCAAAAACAGTATCGCCGACCTCCAAAGCCTAGCAGCCTGAGTATTCGGCGTCGCGACATGAAGGAGTAAAAAAAAGATACCTGAATTTTAATGAGTATAAATGCTCGCTATAGTATTTATTCCCTATAATATACTGAATTTCACTGGCCTACCCTGTAATACTTGGGTGGCTTCTGTGCCGATAAGAGCCTACGGGCAAGCTAGCAAGCAACGTCTCAATCTCCGATACAATACAAAACCTTATTTTCGTATCTACATATTAATACGCGTAGTCACATCGAAAGCTTTCCTCATTTATTAGCGAGGCAATGCTCGGTCGCGTGCTGGAAACTACAGCGGAACCTAAGTCCACGTATGGACAAACATCCTCAGGCGCTTGGTTTCGTGCACAACCACAAAACCATCCAGAAAGACACGCGGATAGTTCTTTTTCTGCCTTAAGATAGATATTGTTAACGGGGGAAGTTCCTGTAGAAATCGTCAGGAGCTACGCCTTTCCGCTTTACAGCTCTCAAGGATCAGACTATAACAGTAAAAGAGCAAGACCAAGAAAAAACCCTTTAATTCTTTTCTGCGTCCGTCACCAAGTTTATGATTCCGCGAGCTGCCATTTCACACCCAGTACCGTTCATGGCACATTTGGCGGCCATCATGGCGGCCTTTTCCCGCATTTTCGTCGCGCAATCCCCAAGCACCACCTGCGCCAGTATAGGTGCGAGCTCCTCTTCCGCGCACTTTGGAGCACTGCCATAGTTGCCAATCTTGCCAATGCCAAAGTATTCGACTCGCCGAGCAAAGTCGTATGTGTCAAACCACACAGGTAGCACAATTTGAGGAACGCCGGCACTGGAAATTTACCGTTAGTAAAGCTTTTCATGAAATAAATTGGAGGGATCCAATCATACCTCACTGCCTCGAAATAGGTGTTTGCACCGCCATGGTTGACGGAGCAGACCACTGACCCAGCTCTGAGCACGGAAATAGGCTCGGGAAGCAGCCAATCAACAATTAATACACGATCGTCGCCGTTAACACAACCAATAGATTTATAGAGATTTGAAAAGTCTGATTTGTTTTCACCCTTGTTGCGGTTGACCTTCCACAGCACCTGCACGTCCATCTTTTTTGCAGCAGCTTCCCCCAGCAGAGATTTGATTGCACCGGCGAGCTGCCGACTGGTGTCGTCATCATACAGAACATGAGTCCCGAGATTAATGTAAACGGTAGGCCGGCCTCGCAGCCACGTAGCCAGATTAGGATCCGCTTCCTCAATGGGGACTGCCGACCGCACAATTGGGCCACAGGAGACGATGTGGTCTGGGACGCTGGAGAAGGGAAAATCGACAACCGAGCTGCTCGGCAGGAATATCTTGAGGTCCTTGGGTGGATCGTAAGATATCCTTCCCCAGTCGGAATAGTATATTTCAGTCTTTTCCCACAAGTGGACGGCGTTTTCGTGGACCCAGGTGCTCGGCGGGCAATTTCGCCATTGTCGTTGGTGATATAGCGCAACGGGCAGCATGTAGAAGGGTACGGGATACGGAATAAACGACGAAGTCCTAGCGATTAAAAAATATATTTTCAGCAAACTCATGTCGAAAAGATTAAATAAAGCATCACCAAACACTCACGGAGGATGCTTCCAAATGGACTCGTATCTCGGCTGACAGCCGGAGATGAATTCTCGGTATGTATTTGGTGATAAGACGCACCACGGCGTCTTGATATTATAACACACAGTGACGGCCGGGGTAAGCAGATTATCAACAATAATTAGATGCGGATCCACTGACTCAACAATGTCCTTCACTTGAAGAGTCAAGTCGGTCAGCTCCTCGCCATTCCATGGCAGCGCGACACGAGGCATCAGCGACGCGGCACGGGAAGCCATGCGTGCCGTGGGAGGCAGGGCGCAAGTCTCCTGCCACTTGTGCTCAGGACGATGGAATAGACATTCTTTCCAGGTTGGACCTGATATCTCGTGGAACGTGACGCTCGAAGGCGCTGGATCATGAGTGTCGCCTGCGGGCGTAACCAAGGATCGTAGCGAGGCAAAGGAGCCGAGATGCAATTCCACGTCCGGCTCATATTTTTGAAGCCATTCGATAACGGCAATGTGCACATTGGCCTGTCCAAGCTCAGCATTGGTAAGGAACAGAAGCCGTTTCTTCTCCATTTGAAAAGCTTCGGGTTTGGCAACGGCTGTACTTTGACAGCGTCTATGTTCGTGCGGCGATGACAATGGCAGCAAATAAATCTCCCCCTTGCCTAACCAGGCTGTTTCACCACTCTGCCACAACGATTGCGTGCAGTACCGTTGTGTAAGTCAACGCTCCACATAGTGTTATGGCATGTTATGCCACGAAGCAATTGGCAGCGATGGATCTCCCAACCCTCTAGAGTCCACACGACCCTCAGCTATTCATCTCAATCCCCAACATGACTGAACGCTATCCAACTGGCGTCGCCGTTTCGGCTTGCCATTCTGAGCTGCCAAGGCCGCTCCGTGTATGCTTATATCGCATGTACGCCCCCCCGCCACAGCGGATACTAGCCCACCGACTATGGCCACGGGCTTGCGCGAGTGCGCGGGTCACAAAACTGGTACGTACCTGATCCGTTGTAGAAGCTTGATTATCCATATAATAAACAATTTAGCTTTCGACTTTGCCGCTGACTAGCTTATTGCCGAACATGGGGTCTTTAATCCTGTCGACATCTCGGAACGTATCCACATCTCGCAACGTACCATGACCTGACTTTCAACTGCCGGCCTAGCATGTCATCTCCGAGATTCTCGGGTCGTAAATACGATATAGGATCTAAAACATGTGCCTAATCTGGACGGAAAAGCTACCTGCTCTAATTGTCCCTGCTGAGGGGCCGTAGCCGGGACCCATGCCCTCGTTGTTAGACTCAAAGGCGCCTTTTTGGGGAGGAGCGGGAGGGTAAAAGCCACCGTCCCGCGAGCCAGAAAGTTCCTTGATCGGCTTTTACCAAGTTTCTTGGCCCACTACTTCTGCGGTTGACAACTGAAATTATGGCGGCCGAAAACGACACCACGAAGGTGCCGAAGACAGGCGAGGAATCGTCCAAAGGCGGTACACCTGTGACAAAACCAGAGAAGGGTCACCTTTCCGTAAGTCAAGAGTACTTGGACGCACATCTTATAAGTAATTGACTAATTGGGAGGGGTTCAGAACATGGGAAACTTTTTCATCTATTTTCAACTCCTCTTCGCGGCCGACCCAACCATTCTCGACTATGCCCTTATCGTCGCCGGTACCGTCTGCGCCGCTGCCGCGGGCGTGCCTTTCCCCCTCATGGGCGTCCTGTTTGGTCAGCTCGTCGACGACTTCAACAGTGCGACGTGCGCGGCGCAGGCCGGCCCCGGCCTCGACCCCTTCCGGTACGAGGCCGCCATCAACGACAAGGTCATCAAGACGGCCTGGATCGGCGCCATCGCCCTCGTCCTCATCTACTGCCACCTGACGTGTTGGGGCATCATCAGTCAGCGACTCGCCCGGCGCATGCGCAATCGCTATGTCGGAGCGCTGCTGCGCCAGCCGCCCTCCTTCTTCGACACGCGCGGGTCGGCAGGGCAGGTCTCGAGCCGGCTCCAGAGCGATATTGCGGCCATTCAGTCCGGCACCTCGGAGAAGGTGGGAACCATTATTACGACGTTTAGCTTCATCATCACCGTCTATATCATTGCGTTTACAGCGCAGCCCACTTTAGCTGGAATTCTCATATCCGTGCTGCCTGCGTTCTTGATCTCGGGGTTCTTGAGCAGCAAGTACATTGCCAAGTTCGCGGGGAAGCAGAATGATGCGACATCCCATGCTTCGTCAATCGCCTCGGAGGCGCTTTCGCACATTCCTGTCGTTCAAGCCTTTGGCGCCGCCGGCCGCCTTGAAAAGATGTTCACGGGCTTTATGGCTGATGGTCGCAAGCATGCGATCAAGAAAGCCGCAGTGGCATCTATCCAAACAGGCATGCTGTATTTTATCGCCTACTCGGCTAATGCCCTGGCATTCTGGCAAGGCAGTATCCGTATTGCTGGTGCCGCCAAAGACGAAAGTGGTGGATCCACCATTGGCCAGATTTACGCAATTGTATATCTCCTCATTGACTGTAAGTCTGTTCCATTTCTGATTCTTCATCCTAAGAGAATCTCAGGTCTAACTCATCTGAAGCTTGTGTGATGCTTGGTGGACTGGCCCCCCTTGTGCCATTCCTCGGTGGTGCCGTGTCGGCCTACAAGCGTCTGATGGAGGACATCAACGCCCCTTCAGCCATTGACGCTACTTCTGAGTCAGGCAGGCATTTACCAGAAGACGCGGAGAAGGTTATTAACTTCCGTAACGTCACCTTTGAGTACCCTACTCGTCCCGGTCAACCGGCCTTGCAAAATGTGGAATTGGAGTTTCCCGCTGGAAAGCACACAGCCATTGTCGGCTTGTCAGGCAGCGGCAAGTCCACGATTGCTTCGCTTATCGCAAGACTGCACGATCCCAACTCTGGCAGAATTGAGATGGATGGACTTGACCTGACAGAGATCAATGTGCGCTCGCTTCGGAGCACTATGACCTTTGTTCAGCAGCAGCCCTCTCTTTTTGACTGTTCAATCCTCGAAAATATTGCTCTCGGCCTTGTCAACTCTTCCAAAGCAGATCACCAGGAAGTCAAGCATTTGGTGGGCGGCCAGATTCTCGCTGAGGCGGCCACCAAGGGCAAAGATGCCATGTCATGGGCAGCATCCCAAGGCCCTGCAGTTTCACTGCTAGTCACGCTCGTGCGTGACGCTGCTGAGAAAGCCGATGCGGCAACATTCGTCGAGCGACTGACGGATGGTTACGGAACCTCGGTTGGTCCGCAAGGTACGTTTGTCAGTGGTGGCCAGCGTCAACGAATTGCGCTTGCTCAGGCTCTCATCAGAGACCCTGAAATCCTGATACTGGATGAGGCCACCGCAAGTGTCGATTCAGCCAGCGAGCGCAAGATTCAGGCAGCCATCGAGCGTGAAGCGGCTTGTGGCCAGCGAACTATCATTTCCATCGCACACAGACTGTCTACTATCCGTCAAGCCGACAATATTGTTGTGATGGAGGGCGGTCGTGTTGTTGAACAGGGATCGTACAATGAACTGATGGCCATTCAAGGTGGTAAATTTGCTCACTTGGCTGAGTTACAAAAGATGAACTCTTCGACTACTCCAGACACCGCCGATATTCGGTCCTCTATTTGTCAAGACGACTTGGATGAGAAAATGAGCAAGGTATCCACCATCGTGGACAAAAATCATGAAAAAGCTACGGCAGCACAAGATTCCAAGAAGAAAGAAGAAGGCGAGGAGGAAGAGATCGCGAAGCAGCCTTTTGGCAGTGTCATGAAGGGAATCGCTTGGTTGATACGACCCTCCCTCGGCTGGTTCATCATTGCTCTTGTGGCTGCTGCCATTGTCGGCGCCACATTCTCTGGCTCCGGTCTGATCTTCGGTTACACTGTCGGCGCCCTGAATCCCTGCCAAAGCACTGTCGAGCGAATCAAGTCCATGGGGCGTTTCTTTGGTGGCATGATCTTCATGCTTGGTGCGGTTGAGCTTATCGCCAACTTCCTAGCCTGGCTCGGATTCGGAATTATCGGAGAGAGAATCTTGTTTGCCTTGCGAAAGCTCTCTTTCCGTTCGCTCCTGGAGCAGAACCTCGAGTGGCACGCCTCTGAGGGACGCACCCCCACACGCCTGCTGTCCATCATCACCAAAGACTGCATGTCTGTCGGAAGCTTCAGCGGTTCTACGTTTGGCACGGTGTTTGCGGTTGGCGTCAACATCATTATTGCCATTATTGTGTCGCACATTTATGCCTGGAAGATTGCTCTGGTTTCTCTCGTCACGATTCCCATCCTGTTGGGGTGCGGATTCATGCAGCTGCGCATGCTCGCACGGTTCGAAGAGCGCCACCAGGAGGCCTTTTCGACGGCAAACTCTCTCGCTACGGAGGCCATCCAGTCCATACGCTGTGTTGCCACACTTTCTCTTGAGAAGACGTATATGGATTCTTACAAGCGCCTGTTGGACCCAGCTGCGAAGCAAATTGTGCGATCCGCCGCTACGACGAACATCCTGCTGGCGCTGTCACACTCCATCTCTTCGTTTGTCAACGGCTTGACATACTGGTGGGGCTCGCAGCTCATCATGAAGGGAGACTATACACAGAGAGATTTGCTCATTGTTCTGGTGGCGATGCTTACGAGCGCGCAGCTTTGGGGCACAATGTTTACTCTTGCGCCAGAGTTTTCTCGCGCGCGCCTTGCCATTTCTCGGGTTATGAAAGTTGTGCACCAGGGTTCCAATCTCAATCTCAATGAAACCAATAACGATCTCGAATCATCAGCCGAAGCGAAAGATAAGGGTGTGTTGTCACGCGAAAAGGGAGGCGTCACCGTGGCATTCAATGACATCTCGTTTTCATACCCCAGCAACCCTGATGCCGCAGTTCTGGACAGCGTCTCATTCACCATCGCACCTAGACAGTTCGTTGGACTTGTCGGTCCATCTGGTGCCGGCAAGAGTACAATCATGAACTTGGTGCAGCGGCTTTACTCTCCGACCTCTGGTCAAGTACTTCTCGACAATATGAACATTTCAGAGTTGCCAGACTCCTTCCGCAACGCTATTGCTCTGGTTCCTCAAGACCCGGCGCTATTTGACGGCACCATCCGCCACAATGTTGCACTTGGTGCCATACCAGGCTACGATGCAACTGATACCGAGATCGAGGAAGCCTGTCGTGTGGCCAATATTCACGAGGAGATTGTCGCACTACCAGACGGGTATAACACCGAATGCGGTCCCTCGGCGTCTCGCCTTTCTGGTGGTCAACGTCAGCGTATCGCTATCGCCCGTGCCCTAGTGCGGCGCCCGCGACTGCTGCTGCTGGATGAGAGCACGAGTGCACTCGACGCGGCGGGCGAGGCAGCGCTACAAAAAGGTCTGGAGAGGGCATCGCAAGGAACAACGGTCTTGGCAATTACTCACCGTCTTCATACCGTGCACAAGGCAGATATGATTTTTGTAGTAGAAGGCGGTAAGATTGTGGACAAGGGCAAGCACCTGGAGTTGGTGGATCGCAACGAGAGCTACAGGCTGAATGCGATGCAGCAGATGCTGCAGTGATTTGTCTGAAGAAAAAAAAAGCCAATCGAAAATCTAACAGAAGGATAAAATTTTCCCATGTTTCAAATTGCTCTTTTAGTTTTTAATGAAATGCTGTTTAAACCTCGACCAGGCTTACATGTGCCGCACCCTATGTTCTTTACAGTGGGCATATGTAGAGACGATTTACACCAACATTGCTGGAAACGCTCCGTGGTGAAGAATAAATGCTCCATCTTAATCACACGTCGGTATAAAAAAACCTATCATATCAACTGAAAAATAATTAAAAGAGTAAAAGTACATCTACTGCCCGTTAATTTCTCGCAAAATGGTTTTTGCCGCAATGCTTCTGCCTCCACCATCCTGCTTGCACAGCCCGGCCAGCTGAGTGGCCGTCGCCTGAAACTCTGCAGCCTTGGGTCCCAGAACAACCTGCATAAGTGCTTTGCTTAGCTCCTTCTTGTCAATTTTGGGTGCGTAGCGTGGGCTGCCAAACTTGCCGACGCCGAGCCATTCTGCTCTCTTGGCAAAGTCGTAGGTGTCGCCCCAGACAGGGAGAACAACTTGCGGAACCCCAGCGCTGAGGATCGTTTAGCATACATTATGGCCTAGATAGCAGCAGTCATTATTTTGTTTTTCGACTTACCTGATCGCCTCGAAAAAGGAGTTTGCCCCGCCGTGGTTGACAGAGCACACGACGTGTCCAGACGTAAGAATACTGATCGGTTCCACCTCGAGCCACGAAACCACTCGCACAGCGTCTGCCCACTCAGACACAAACTCTTTAAGCATGACTGCAGGATCATCAGTATCCTCTCTGGCATTGAGCTTCCACAGAATCTGGAGCGGCTTTCCCAGGGTATTTGCCCTTTTCAGCAAGCTGTCCAGCGCACCAGCCATGCTCTTTGCGTGGTTCTCATCGTAGGAGGCATGCGTGCCGAGGTTGACTAACACGGTGGATTTCTGAGCCAGCCATTTAGCGAGCCCAGGGTCAGCATCCTGAACTAGCGCAGATGGCAGCACGATGGGGCCACAGGGAATCATATGCTTGGGCATGACATCAAAGGGAAAGTCGATTTCTGGTCTCGTTGCGAGCAAGATCTTGAGGCCATCAGGTGGGACAATTGAGATGTATGCCCAGTCGGCATAATCTGTGTCAATTAATTCCTTCATTTTCGCTGCGTGATCAAGCATGAAGGCATCATTGTGGTTCAGATACATCTTGCGTACCATGTAGTACACGAGTGGTATTTGATACCATGGAACAGGAAATGGAATTGTAGACCGTGGTCTGTTTGTGTCTCGGTTAGCGAGCGAGGAATAGAAGAAGTTCTGTCAACATACTTACGGTGGATATTTCCAGTAATACTGCTGTTTTGGCTGATGCGCAAGCGCAAACTCCTTGTAGGTGTTTGGTGAGAGGACCATCCATTTTGGCTTGAGCTTGTAGCAAATGGTCACAGCAGGTGTGAAGAGGTTGTCGACAAGAGTAATATCAGGCAATAGATCTTGAATGACCTTTTCAATGTCCTTGACCAGCACACAAAGCTCTTCCGTGGTCCAAGGGCAGGCAATTCTAGTCAGCTTTGCTGCCTTGGCCACGTTCCAGATTGTCGGGCGAATATCGTTGAGCTCCTGGAATTGGTGCTCCGGCCGTCCAAACAGTGCTTCTTTCCATGATGGTCCAGATAGAGAAACAAAGTTGAGTCTAGATTTCTCTGATTGGCCACCATTCAAACGACGAATGGCTGAGACCGGTTCTTCAAGTGATGAGAAGGAGCAAATATGGACTTCGAGCTTCGCATCGAGCTGTAAAAGCTCATGGGCGGTAGCAAGAAAGACATTCGCTTGACCGTGCTCGGAATTGGTTAGCATTAGAACTTTCTTCTTGCTACCCATGGCTTTTGCTTTCTCATTCATGCTGGATCGAAGAGACGTGATGCTATGGTGTGAGTGCGAGAGTAGCTTGCCAGAAGCTTGTAAGTCAGCAACTAAATACACAGCAAAGTTCGTATTTACGCGAGACTGCTCGTCACTACGGGCCGCCACATATCATACAAACCAGTTATCAATTAAGACCCATTGTCAATGACTATTGCCGGCAGGCCTACGTTTCATTGAGTGGACCTTCCAGCAGTCCTCGTAGGGCTTAGACTCGAGCTTAATTCTAACGCCATGCTATGAAATCATCTACGTCTGGATCTGTTGAAGCTGCCATGCTGCGCCGTCGAGTAGGCATGTCAAGACCACTCTAAGGTGAAATACAGGACACCCAAACCACCGTGTAAAGATGAGAGTTAGCCTGCCTTAGTTATATAACTGGCCTTAATTCTCAAGTCGTACGGTCACAGAACGTATTGCATGCCGTTGTAGACTACACCGCCGTAGACTACGCCGTTATGGGTTTACACAGCGCAAGCTTCCACACCTCACCACTATGTACCATTCAGCCCCATCGCTAGCTCCATCGCCACTGAGAATTATTTACACACCCTGGTTATTGCTTTAAGGGGGTTCCGTTGAGACCCCACCCAAATAACGTAAAAATGGGTCGGAGAGGATTATTGCCTGATTATCAGATTGATAAGATGCTTCGGACAGGAGCATCACCCAGCTCTGGACAGGGCTGGCAAGACTAGCCGAAAGAAATGAGGGATTTATTTAGTTCGAAATCAGGGTTTAATGGCATGAAGGGGGGGGGGGGGGGGGAAA
>PHFE01000095.1:1766040-1784667 GCA_002796755.1 Paracorniculantispora psalliotae
GCCGCCAAGAGAACTAGTATGCCGCAAACATGGCCAGGGAAGTGACACATTTGACAGCGAGCCACTGACGAGCATTCGGATCCACATAGCAAGTGCCGGCAATTTCACTCGCTCCATGCGCCTCACTCAGACTATGAAAGTGCTTCGCTAAATGTGCGATCGTCCGGCAGCTGTGAGGAACTGCAGCAACCCCGCTTCATGACGGAGTGCAGTCTCTACTTGGAAGCACTTTGTCTTATTATAGATGCGAAAACAGGGCGAGACGGCCTACTGAGTCCATATTTGTCTTGGCCTCGGAGAAGGGTGGCATTCTCCGACGTCAATAAAATGTAAAAGGCGCTGTGCTTCCAATTTTGTTGCCGCGCATCGTACAACACAAAGTCTTGAAGCGGAAATAGCAGAAAAAAACAGAACATGAGTCCAAACGAAAGCATGGGTAGCCTCGCGGCTCAGATCTCCAGCCTTACTGGTAGTTTCACCAAAACTTTGACAGATGCGAACATCGCAGAGCCAAACTTCAGCGCCCAGAGCCCGACGAGCTACAACGGTCTCACAGCGGAGATGTTTCTTCGGCGCCAGGAGCTCTTGGACAAAATTATGGACATGTGGTATCTTGTCCAGGGTCCCAGCGAGAGCATATTCAATTACGTCCACACTGTAAGTCAACCGCCTAATATTGGTCGGATACGAGGCAGTTAGCTAAAACCTTTCTCAGTGCATCCCGGACGTCATGGCGCTCAACCTTATGAATCACTTTGATTTCTGGTCTGCTGTGCCTCTTGACGGCTCAGCATCTATTAGCGATATCGCCAAGCACGCTGATTTGCCTGAAGAAGTCGTCAAACGTGTCGTCGAACACGCAATGACCCTTAGGCTGTTCTCTCCCGACGGCAACTACCGTAACTACTGCGTCACCGGTCGCGTGCGGCATTCTTGCCGATCCGCAGCACTAGTCCAGTCAACCGGCTTGCGGGCGCTCGTCTCGACCGTGCTAGACGACGCAGGCGCGCCGATGCTGGCCATGAACAGAGCCCTGGAGCTGCACGCGCGCGGCCAACCGACCCTCAGCAAGGACATGACCAAAACTGCGTTTGCATTACATCAAAAGGGCGCCACAATCGGCAACTACACGACCTCGTGGGAGTATATTGAAAATGACGGTGACGGTGAGCGCAAAGGGTGGAGGCAAAGAAATTTTGTCGAGTTCATGCGCTATATCAAGGAAATTTTCAAGCTGGAGGCTACTCTGGAAACGTCATTTGACTGGAAAGCTCTCGGACAGTCTACTGTTGTCGATGTAAGTTTCGTGCCATCTTTTTCTCACAAATACTGCATTCATGTTAACTGGATACCAGGTTGGCGGCTCTGGTGGTCATGACTCCTTCTATCTTGCCGAGAAGTTCCCTGAGCTCAAGATTGTCGTTCAAGATCTCACAGAAGTTGAGCCTGCATTTCAAAAGCATCAGCCTGAGGCCCTCAGGGATCGTGTAACCTTTGTAGCCCACGACTTCTTCAAGCCACAGACGGTGCAGGCAGACGTCTTCCTGATCAAGCTGATCTTGCACGACTGGCCCGACGAGGAGTGCGTCAAGATCCTCCGTGGCTTCATCCCTGCCCTGCGACCTGGTGCCCGCATCTTCCTGCTCGATTACGTGGGTAGGCAGGAGTCAGAGGACGGACAGCCCCCAATGCCTAGGTCTATCCAGCAGATGGGCACGGCGACGGACCTGAGAATGATGGCCCTCTTCAGCGCCGAGGAGAGACCTGCCGAGGCATGGAAGACCATCATTCAGTCCGCTGACGATCGATTTGACATTGTGCGCTTCGAGGCCAACCCATTAACATTTTTTGTCGTGATTGAAGTTGTCTGGCGCGGCTAAGCTTGCTACATAAAACAAAAACAAGAACCACGTACGTAGCCGGTCATTAGACTTCAAGTATGAGGGAATATAATTAATTTGAAATTATTTCGTGCTTGTTTTTCTTTGTTGTACAATCTCATACACAGATTCTACTGCCAACCGCCATGACTATCAAGAGTGTGGGGGTGCCGGCTCTGAGCGGGTGACCAATATGCAGATCACCTCACAAAAGGCCGAGGAAGGGGTCGGCGTAAAAATTCTTGGCGGTATTTTAGGAAAGCTTCTGACCCTCAGAGTGGATAGACAGATAGATGGCCATGTCAGCCTCCTTCGCTTAACGCCGTCGTAACCCGAAGGTGCAAAAATCTGGAATAAGTTCGCAGACGTTATCCTGCAATGCAACGCCCTGCACATCTGCCACAAAGCCCTGCTTGACGTGCAGACACAGTATAAAACTTTCATCCTGTAGTGCCAGTTGTTCAGCCACCTGTTTTCTTGGGCACGTCGAGACGTTACATGAGGTAGATTTGCAATGGATGGAACCAAGTTACCTACCCTGCCGGCCCTGCAGCTGTTTTCACCAAAAGACAAGATTGAGGCCCATCAAATTGTCACAGATTGGCTTGCGCAGCTGCAAATATGCTTTGGTCAGAAAAAGCTTCACGACCTCTCTAAGCTCTTCATCAAGGACTGCTGGTGGCGAGACATCCTGAGCCTGAGCTGGGACTTTACCACCAAACAAAATCAGGACAATATTGGCTCATACCTTCAATCCAGCAGCCATACTGTCAAAAATCTGAAGGCATGCGAATTGGGTGGCTTGAAGCCGGCTCTCATTCAGTGGGCTGGCCAGGCTTGGGTGCAGGCGGCGTTCACTTTTAATACGGAACACGGTAATTGCCGTGGTCTGGTCCGCCTGGAAAATGACGCTGAAATGAACTGGAAAGCCTGGACTGTCTTTACAGAGCTGGAGGAGCTTCATTCGCAGAAACATCTTGAAGTACGCCGCGTGCAAAGCCGAGCGGCGGTGCAGAAGTCGCCGCAAGCAAATGGCTGCAGTGAAGACACAGATTCTACTGTTCTTATTGTTGGCGCCGGTACGTAAATCCAAGCATCAATCAACACCACCTTGGCAATTGTACAAATATACTAACAATGATGCTGCAGGTCAGTGTGGTGTTGCACTTGGTGCACGCCTCAAAGCTATGGGTGTAAGGGCATGTCTTCTCGAGAGGCTTGGTGCGGTTGGCGATGTTTGGAGAGGGCGCTACGACTCAGTGACCCTCAATACGCCGACGTTTTCGGATCACTATCCGTTTCTTAAATATCCCGAAAACTGGCCAGAGTGGCTGACAGGCAGCCAGGCCGCAGACTTCATGGAGCACTACGCGAAGCTGATGAGCTTGGATGTACGCGTGAACACTACTGTTACCTCCGTGACAAGAAAGGGCGAATTTTTCCAGGTCGAAGCCATTGGTCCATCTGGCGTCTGCAAATTTTATCCGAAACATGTTGTACTCGCTACAGGTGTCTTTGGTGATGCACCTGTCATCCCTCAGTTTCCAGGGAATGACAGGTTCAAGGGCTCAATATATCATTCGAGCGAGCACAAGTCAGCGAACCTTATTCCAAACCTTTCAGAGAAGAAGATTGCGGTTATAGGCTGTAGCACAAGTGGTCACGACATATCACAAGACTTCGTCAACTCCGGCGCGAAGCAAGTCACCATGATACAACGACATCCCATCTTTACCCTGTCAACTGACACCTGGAAGACGCTGATGCTGGGCCTCTGGAACATGCCAGGGCTCTCAACAGAGGAAGCTGATCTGTTGGGAAACTCTCTTCCCATCGCAATCGTTCGAAGCATGAGCATTGGATTGACGCGCACCATGGCAGAGCTCGACAAGGAGATGCTCGACGGCCTGCGAAAGGCAGGCATGGCGTTGCTCACCGGAGAGAATGGCTACGGACTAGCTGATCATCAACTTATTCTGGGTGGCCACTACTATATTGATCATGGCGCCTGCGAGATGATTACTGATGGCCGCATCAAGATTCATCAGTGCGACGGAGGAGTGAAGGAGATTGGTGAATCCTCAGTTACTCTAGAAGACGGCACGACTGTTGATGCGGACGTCATTGTCATGGCCACTGGTTTTGAGAAGAATATCGAAACCGTGCGCAAATTATTCGGAGAAGATATCGCAGCGAAGTTGGACGGGTTTGGTGACTTGGATGACGAGCAGGAAAGAAATGGATGGTGGCGCCGTACTGGTGTCGATGGATTCTGGTACATGACGGGCAGCTTCTGCTGGAGCCGACAGTTTTCGCGGCCGCTCGCTTTGCAGATTGCAGCTGAAGTAAACGGAGCTAAATAAATACCCGAAGGTATAAAACATGTCTTATTCCCTATTGAAGAGGCTAGAGTTAGAGCTCAGCTAGCATCAAATAGATTCTGATCCATCGCTAACAAATAGTCTACGTCTCTACTGGGGCAATTATAACGAACTACTTGATAGCAGGCGTACTAAACTTTTTATAATTCATTATAGTGTAGTATGTATTGGAAGGCGAAGCAATTTTGTGTTCTGCTAAGTCTTATAGTTTTTATGTCATGCGTCTAGCGATAATGGTGTAAAACTGTGCGCCCTTCGGGCTCCAATCAGCCTTGGAGCTCTCCAAATAAAACCCCTTTGCTTTGAGCAACTCCTTCAACGCGTCTTGTTCGCTGCTCAAGTCACATGTCTCGAAGACAATATTCCGAATCTTCCCCCAGTGATCATCATTAATGCCCTGGAATACACTAAGCTCAGCACCTTCCACGTCCACTTTGAGTAGATCAATGACATCAAATTTGTGCTCACTCAAGACGTCCGACAGCCTTTTGATGGCCACTTCGACCTTGCGAGCATCGCCGAACATCTTTTTAGTGAAATTAGTCCCAACTTCGGCGCCCAAAAGGTCCTGAAACCTCTTCTTCTCTTCTGGCACGAGAGTCGAGTTGCCGGGTAGGTTTGGGAAAAAGGTCAGCGACCCGGTGCTAGCCTCGGCCCCGAGAGCCAACTGGAGAATTTCGACGCCCTCCAGTTTATGTAAAGCGACATTTTTGGTGAGAATTTTAAACGTGTCGGGGGCCGGCTCAAAGGCCAGCAGCTTGCAGTCGGGGTGCTTTTTCTTCAAGTACACCGTAAAAAGGCCAATGTTGGCGCCCACATCGACGATGAGGCGTGGATGGGAGAGCTGGGCGTCGTCGTAGCAGCTGTCACCAAAAATCTCCTTATATATGAACCGGGCTTCATATTCACCGCTGCGAACGCCGTTGTAGCTCGCGACGTAAAAAGGAAAGTCATTGCCTAGATGGATCAATTGTGCCTCCATGGAAGGCAATTATTTTTGGCTTTACTTGTTGGATTTTCGAGTTGTATAATCCATGGCATGAGTCTTAATGATATAGATATATTTATTAGGTGAGAAATGGCGTTCACTGTAATACGCGCAAAAAGAATCGGCACAGAATAAGGGAAGCTAAGCCGCCCGCCTGGAGTGGCGCAATGGGATTGCCCGGTCGGCATATGGAATATTAGGTCTTGAAATTGTCTCCTTCAATGTAACATCGGAAGAAAATGGGTGCTCGGGCACTATTACGTACTATGCACATTTGGCATTGAGGCAAGTCCTTCAGCTTCTGATGGCTGCAGATTGATAAGATGCATATGATTAGATCAACAAACCCGTCGCATTTTCGTCGTCTCCACTAGTTACGCTTTCTGCCGTCAGTGGAACGCGTGGCTCAGTGAACCTATTCGTTCTTGGCAGCTGTAGTTGCAGGCTGTCAAAACAAGCTTAAACAAGAGACAAGGGACGGGCATGGGCTTCAACTGGGGCGACCGAACCCACTCAAAGGGCAGAAGTGTAAAAATGGCCACGCCAATATATCTCTGTAGACAGCATACGCCCCTGAACCTGGCCGATCTACCGCCCGCTTTACCCATTGCTGATGGGGCACGGCAAGTTTTTTCACAGCATTCCACTTCACCACTGTGTAACGAATCGATTCTCTAGCCCTTGTGCAGCTGTCATACGACCGTCGTATTTTGTTCCCGGCTTGGCGTTCCCGGTTACGGTTCAGGCCACGCTCCTCCACTATCCACTTGCAGCTCTTGCAGCGCTGCGCCGAGCAAGACATCAGTCCATGTAAGAGCTCAGAATTCTTGGCAGTTGGGAGCTGCCCCTTTTTTTCGGATATAAACCTCTCCGTTTTGAATTCGTTGGGAGCAAAGCCGGGTTGTCGGTGCATGCATAGACTCCTGTTCTGGCAGTAATGCGAAACAGCTTTCTGAGCCCATGGACGGGAAAGAACTTTATGAACAAAGCTCGCTTAAAATATGCTGTGATTTGAATTTAAAAGTATGCAACTCATGATGATATAGTGGCAATTCCGTAAAGTCTGATGCTAAGCCATTCAAAGCTTGATTCGTGATGCATATCAAGCCTCAACATTACAGTACTAATAGTTTTGGATTTCATGGGTTGATGGGCGTGCATCTCCCAGAGCTAGCTCTACAGAAAACAAAGCAAAAATATACAGACCACACTGTTTCTGGTCCCTGTAAATCCGGTCCACCTCACCGACACGCTTTCTGATCAAGGATATCATCAGCCCTTTCTTCCCCAGCTCTTTTTCCCACGGCTCACACGTCTCGGTTGTACGGAGCAATGCCCTTTTTCAGCTCGCTGACAATCTCCGTCGCCTCGTCGGCGTTGCGCGCCTCAAAATCATATCGCTTAGTCTCGGCGGCTTTGTAGACCACCAGCTTGTCACCATGATGTCAGCATAATGATTCACAGTAGAAAAAAAGTAGACCTGAAATCTGGAGACGCGAGAAGAAAAAATTATACATACCTTTACATTGGTCGGGTGCTTTCGCGGAACCTTGCACCCAATGACGTTGCTGAAATGCACCGTTGTCGTCTTGCTCGTGCTATCGTGCAGCGCCTTGCCCGCTGACGCCGGCACAATGTGAATGTATTCGCCATCAATCATCAGCAGCCGCTCGCTTAGCACTAGCCGCATCGGCTGCTTCCGCCACACCGTGTACTTTTTGTACCCTTCGTTGCTCAGCTCGTCCTGCTTCAGCGCCTCGCGCGCCAGCGGGTGTACGCCCATCATCTGCCCGGCGCCGCGCGGCTTGTTGGCCCGCCGCAGGAGGTGGCTCTCGGGCAGCGACGTCGCGGCGCCGGGGCGCGGAGAGGCATTGCTGGGCGAGCCGGCCATGGTCAGCGGGCCGTCGGTCGCGAAGCGCCGGCGGTACAGCTCGAGGTCGGAGACGTTGCCAATCGACGAGACGGGTCGGTCAATCATCACCACCGCGCCAGAACCAGGCAGCTTGAGTACGTGGTTGGCCTTGTCGAGCTGTCTCTTACGACAGACTAGCTCAAGCACCTCCTCTAGATATGTATCCGTGGTGACATCGACTGTAACCATTTGTCCAGGCACAATGTCGGAGGACATGATGTGTACGCGTAGTAGCTTTTGCTGGCCGCGGTTCGTGTTTGGTAAGATGTTCGGCGTCTGCGGCGCGTCGGCCAGCGGCGTATTTGGACGATAGGTCGTCGTAACGATTGGATTTTGTCGAGGGGGTCTGAGCCCTTGCTGCATCGCGAGGACACCAGGTTGCAACGAGTCCTTACGAGGTTCTTCGGGTGCACTGGCGGCCGGCGCGGACTGCGGTGCTTCCTCGTCGTCTTGTGGTGTGAGTTTCTTATTCGTTACGTATTCATCCTTATCCGCCAGCACCAAGGCAAAGTCGTCAAACGCTCTCGAGTTTGAGCGCATGCGGCCGCCGCCTCGTAAGCCCGCATTGTGAACCGTGGTAAAGGAAATAAGGGGCTTGGTCCTCTCAAAAGGCGGGAAATCGTCATCCACTTCACCACCATCTTCCACCATTCGTAGTGTCCACCAATTTATATTCAATTTCTCTCCCGGTAGACGGGGCTCTCTCTTCTCTTCGTTGTATCGATATAAGCTGAGACCAATGAGGTCGGCGACGGTAACAGCTCTCTCCGCGCCCTGTCCGTCGCTGACACGGGGCCGAATCGGTACCTCAAAAGGCTTGCTTGCTGTTTTGGCATATGCTGGATATATTCGAACGGCAATGGAGCCGGGTGTGCCTTGCCCACTGTACTGCGCAAACTTTTGAAACGGAATCGACGGCTTAGTCTCCTTGGCCTTGAAGGCTTGCGTGAGCAAACTGGAAGGTTGAATAATACTGAGTGGTCTAATGGTGCTGAGCGGCCGAGGCGGCGGCAGCGCTGACAGCTTTGTAGGCTCGGCTGGCAGCTGGGATTGCCGTACGGTAGACATTCTGCGGTAGTTGCGTGGAGGCGTGCCGACCACTGGGTGTGTAGGTGTGCCCGTATTCTCAACCGTGTTCAGGATCGATGCCGAGTCGATACTCCCGACGTAGTCTTCCGATATATCCGAACCTTCATCCGAATCTTCTTCCTCCTCGGGCAACAATGTGGTGTCTGCCCGCTTAATGCCGGGCGTGGGCTCCTCGTTGATCCTCTCCTGCAGCTTCAGCGTGCGCACCGCCGCCCTCGCGGCTTCTCGGTGGCGCTGCGCGTGCGGGACGTCGAACTCGCTCTCGGACGAAATCTCACTGCTAGTGACGGTATCTCGACGCGGGCGCTCCTTGACCGTCTCCAGCGCCGACTGCGACCCGCGGCGCACTGCCCGCGGCGACGTGCTGCCAAACGGCTGCTTGAGGGCCGTGTTCTGCAGCGGCGACGACCCCGCGCGGTGGCGAAGGGGCATCTTGGCGAATTTTATCCGCTGCGCGTCGCGCTGCTCCTGTTCCTCTTCGCTCTCGTCCGTCAGGTCGCTGCTGTCGTCCTCCTCCATCTGCTCCCGGCGCCGGCGCCTCTTAGTTGCGATGCCGGGCCCCATGGTGTCGGCACCCCCGTGCGTCAGCATGCCCCCGTCATCCTCGCCATCTTCGAGCGACAAACCCCGCTGGCGCGGCGCCTGAAAGTATTCCGATGCGATCGCGGTCGGGATCGGAGGGGAGTGCGTCCGCTTGTGGCTCGATGTCGGGCGCCATCCTGCGGCTTTGAAGGGGGCGCTGCTGATGAAGCTCTCGTTAACGGTCAGAAGTCGCTCGCCGACACCATCGGCAATGTCGTTGAGGTAGCTGGTTCGCAGCTGGTAGGAGACAAGACTGGCGATACGTTAGCTGGCGCAGATGCCATGGAGGGACACGACAGCCGGTGGCTGTGCTGCGCATACTCACTCTTCGACTTGGATAACAGACATGATGGCGGGCGGTCGTTATTCCGTATCTTTAAGTGACTCCTGCATAAATTGTATAGATGCGCATAGCGTAACGAGATTCGGGGTACGGTTATGCCACAGGGCGACAATGGAGGTGGAGAGAGGAAATCGGGATCTGGAGCGCGCAAGCTCCCCCACATCAAGATATCAGCCACAGGGTAGTGGCAGTGAGGGAATGGAACCAAGATTATAGACTTCGCTTGGAGCGACCAAGGTAGAAATAATATGTAGGTCATCTTCCATAAGCTAAATCGAACATCATTTTATAGAGTTTGACATATTTTATCCATTCAAATCCTTGCAGCAAGCACACTCGCCATCGCAACTTGCTCGAAGCGAGGTTGTCCACTGTGTTAGTGCGTAGTTTGTGTTCACAATCGCTTGAGCCGCTCTCTACATTGCAGGGAGGAGCCACCGTGAACTCACAGGCCAGCTCCGAAGAGACAAGAATCTACGTCACAGAAAATGTATTCTTCGGATCCTTCACCATCATCTCTGCCTTATCGCGGCGTTTCTCTGTAGCCTCTGTGCCAACAACAACCAACCATGCCCACTCTTTTGTGTGCCAATTGCACAAAGTCGCCGCCCGAAGTTACAAAGCTCAAGCACTGCGTCGCATGCCCAGAGGTCAAATATTGTGGCCGAGCTTGCCAGACTGCTCACTGGTCTACCCATCGTGCGGTGTGCAACAGTCAAACAAATGCGACTCCCAGCCAGCCATCGTCGTCGGCCGGCCTGTCCCCTCCCAAGGGATTGATCAGTGGCATTTCAAAACCGTTTACACGCCTCGATAATGGCACTTGGCTCCACGGCCGCCCCGAGAAGGACGTGTTTGCTCTGCTCATCGATGTCTATCGGCTTAGCGTCGAGGACCTGTACAACCTGGAGTATATAAACGAGGAGGACAGCCTGTATGTCGGCGCCCCCAGCGGCCTCATAGGCTTCCGCCGCTTGCTCAAAGAAGTCGCAGCTAAACATGGCCTGCTCCCACCATGGTGGACTGCAGCAAAAGTGAAAAATTGTGAGGATCTGGGCATGGATGCATCGCAGTGGCACGACCTGCGCTGTGCGGTAAGAAAAGCAGACATTATCAAGCATTACGGTCACTACAAGTTCCTAATGCAGCTTCGAATGTTTGGCGAAGCCGTGTACGGCTGGGTTCCTGGTGGTGATTCTAGTGGTGGAGAGATGAGGTGAATGCTGATGGCCATAGAAGACGGCAAACGCTTGTACGAAACCACATTCGATCTGCCGTCACATTTCAGTCGACGATAATATATGGTGCCAGAAGCTCCAAGTGCGACATAATGCAGAGAAGTAATGAGAGAACATGAGAAATGTCGAATGTATGTAAATAGCATACCACAAAGAAAATGTACGCATTTACCAAACTAGCTGCATAATAAAATGGGCATGTTCGACTGCAGGGAAGCTGTCAGTGAGTCCCGTGATTGGCGAGGTTAGTTGCGTGAACGTCACCGCATACAGATCTCCTGGCTGCGTCGATAAAATATAATTTCAACACACAGGCCCTTAATCTATGCAATCCGGATTGTTCATTTAATTCCAACAAGAAAAAAAAACATGGCACCGCAATATGTCGCGTGTTCCTTCTGCAAGAGAGCGGGGAAGCTTGTGATCCGCAGCTCAGCCTGGCCCGTGATTCGTGAGTATCGCTCAGCAACGGCTGCGTTGTAACGCCTCCGCAAGACGGCCCGTCCCATCCATTGTCGCACTAAATATTCATCAGTACTTGCCATCCCCTCCCTCAAATTCTCCCATCATTCAGCGCAGCGTTCATCCATGGATCCAGTGTCGTTGACGGCGAGCGCTGTTGCGCTCGTCACGTTTGCGACACGGATATGTACCGCCATCGCTTCGCTGCGACTACTGTGCAAGACCCTTCCTGGGCGTATTCATGCCGTCAGCAACGAAGTGGCCGATTTTGAGTTGGTCCTGCTCCAGCTCACAGCCTTGCTGGAGAACCGCACTCGGTTACCCGAGAGCAAGTATTCGGCTATGCCGCACCTGCTGAAGCAAGCGAGAACTACACTTACTGAGTTGGAGAATATCATCCATAAGCTTATTCGTATTCAACGCAATTCACGAATGCCGATTACTATCGTGAAAGCGTGGCGAAACGAGCAAGTGCGCCTGAAAGAGTTGCAGGACGACCTTCGAAGTGTCAAAAGCAATGTGAACATTTTGCTCGGCGCCAGTAACTCGTATGTTTTAAGCTCGTCCTAAATAATGATACGAATTTACTAACTGCCAGAAGAGATGATATGCTGAAAATTCGACTCGACATTCAGGACATATCTACCGTTACTCACCGTGCCTCCGAGACCCAGGCCGTGGTGAGCCGCAAGGTTCTCACGACACTGGCAGGGGTAGACGAGCGCATCGCACGAGTCGAGCAGATGCTTCAACAACAATCTGAATTCATCAAGATGAGCCAATTTATTCAGGTTCAGTCAGCATATGGCACAAGCGTTCCTCACAACACCGAAGAGCCAGCCTCAGAGGGATACGGTGGCTTCAACTCCGCCAAACAGGCCAGCTTTGGCATTCGCGTGACGCCATCTGCAATCTTTTGCAGGAAATCGTGTCGCTGTGCGTGCCATTCGCGTCGCAATTCTTCATCGCCAGCTTTCATGAACAACTTGCTGGGCCGCCTTTTCGTCAGCTACAGCGGGCTGCCAGCCATGACACCAAGTTGTGACGTTACGGAATGTCGTGGTTCAAAATCAAGTCAACTGAGCCTTGAATATTGGTTTCCAACATCGCTGTGGTCCAAAATGGTGCGCATGCAGCTCTCATATCATAGCGTGGAAGGTCCTTCTATCCAGCTCGATATGCTTCGCATCATACCAGATAATGCGCAGTGTATTAATTTCGCCATTAATGGTAATATAAAGGGCTTGAAGCATCTGTTTCATGAAGGAAGCGCTTCTCCTCGAGACATCAGCACAACCCGCGGCTACTCTCTTCTGCGATGGGCTCTGTATAGCAAGCAGTATGAAACTTGCAAATTTCTCCTGCAGGCCGGCGCGGATGTTGATTACAGACCCATTGGAGCTTTCGATAACAGCCCGCGTATCAAAGCATGTCATTTTTTGTTGGAGGGCAACTTGAACGAAAATGCCGTTGAGGCATTGCGCGCGATTACCAAAGGAAGCGAATATCTGGACGACTTCATTGATGATTCCAGTTTTACACAAATTCACCGCATTGTGTTAGGCCTGTCGAGTCGTGACTTGGAGCAAGAGCTACTCTCGAATCCTCACGAGATCAATATACAGGACTCAATGGGCCGAACAGCCTTAGCCTGGGCCGCTGCAAGAAACGACCGCCATGCCATTGTCACTTTGCTGCGATATCGCGCTGACCCAAATATAATCGACGTGCAGATATCTGGACCTTTGTCAAACGCAGCTGCTCAAGGCCATACTGCCTGTGTTAAGCTACTTCTTGACGCAGGAGCACAGCCCGATCCACCACTACCCCGCGGAATCAAGAAAGGTGGCCCCTTGAACGTCGCCGCACGAAATTCGAAAGACCCCGTACTTGTCAAAGTGCTTCTCGACTTTGGGGCAGATGTTGATCAGTGTGGAGTAGATGGCAAAACAGCTCTGTTTCATGCAGCCCAGAAGGATGACGCCAGTCTTGCCATCCTGCTGCTCGAAAACGGCGCGAAAATTAATATTGGGTGCAAGACGGGGGACACGCCGTTGACTATTGCCATCATGCACAACAGTCATAATGTTTTGAGCCTTTTCCTAGAACGGTGGCACGAGTACTCGGTCTGCCCACGATTGAAAGGCCCGCATCTTCTCAAGGTTGCGGCCCTCTACGGGGACATCACAACAATAGGAATCTTGGCAGATACGAATCATTTCCGGCTCAAATATGATAAAGAATACGCTCTTGGCGATTTCTCTCAGATCCTACGAGCAAGAGAAGACGCGACAACAAAATTGGAACTAGCTTTTGATGAACTGCTCCAGGTCTTTCAAGGGCGGCCGCCGTTATACACGAGTGTAGACGAGGCTTTGGAAGCAGGAGATGTAATGCATGCTTTTTCTCGTGCTGCCACTTGGCAAACAGTACAAAGTGATGATGAATCAAGCGATGAAGGGTACAGTGATTTGGACTCGGAAGAACACTTTCATGATGCGGTTTCTGATCTGGCTGTCGAAAATTGAATGGCAATGGTAATACGATGACAGAATCCATGTATTTGGAGAAAATGTATTCAACATTAATAACAATGAGATCAAGTAACAAGACCAGCGAGCCAGCATATGGGAAGAAATACAGCTGAGCTATACTCTGAAGAGTGCAGGCACCTACTAACGACGTATGTAAGAAAACAGGAAGAAAACTGAACAATTGAATAACAGAAAAAAAAATTGTCGAATTGTTCTCAAACTGAACTCCCTCGCTATTCTGTTCAATTCGCAGTGACCAGTTTTGCTTCCACCAGAGGGTTGCTGCATCGTTTTTTTCTCGCGTTTCTCACTATTTCAAAAAGTTGAGATCAACAGTTTATGATCAATTCCAACATGAAAAGTTATGAAAAAGCTAAGAATTGTCATAAAAATGAAAACAGCTGTCGTATTATCCATCGAGCATGCTTGATCGCTCACGTGAAAATATGCAGTGAGGCCGGAAAGTGGCACCAGCCTACGCGCCGTGCCGAGAACCGCATCACCTGCAACCCCCTCACCGTTGGCAAGCTCATGCACGAGTGCCCTACAATCCTCACAATCAACGGTGCGACGGCGCTCGCCTAAAAGTTTAAATAATGAAATTCGGTCTAAACTACCATAATCACATGCTTCCAAAATGGGCCAAGCACTACATTGACTACAATGGCTTGCGAGCGCAGATCCGGGCCGCTGACAAAGGCAACGATGCAGCCCTCCAAGGTAAGAATGCTGCATTTAAGTGCCTTGATTTTGAGTTAACAACGCGAAGAATGCTTTGAAAATTTTCAAAGAAGCAGACTCCAAAGCAGCATTGAATCAGTCGAATCTTTCCTCTCGCAGAAGCAAGCTTGGCTGCGTGACTTGGGGCACCAATACCGTACCCGATTCGATCTGCCTTTCAAGGCCCAAGACTGGCTCGAAAAGCGCAAGCTTTGTGAATCAGAGCTACTATTCTTCCAACAATACCACGAGGACTCTCTCTGCCACATAAGAGATTTGCAGTCATTCAGAGCGGTGAACGAAATGGCGATACTTCGGCTGTTCGACAAGCTCATTGCGACTGGCGCAGATCAATCCCCGGAATGGCAAAGCACTAAGAAACGATGGTTATACGAGCAGGAAGCGCTGAAAGGCAGCTTATATGACCAAGAATCGACGGCTTCTGAGTGTATCTGCGCCATTCGCGAGTCGCTTGGGCACCCTCGTGATGGGGCAACATGGTCCTTGGGCATGTGGGTGATGATCCAGCACCAGTTTCCCACAGGAATGCCCGACCGTCAAGTATATGAGCTTGTCAAAAATGAAGATACAACCATGTTGACACAGATGCTTGAAACGATTGTGTTTGAGCAAATGGTTCAAAAATTCGGTGAGCCCGGCTTGGATTTGGGGGCCAGGCACAGCGATATGATTGGCGACTTGCTCATTCTTGCAATGCTCATCAGGTCTGACAATGCGACCACTCTTCTCCTTTCCACAATCCTGAAGCAAAATCTTACTATTAGCACCGATCAGGTTGCGATCATTCTGGCACTCTGGCGGACAAGAAAAGAAGACAAAACCTTCAGTACTCACCTGGCGCAAGTGCTGAGCGGTACCCCTACCATTTCCAGCTTAACCCCGGACTACTACACACTGCCAAGGCCTGTGATTCATTCTGCGGCACAATACGGTTACATCGAACTACTTGAGACGTTTATTAAGCAAATAGACGAGACAAAAGGCCTGGCTATGGAAGCCATACTGTTTGAAGACAGCGATTACAAGACAACACTACATTGCGCTCTGCTCTCCGGACAGACTAACGTCTTTTTATCTATGCTTTCATTTATCACACAGAAAGACAAGAGCGCAAGCCAAGAACTGAGGGTCGTCAGTCTTTATGGAGACCTCTTGCGGTTGTCTGTGAGAGTAAACAACATGGAAGTTGTGCGAGTTCTCTTGAGCTCCACATTCACTGATTTGGATACAAACTCTGCTTTACATGCTGCCTCGCAAAATGGCAATCTGGAAATGGTCAAGCTCATTGTGCAGTATGTAAGCAAGACTGGTGGACACTTGAACGAAAAATCACGAGACTGCGGATGGACTGCGCTCATGGCGGCCTGCGCCAATGGCCACGAAAACGTTGTTACCTGCCTGCTCGATGCGCGAGCGGACCCGAGCTTAACTGATGCTCGGGGATGGACTGCACAGGAGCATGCTGCATTTAGGGGCCATCTTGCAATTTCCGACCTTCCAACTTTGGTTGCAACAAGAGAATCATCCAGTGGGCCAGCAGGGTTCCGCCAGGTTGCGGAAAGAATGGCCATTGACACTCTGCTTCCAAGCCAAAAAGCAATCATTGTCAACTTGGGCAGTGTTCAGGGCAGCCATCAACGACCCACGCTTCGGCTGCCTGAAATTGGTCCTAGAGATAGCCACAGCCCGGGGCAGCCAGGCGATTTGGTACTGGAGCTTTCCATGCCGCAGCAGAAATCGTACTTGGTCCCAGTGCCGCTGCTGCGTGACTATACCAATGCGCCATTCGTTTTTGTAGTAGAAAAGGAGACATTGCCGCAGATTATCTTGCGCTTGTATCGCTGGGGTTCATCTCAGAACAAGCTGTTGAGCGGTGGTACCGTGATTCTGGACCAGGACAGCGCGAAATTTGGAACGCAGCGAGAAAGCATGCTTCGCGAGACAACTGTCTTCATGATGGAACCTTTGACTATGGAAGCCAAAGGAACGGTACTTCTGAGCTATGTGGTGGCGAACGGGTTCGCTGGACTTCAGTCATCCCAACCTCCCAGCTACTGGCGGCAGCCCGGCAAACCCCCACGTCTGGTTGGTCATAGAGGTACGTGCAAAGGTAGTACAACGTTATCTTGCAAATACTAATGGACCTACAGGATTGGGTCAAAATACGGCTTCTCAATCTAACTTGCAGCTGGGTGAAAATACAGCAATGGTATGCGACGAGAAACGGCTACATTGATTGGCGCAATTTACTGATCTCATTCAGTCCTTTTTATCTGCCGCTAAGCTTGGAGCTTCTTTTATTGAGGTAAGCAATGGCTGAGATTAGAGATGACCATGCAGTATGCTAATTTGACCTAGTTTGGTACGAGAGACTACCGCAGCGAGATACGTACATCACTAACACGCATTCAGACCTGCAGCTCACTCGCGATCTAGAGGCAGTCATTTTCCATGACTTTTCCCTCAGTGAGCTAGGTGCTGATGTGCCAATCCACGATGTAACTCTCGCGCAATACAAGCATGTCAGTAGCCTGCAAGGCCCACAGCAAGCTGCCATTGCCGTTCTCACGGGCGGCGTTGAAGCAGCCATTGAGCCAAGACAGAGGCAGCGCACCTTTTCCACAGGCGAGGAATCCGTGTTACGATCGTCGCAGCTAAAGGAGAGATTACTCTATACCGTGGACTTCCAAAACAAGGGTTTCAAGCCGAACACCAGAGGCCACAGCATCCAGGACACGCTGGCCACTTTGGATGAGCTGCTTGTGGAACTTCCGGAAGACATTGGATTCAACATTGAAATGAGTACGATCACTTCTATCCATTCTTGAGATTATACAGAGAGCGAAGTTTGGCTGAGCAGCAACTAACAATGCACAGAGTATCCCCGACTGCACGAAGCGATCGAGGCGGGTGTAGCGCCAGTCGCGATCGACATTAATACTTTTGTCGACACAGCCCTGCGCAAGATTGAACGACTTGCTGGCCGACGACCGATTATACTGTCTTCATTTACGCCTGAAATGTGTATCTTGCTGTCTCTCAAGCAGAAGACCTATCCTGTCATGTTTATTACCAATGCAGGCAAGGTGCCCATGGCGGACAAGGAGCGCCGGGCGGAAAGTCTTCAGATGGGCATTCGGTTTGCTCGACGCTGGAACTTGGCCGGCATCGTGTTGGCATGCGAGACCTTTTTATACTGTCCCAGGTTCATCAAGTTTGTTCAGAATGCGGGATTGGTCTGTGCCTCGTACGGGCTACCCAATAACGACCCTGCCTGTGTCAGAGTAAGTTTCTATTGCTTTAATGCAGTTTTCTTATGCTCTTCCTCTGCTTTCCTTCCTCGCAAAGTTTCCACGATGCTGATATTGATACTTCTCATAGCTTCAAGCAGATGCCGGTATAGACATTATTATTGCCGACAAGGTCAAGTTGATTGCGGATGAGCTGAATAAAGACGTCGCCAAATAAGCAGATTAGCAGCTACAGACAACGCAGTACAAAAAAGAACTGTAAAAGCCTATATGGCAGGATTTATGGGCGTAATTGTCCCATTTCTTTGCCACCAGAGTGTTGATTTTGGAGACCAGCGTGTTAGTTGTGAAGGCAGCATCGCCAATAAGAGGCAACTCGCAGCACTGAGAATTACAGAAAACAAGAACGTAAGATAGACGAAAACTAATAAAATAAATACCATAGTTTTTTTTCTTTTGTTTTTCTATAAGATCCTAGTCTTTAATTATCCTCAGTTGTACAGATTAGTTGCCTGGAATGGACTTGAGCGGCCGCCACCCCCACTAAACGGCAGCCTGCCAGACCCAAAGAAAAGTCTCGCCGCCCGATCGCGACACCCTCTTCACACTTTGCAAAAACCTCCCTCACACGCACAACCATGGGTCTCGTCGACTATTCCGAGTCCGATTCGTCCGGCTCCGAGGCCGAAGCGCCCGCCAAACAGATTTCCAAAGCCAAAGCCAGCGTCAACAAGTCCAAGTCCGGCAAAATCATCGTCAACCTCGCCGGCACGACGACGACGGATCCTACGGCCCCGAGCGACGAACCACCGGCGAAGCGAGCGCGCACGACAGCAGGCGGCGGCCGATTTGCCGGCTTCAACTCGTTTCTGCCGGCACCAAAGAATGCAGCTGCGAAGCCGGCAGCGGGGGGGTCGAGAGGGCCGGGACTGCGCACGAGTGCTGCGCCGGGCTTTTCGCGCGACACGGGCGCATCCTCGACGGCGGGCGCTGGCGTTGATGGTAATGGGGAAGGAGACGCGACGCCCAAGAGCTCAGGCCTGAGCCTGCCGCCGCCGAAGAGCGCTGCTGTCGCGGAGCCTTCCATCCCCGAAGGCCAGAAGCCCGCCGCCGAAGTCAAGCTGACGGGCAAGCCGCTCATGTTCCGCCCGCTGTCCGTCGCCAAGGGCAAGAAAAAGACGTCTACCGCCGCAGCACCTCCCAAACCGAAACCCATCACTGATGCC